>OY776111.1:343977115-344577115 GCA_963675035.1 Allygus modestus
TCCTATGATGAGTGCCATAACATAATGTATTTTATGACAAACTTTGGTGTTTTGTGCTCTTGTGTTAAATAGATGACGAAGTGTGCAAAATGGATGTTTGAACTAAATAAACAGAACCCAGGATAAGATATGATTATGGACCAGTGAAGAGGGCCAAAACCTGGGTCATTCACATGGATTTAAAATAACTTGATAGTAACAGGTTCGTAAATCACTTTTGTTTCGAGTTAAGATTTATTTGTTTTGATTAAATCACATTGTAAATCACTGTGTACACAACAGAAAAATACTTTTACATGTTTAGCTTTAGTTTAAACGTTTAAAGTAACTTGATTGGCAATTCAAAAACGTTAGTAAGGCAACACAACTTAGTATGATAACAACTTTGAAAAAGTTGGAGTTTTAATACCTTAGTACCGTACTATAATTAGCTCCAACAACAGTGAAAAATCTGAAATTCAAAGCAGTCAATTTATAAACTTAAGGTAAGTTTGCATTAAATAACTTATGTCATCTAAAGCTCTTATCTATCCATACATAACTTAAAATCTGTAAAACTATAATAAGACCACAATACTTCTATATAAATCTAAGTCATGGGTTTGTGATAAAATGCCTATATCTTTTTTTGAAAATAAAGTATTAAGAAAAATTCTTAGACCCACAATATAAGATTGAATATGAAGAATCAAACATAACAAAGAAATAAAGGACCTATTCAAGCACTGGACGTTATAGTTGAAACCGACATTGACGATTGAGTGGACTGAGCACTTAATGGGAAGGGAAGATGATGCAATATTGAAACAGGTCTGCGAAGAAATCTCCTGGGTCCCCAAAGAAGATGTGGATAGACCAAGTAATTGCAGACGTGAACGAGACAAGGGTTAGCAAGAAGGATGCAGAAGTGGAGGCAGGTGGCCGGTGAGGCCAAAGACCACCATTGGGTATCAATGGTCATGTGAGCAGTAAGCTAACACAGTAAGTAAGTGTTAAGACAATCACTTTTATGTTACCAAATTCATTGTTATATGACAGCTTGGAGGACCTAAGTGTTCTTAAAGCTTCACCCTATTGCACTATGGTATTGTTTATAATTAGTTTAAGTTGAATAATGGTGATTCTTAGATAAAGTAGCGTAGTTAAGAAAGGTATGCCTCAGATAGACCTGATCAAACTGATTACTGAGAAAGAACCATTCCTCGAAGTAAGACAGAGAGAAACTAAGTTTTAGAGGGTTAAGAAAAGTGATTTGATTCAACTCACTTCCTTTGACCTCGCTGCAGTGTTAACTTCATCACAGTTGCTTTTTCTTTGATTACAGGTACTGATAAACGTCTTTAAATTCTATTAGCTTACTTTGATTTTGTAATGTGATTTTGCTAACTGAATCGTTTGCATTTTTTACTTGGCCATATGATTTTAATGACACTGTAAGGTACAGTCAGGGTATCAGTACAGTACTAAAAGTTTTACTTGCACCAAAAAAATTAGTTGTTGAGCTTATATTGTAACAGAGAATACTAATACAGTAATGATTAGTGTAAAACCAAACTCATGTAACCTACAACCATATTTATGCTGATGTGCAATGAAGTTTAAACTTCTGCTAAATGGCCATCTACTTTACAACAAAAATAAGAAATAAAAACGTTAGGTGAGTTCTCAACAGTGACAAATAACAAGCAAGTTGTATGAGTAACAAGACGATGTTTATTAAAAGACTAACATCAGGAATACAAAGCACAACAAAAATTAACATTAGGCACAAAACATATATTCTAAATAGGTGCTTTGTATTTGAGTGTTGGGTAAGTTCGGAGGCGCAGCAGTTCAAGTTCTGTCTGCAAGACCAAGTTTTCATTGTGAACTTGCTGAATCTTGGACACAAGTTTACTTCGCTTCACTATCATAGCCATCCTAAAAAAAAACATTTAAACTAATTAACGTTACATATAGCTTATGTGTATTTTGAACATAATATTAGAGATCACTAAGAACATATTTTAGAGGGCAGTATATATTGTATTTACTTTCAGCCTGTTATTTTGTTTCTATGATGCGTAATATTAAATATGCCCCCCCATCTTACAGACAAGGACTTTATAAAATCATAACTTTTTCCTTTGACGTTGTTTGTGAAAGAAGCTAAGTAGCTTGTGGCAGAACGTCTCAGACATGATAAAATATTATCTAACACCTATACAAAAAAACCCAATATTCAGAAAGTTTAAATTTTGGTTTGTGAGTTTCATACTTGAAAAAGTACTTTTCAACTTGCAAAAGTATCTGAACTTTTTTTATTCATGCTTGTTTTTTTCAGGCAATTATCAGGATTAAGTTTTAATATATAAAACTATTTAATACAGAAACATTATTTTTGCTTCTTTTGAGACCTTCGATCTGTTAAGAGATCTTAATGTTAATAATTATTCATCTAAAAGGAATACTCTTCTCTAATGTCTTATTTTACTGATTGAAATTATCATGGAAAATATAATGAACTGTGCTATTAAACAATATAAATCATTTCTTTAATATGTAGAGAATTTGTTGTGTAAAATAATCTCAATTAGTAAATCAAGGAATTTACTTGAATACAAACAACGCTATATCTATAACGGTGTTGTAAAAATTAAGAGTTTTCCAAATTACCAAGTGTAACTTGAATTCCAGATCAATAATGGGCCGTAAAAGAACAATTATTTTTTTAAGAGAAATTAAATAGTGTTTTGATATAGTATTATCTAGAAACAATCTAGTGCTATAAGAAATACTAAAGATACAAGGACACATTTTGGTGAAATCGTAATAAAACTCTACCTTACAATTGGTAATGACAACTCTGGTCCATCCATCTGACTTTTTCTAGTGAAGCTTTATGTGATTAAATTTCTTTTCTCAACACACAGCAACTCTTTTTTGGTTACACAACTGAACAGTCTTATTTATATTTTCTTTGTGTAAGTTTTTTCTGTATAATCTCTCACTTATAATCTTAAACAATGGCTTGTTTTACTATATCAGGAAAAGTGTAATTAATGATTGTACAGTAAAGTTACAGGATGAAATGCTTCGACTGCCCAAAACTTTGCACAGTTATTGGTCAGGTAAAACCAAGGAAATAATACAATTTAACACGAGAACTATCTCTATCCCTTTTCTGTCTGTGACTATTTTACAAAAATATTCAAAACTCAAAATGGTTAAAGATACCATTATAAACAAACTAACAACTTATAAAAAAGTGAAAGTTTTAAAGTTGCTTATCGAGAAAATTGTTGCTTAGAAAGTTGCTTGAAAATTATCAAACTAATTTTTTTAACTGAAGATTTTAAAGCAATCACAGCTTATTTATTATTTAATCTAGAATGAAACCTTTTTAAAATTTTGGGAGGAATTTCAACTATTCAAAATTACAGATTAATATGAATAGTTACAGTTTATTTAATACAAAAAACTTAAAACAATTTTATAATTTTACGAATTAGGCCTAACTTCCTCTTAAATATGAGATCATGTAATATAACCCAACAATATATCATAAGTACTACTTACCTCTGATGATGAAGTTTGATGGAATATTTTGAGATAGCAATATAAATTTCACATTGGCAATACTATCAGAAAGTTACCATTACTAGCTCAGAGATCGATTTGGAGTCATTTGACTACAGTTTTAAAACAAACTTCACGTAGCCCCTTAGCACTGGTTCCTCCCTAATTCATTCTGGGAATGGTCCAGTTGATAGCTAGTAACCTAAGTCCAAATTCCAATTAACCAAACAAAGTTTCAGAGTACTTTTTAAATACCGACACTCCCTTTTCTCTCTCCTACAGCCCAGGATGGCGGACAGAGGTGACCCTAGTCCACCTGGTAGCGTCACTGAGGGTCTGCTCCATTATCTCTCACCCACAACCCAGGTGTATAGCCCTAGGTAACCTAGTCCCACAGACCTGCGCCTGGTAGCAACTCTGAGGGTCTGCTCCCTTATCTCTCCCCCACAGCCCAGGTGGGCAGCCAGAGGTACCCTAGTCCCACAGACCTGCTCCTGGTAGCGTTACTGAGGGTCTGATCCCTTATCTCCCCCACAGCCAAGGTGTACAGCCAGAGGTACCCTAGTCCCACAGACCTGCACCTGGTAGCGTCACTAAGGGTCTGCTCCCTTATCTCTCTCCCACAGCCAAGGTGTATAACTCTAGGTACCCTAGTCCCACAGACCTGCGCCTGGTAGCAACTCTGAGGGTCTGCTCCCTTATCTCTCCCACAGCCCAGGTAGGCAGCCAGAGGTATCTTAGTCCCACAGACCTGCGACTGGTAGCGTCACTGAGGATCTACTCCCTTATCTCTCTCCCACAACCCAGGTGTACAGCCAGAGGTACCCTAGTCCCACAGACCTGCGCCTGGTAGCGTCACTGAGGGTCTGCTCCCTTATCTCTCTCCCACAGCCAAGGTGTATAACCCTAGGTACCCTAGTCCCACAGACCTGCGCCTAGTAGCAACTCTGAGGGTCTGCTCCCTTATCTCTCCCACAGCCCAGGTGGGCAGCCAGAGGTATCTTAGTCCCACAGACCTGCGACTGGTAGCGTCACTGAGGATCTACTCCTTTATCTCTCTCCCACAACCCAGATGTACAGCCAGAGGTACCCTAGTCCCACAGACCTGCGCCTAGTAGCAACTCTGAGGGTCTGCTCCCTTATCTCTCCCACAGCCCAGGTGGGCAGCCAGAGGTATCTTAGTCCCACAGACCTGCGACTGGTAGCGTCACTGAGGATCTACTCCTTTAACTCTCTCCCACAACCCAGGTGTACAGCCAGAGGTACCCTAGTCCCACAGACCTGTGCCTAGTAGCAACTCTGAGGGTCTGCTCCCTTATCTCTCCCACAGCCCAGGTGGGCAGCCAGAGGTATCTTAGTCCCACAGACCTGCGACTGGTAGCGTCACTGAGGATCTACTCCTTTATCTCTCTCCCACAACCCAGGTGTACAGCCAGAGGTACCCTAGTCCCACAGACCTGCGCCTAGTAGCAACTCTGAGGGTCTGCTCCCTTATCTCTCCCACAGCCCAGGTGGGCAGCCAGAGGTATCTTAGTCCCACAGACCTGCGACTGGTAGCGTCACTGAGGATCTACTCCTTTATCTCTCTCCCACAACCCAGGTGTACAGCCAGAGGTACCCTAGTCCCACAGACCTGCGCCTGGTAGCGTCACTGAGGGTCTGCTACCTTATCTCTCTCCCACAGCCAAGGTGTATAACCCTAGGTACCCTAGTCCCACAGACCTGCGCCTAGTAGCAACTCTGAGGGTCTGCTCCCTTATCTCTCCCACAGCCCAGGTGGGCAGCCAGAGGTATCTTAGTCCCACAGACCTGCGACTGGTAGCGTCACTGAGGATCTACTCCTTTATCTCTCTCCCACAACCCAGGTGTACAGCCAGAGGTACCCTAGTCCCACAGACCTGCGCCTGGTAGCATCACTGAGGGTCTGCTCCCTTATCTCTCTCCCACAGCTCAGGTAGACAGGCAGAGGTTACCCTAGTCCAACAGACCTGCACCTGGAATTGCCACTGTTGGTTTGCTCCCTATCTCTCTCCCTCAGCCGAAGTTAGCAGGCAGAGCTTACCTTAGTCCCTCAGGCCTGCGCCTGGTATCGTCACTGAGGGTCTTCTCCCTCATCTCTCTTCCACAGTTCAGGTGAGCAGCCAGAGGTACCCTATTCCCACAGACCTGCGCCTGGTAGCAACACTGAGGGTATGTTCGCTTATCACTCTCCCACAGCTCAGGTGTACAGCCAGAGGTACCCTAGTCCCACAGACCTGTACCTGGTAGTGTCACTAAGGGTCTGCTCCCATCTCTCTCCCACAGCCCAGGTGGACAGCCAGAGGTACCCTAGTCCCACAGACCTGTACCTGGTAGTGTCACTGAGGGTCTGCTCCCTTTTCTCTCTCCCACAGCCCAGGTTGTCAGGCAGAGGTACCCTGGTCCCTCAGACCTGCGCCTGGTAGCGTCACTGAGGGTATACTCCCTATATCTCCCCCATAGCCCATGTGAGCAGGCAGAGATTACCCTAGTCCCACAGACCTGCACCTGGTAGTGTCACTGAGGGTCTGCTCCCTTTTCTCTCTCCCACAGCCCAGGTTGTCAGGCAGAGGTACCCTGGTCCCTTAGACCTGCGCCTGGTAGCGTCACCGAGGGTATACTCCCTATATCTCTCCCATAGCCCAGGTGAGCAGGCAGAGATTACCCTAGTCCCACAGACCTGCGCCTGGTAGTATCACTGAGCGTCTGCTCTAGCTCCAAGTCCCGCTCGAACTGCTGCTCACTGACGTCACACTTCAGGTCCAAGATGTTCCGGTCAACCTTGGTGTTCAGACGCTTGAAGTAGGCGATCTTGGCCTCTACAGCGCTGATCTCATCGGTTATACCCTTCACCGCACCCTTGTAGTTTTCTTCAGTCTGCGTTCAAATGGAAAAAAAACATCTTAATGAATCTTATAACAAAAGTCTTTGTTAAATAAGATAAATAAAAATTTATTGTGATTTTTTAGTTCATCTATTATAGTATGCATACATTTTACATTGTCTTTCATAAAAAAAGTTATTACTGAATAAATTAGAATACATTTTAGTATTTACAAGATTTAGTCTAGATATGATGAATACCTATACCTACCAGGCTTGGGGGCTAGGATATTTGAATAAATTAAGATATAATTATTATTCATTCATATTAAAAAATATAAAGAAAAATAACAATATAAATAATTGGAATTTCCCGTGCACAGCTTGCACATTGAAACACCTGTTTTGAGGTAGTTGAACTCTTTGCCGTAATATGATGTAAACACAGTAGGTTGACAAATAAATAAATAATGAAAATCAACCGTTAAATTATTTTATGGTTTTGAATTGTTTGCTAATTTTCCAAATTTAGTGGTGAATGTCTAACTACCCTACCGCACATTCTTTGAGTCCCACATAACATAAGACCTTGGGGTCTTGGGATTGAGAAACTACCGTGGGAAACTCAATCCTCTGCTCCTTCAAAATATAGCTATCCAACTTGAAGGGAAAGTTGCAGGGAAACATTCACACAACTAAACACGATGTCAGTCGTTGAACTTTACATCAGGGAGGTGAGTCTATATGTGGATCGGAAACCCGTACAAAGAGAAATAGACCCTCAAAACATCAGACACACATTAAGATATCAGCTAAGCTACCACATTGTATTAGAGGAAGCCAACATACATCGGCAGGAAACTCCATAATATGCTTCCTATGTATATGAGAAGCCAAACAGGAAAGCAACTGAAGACAGCCCTTAGCAACTTATATGGTTGGTGAAGAACCCCTTCTACTCCCTGGATGAGTCATACGATGGAGCAGGGGTGCCCAGAAGGGGGGGAGATGGCGCTCAGAGCGCCATCAAACCAAATTTTGGGGGGGATTTAAAATTTTGGGGGGATTTTTGAAACTAAATAAATGAGACAGTTTGTGAATCACAATTGAAAATTTGTGTTTGTACGGGAGGATGACAATAATAAATAATGTTATTGGCAAAGTATTGTGTTATAGTACAGTACACGTAAAATATCATTTCTTTTGAGAGATGGCAAATGTTCCTGTACTATAATAATCCTAGACATTTATGCTTTTGATTATAGGACCGGATTGGATTGAAACATAACCTAAAAAATCACTTAAAACTGTTTTCTCATTGTGCTTGAAACCTAACAACACTTTCTGAACTCATCAACGAGGTATATATCTATAGAGGTATCGTCTGAGGTAAAAAACAGTGCCTACATGCTAACCGCCATTTTGACCCTCTATACCCTCCAGTCTCCATGGCAACAATATGTTTAACCAATACAATCCTCTTTTCACAAGTTATGTTAGTCTTTCTTTATTACTCTTTGACCAGATGATTTGTTTTCAAAAATATCCTCCAGTGAGGTTTCACTTTTTTAACACAAGACGAGAGCTCTATATTTATTTACATCTCATTGCTCTAAATAAGTGGACTTTTATTGAAAAACAACAATCATATTTTTTAGTGAACAAAACGGATTGATATAAATGTAGTCGCTTATGTTATGTTTTTACCTTATTAAAAAACTAGGCTTACTGAATGCAGGTCCTAAGCACTTGATTTATTCATAACCATACAGAAAATTAAATATTTTAATTATAGCTAATATAAAATATGGGGAGTCGTATTATTCAACTACAGTAAATGATTTGTATTTTATAGGATTTATATTTTTTTGAATTTTGGCCCATAAATACCTAAGTGTGCTGATAATCTGCTCATTTTCAAATAATTTATTTGAACTACTTACAACATTCATGGTAATTAAATGTTTATTTAGGTATGTGAGCGTGGCGAAAACCCGTAGAGAATTCTGTAGTATAAACTAAATAAGTTATAAAATTACTGGCCTACAACAAATTAAAAAAGGAAAATAAATTACGACAAAATAAGTATATATGAAAATTTTATGGTGGACATTTTCCGTATTGACTGTTTTTAAAGTAGGTTAATGGAAAACGGCTTGGTTAAAAAGCCTAGGATTTTCTTCATCAGTCTCTAGTGAGTTCCTTATAACTGTCAGTGAAATCATTCGTTAATCTAGTAGCTCATCCGGCCTAACTATATTCCTGTCAATTAAACTGTCTACTTCTACCAAGAAATATGTTCTCTTTGTGGTATTAACTTTATTTTTCCACCTCACACACTTCCTCCCATAACGTACATTATTTTATCATACAGTTTATATTTTATAAATATTTTGTTTTGAAAATCGTTTTGTAAAATAAACAATGTCTTCTCACAAATTCACTCAATGATTGCCATTGAGTGCTGGTAATTCTCAACCTTGGGCTTCCTTTTCCAAAGTTGAAAATTAGCTATATGCTTCTTGCTTCTTCTGAAATGAGCGTCCTAAGTTTTTTTTTTTTTTTTTTCTTGTTATAGGCACGAAAATTACCGACAGTTTTTCTGCAGCAAAAGTTCACAAGTCAAAGTCAAACCAAAGTCAGTCAAGTCCACAAGCAGTGGCCGACCTTGCAGTTTCGTCCAGAAATTAATTTCATGGTTATGATGGAACGTTTAAACATTTAATTGAAGATGTATCTTCTAAAAATGTATATCTCTAAATCCAAACAAACTGTAACAATAATGTATTATGAATTAATTCAGAAATCAGTCTTGATTAATCAAAACAATCATACTACATCATTAGATTGTTTTACCAACAACAAACAATAATAGAAAGAAGCACACGTTACTGTTTTTTAGGGTTATGTTTTCTGTAATGCTAATTTGATGACCTCCCATGCCCCACACTCACCAGCAGCTAAAAAGACACATGAGCCACTGGAAGAGGAGACATTTCCTACGTGAGCGCTGCCAGGTGTAAAAATTTGAAATCACACAGAGGGCTACCCGTGGCAAATTTTAAAATCACAGCGCCATTTACTGCTTGATGAATTGTAACTTTTACTTAGCTCGATACGCTATGGTAGTCTAAAGGATATGGCACTGGATTCACGATCATACAGTCCCAAGTTCAATTCTACTCTACCTTTTCGTGTTTACTTTTTGAGGTACCAATTTTTGTTATATTTTACACAAACCGACAAACCCATTTTTATAATATATTACAAAGAAAATAGCTGCCATACAGCGCTCTGCGGGGTTAGGTTAGGTTATTTTACTATAATTTTTTCGTAAATGAAGCGTAATTTTTAGAATATAAGTAGGTTTCCTCTGTTTACATTTGAAAATACTACATTTCACTGTTTTCAGAATAAAGCATCTGTTTCGGATAGTTTGTTTCCCATCGGACAAGTTCAGCTTCCTTCGGGTGGCAAAGTCTCCTCTTCCAGAGGCTCGTATGTTTTTTAGCAGCTAATCCCCACACTCCCCTCGACAATTATCTGAGCGGTTTTTGTCAGCTGTTCCAGAGGAAAGGTTTTTTTGTATCGAACGAACTGTACTAGGTAGTACAATAAATAATCTACCTAATTATAACTAAAGATATTTTTACTTTACTGGTCGACTTTATTGTAGGTATGTACGTTCAGTTCATTCACAGTAACAAAACAAGAGCTACTAAGGTTTAAGTGTATTGCTTTTTGGGGGGGGGGGGAGGAGTAGCCACATTTGGGGGGGAATGGCGCCATGAGGCTTGGGGGGATGGGCACCCCTGCGATGGAGAGACATCCTTCTATTAAACTGATTGTAAACTGCTGTTGTAAATTTGTATTAACACCATTACAAATCTTGATGAAGTTTGTGAATAAAGATGTGTTTATTTTATTTTAAGATAATCTTGATAGTGATGGCTCGACTATTGATTTTGATCAAGGGATGTACAGCGTACCAACATAAAACACCCTTGAGAAATAATATTTAAAGATTCAACTATCAAAGTAAATATTTCCACAATATTTATGATTAAAGATTTTTAACACGTTGACTGTGGTGGCGCAAGGGCCAGTCATCCCCGCCATGTGGAAACTGATTTGGTTGGCGTGGTAACATTTGTAATTCCTGACTAACGAATGAGAGTTACACTGGACAGTGATGTACTTACGTTACAACACAACTGAACATATTTCTATGAGCACCAAACACCAATAGGTAGCAGCACAATCTAGATAGATAGCTGTAGTCAACCAGGGAGGGGGGAATAAGTTGAACAAAAAAGAGTGCCACAATGAACATGACATTGCAGGAAATTTTGTACCAACTACACCATAATATAGCTTGTATCCTTACACTGACATTAAAATACCAGTCCTCTGCATATATTGGCTGCACTGAAATCGAAGGGAGCAAATACTTTGAGTGGAGTAGCCGCCCACATGGGTGGCAGGAAGTGATACTACTTTATCTGGAGCTGCCCACAATGAACGTGTTAGGGCCTATAAAGTTATGTAAGATTCAATAAGATTTATTGTAGCCATTATGCAATACAATTATTGCAATAGGCATAGTCAAGTACAGAAACATCAAAACATTATACATGTTATACAGAGTTTACAACAAATCAGTGTTATGTTATGTATGATACATAGAATCAAATAACTATAATCCAAAGCAGATAAGTTATTATGAAGAAACTCTTCCACTGAATAAAACTCTCTGGGTTTTAAACAAATGTTAAAATTTCCTTTTAAATGGTCTTAAGCATGGTATAAGTAAGCCAGGTGTGCTATTCAGCCGGACGAGTTTGATACCGTTTTGCGCATTGGGAGTGACGTCACCTTGGGGGTAAACCGCCTCGCATGCATATAACTCAGTGTGACGCTGCTCGATTAACATCAACATTTGGAACAGTTAGAATTGGAACAAAATTCTGAAACTTTACATGGACATCAATTATAGGTGTACGATGTGTGTTGTGAAAAATATTTGTTAATTGTATTAAATTAAACATTAAATCATTCTTTATACTTGGGCTTTCTTAAAACTAATCATGAAAATGTTGGTCGGCTACCAAATCACGTACTATTTGGTCAGAAGCATCCAACCAGCGGGAAAGTTTTAGAGAAAGATTCAAATTTAACATTATTAAAACTACATTCTGTTAGAGTCATTATTTCTTGGGATGCGTAATTATCTGAGAGTGTGATTCAAGCGCGTGCTGCGAGTCAAGCCAGTTGCCATGGATTATTAGCCTATTTTCTCGCATTGCCATCCAACATATAATGTAGTTTTATGAATAGCATTAGCATTAAGCGATTAAAATATAAAAGTGTTTCACTGTTTTAATACCATAATCAAAAACGGTGACATTTAAGTTCCACTTGACTGTTAGGATCCTGTAATGCCGCGGTCGTTTCAGAGCGGCTACGCGGCGCGGCATTGGCTCGGATGCTCGGGTGTGTGCGGGGGATGGTCACGTGTTGTTTGTGTTTATGTTTGGTTTTGGTATTTACTGCGAGTGGCAGTAGTATTGCAGTAGTTATCAATGTCGCAACGGGCACAATAACTTATATTACAATCAAGCAAATCAACAGAAAGCTAAGACATCGTTAATTTGCAAGTGGTAAAAAAATAAAACTTATTAAGAAACTAAAAAAGTTTAGAAACATTCAGAGTTTATAAAAATATTTGATATGTTTACTTTGATGTAAGTTCTGTTGTAAGTTGTAAGAATATAATCTTTCATAAACTATGCTTTTGGTTAAGTGAATGTGATTCATTAAAAAAGGACCTTAACAATTTAATGGTAACAACTTTTATCAAAGAGAGTTGATTTGTATACAAATTAAGATGTTCCAAAATATGTTAAAGTAAAACTTGTTATATCTTTCACTTATTGATATCACACATTTAATTGCAAATATATAATACAAAGTAACTCGATATACATATAGCTACATTTTATTGAATAAAAGTGCGTGGCCTTTTTATCCCGGCTGCCTCGGCTGAGCGCGTGCTCTGTTGCCGCTCGGTGTAATTCCCCATAGCTGAGAAAATAATTATTTTATCAAAATCTAATCAATGCCACAGTTAAATTTGATCCTTTCCCTAAAACTTTCCCGCAGATCGGACAAACCTGACCAAAAACTACGCGATTTAGTAGCAGACTAACTTTTTCGTGTTTAGTATGAAAGAGTTTATAAAGTTTGTTGGGTGGTTTAATGGTATATTTTTAAATTAATTAATACAATTTAGATCATAAGCATCTTATGTTAATATTTAATGACTATGCAAAGTTTCAGGATTTTTTCTCGATTCTAACTATTTCAAATCACAATTTTATTAGAGCAGCATCACTCTGCTCGATATGGTCGTGAGGCTGTTTACCCCCAAGGTGACGTCACGATACCTCGCCCGCCCCGCCCTCACCCGGCTATGATGCGCAGTAGCACACCTGGCTTACTTACACCATGGCCTTAAGGCAGTTCTCTAACAGGAGCAGGCAATCTATTGATAAAAGGTATTGTAAGTACAGTAGAACCTCGATAACTTGAACCCCAGGGGGAACGGGAAAAATTTGAGTTATCGAATATTTCGAAATATCGAGGTTCGACTTATCAAGGTGTTTTTCCACAGACTTCGACTTATTGAGGGTCACAGTAACGCAATAATAGATGGGTCATGGAAGGGTAGAACTTACATCATTTCTTGCTTTGTATCATAAATAACTATACCGTATAATAATTATTACTAAAATTAAGACGGATTTGAACAATTTTTAATGTCTAAAATAAGCCCGGAAATATTTTGTAAATGTTCTTTGGTTAACGTATTAATGATATACTTCCTTCAGAGAAAATATTGTACAGTAGGAAAGTAGACAAATAATGACTCACAGTTCGGTATTTTGGTGTTGTTTTTCCCGTACGACCACTTCCTGTCTATTTTATAGACTTTTTTTGCTCACTTCTTATCACCTGCCCCAAACAAATCCCTCCCCCTTACGGAAGTCAGTTCTGACCAACTGCGCATAAATTTAAACTTAGCTGAACATCAAATGTTCTGTAGGCTATTAAAATAATTTGCAAAACTAAAAAGTAACAAAACATGATAACAATTAAAATTGCAGAGCATTGTTGGAATTGGAATTAGGGGTGAAGCAGTACGCCACTTTTTTTGTTTTAAAATTGTCGACAGTGTCTACTGGTATTTCTAAACTTCCCGATGTCACTTTATTATTTTTTGTGTCAACAGCCTCAAATAATCTTCAACTTTTCCTCATAGGGTAGAGTTTTGCCAACACGTTTTGCCTAACTGCAAACACTTAGTAAAAACACAACCTAAAACTATCCAGAACCTTTAAACTCGCACTAAATGACACCGGACACAAATCTAATCAAATCAAAACCATTTTATTTAATAAAAATACATAATTTGCAACAACATGAGACTGTTCCTTATTTATGAAATGAAATACTCACATATGTGAAACCCGTGCGTGAGGATGAGTGTGTTTGATATGTGTGTTGCTCATCAATATAAATTTGTCGGTTGTTTTACCGACACCAGGAGCACCCAGAAAGAGATGTAGTGGGGAGGGAGGGTTGGAATTTCCGGCTGCAAATAAGTCACTGGAGGTTTGGTGAGTGAACAACTTCGACTTATAGAGGTTCTCTAATCAATACTTCGACTTGTAGAGGTACGGAGATTGTAATTATTCGAGTTATAGAGGTTCTACAGCTAAAACTTCGACTTATAGAGGAGCGGCGACAGGCTAAGAATACTGCACAAATACGAGTTATCAAGGTGCTTTCAACTAACCCTTCGACTTATAGAGGTAAAATAACATAGCATTAGGTAGGCACGTTCAGGGGGAATGATAAAATTTTAGTTATCAAGGAATTCGACTAATAGAGGTTCGAGTTATCGAGGTTCCACTGTAAATGTGACTATTAGTGATTTTTAAAGTCTAATTTGAGGAGGGAAAAGGTCACTTTTGTGTCTAGTATCTAGTAAGTGTAAGAAATCTGGTTTTACATTATTAAACATTACAAACATTAAAAAATTGTTTCTGCATTATTAAAGAACTATCTGACCCAACTTGACACACGACTAGTGGTTTCAAATACATTGACTCGATTTAAAAAAACAATTATTCACCCACTCCTAATAATCATATCTGTTACGTTGTTTACTTTAGTAGGATTTAATGTGTGATTTATTATAACATTTTTAGATCATATTTTGAAAATATAAAGACTTCAAATATCAATATAAAAATAACTAAATTATCTTCTATGAAGTGAAGAAAGAGGCAGCCTCCACCACATATTTATTGATGCTCTAACCAAAGGCTAGTTTCAAGAACTGTGATTTAACTTCCTTTCCTCATGATGGTGGAGTGAGAAAAGGCATCCCCCTGCCACGAACTCCTTGTTTTCCCCACAAAGATCTCAAAGATTCAGTTATCTGATTTTAGCTAATTTGGAATTGACTTACTTATAAAACAGGTACATGACACTGCATATAGATTTTTTAAACAAGAGGAATCTGAGTTTCTACTGATCAAATTCTGAAGTATATCTGGAATATTTTTAAATGTGAATTATCAATCTGTAACATATTAACCTGTTTCAGAAAAATCGCATCTTCATCTTGAGCATCCTTTTCTTTTGGTGGTTTGTCTTTCTCCTTTAAAAATTGTTTTACTTCAAGTGTTACCTGCACAGAAAAATAGTTAATACATTTCATATCTATAGGTATAGTTATTGCTCTTATAAAGAGATTTGACCCCCGGAATTTGTTCTATTTTCCCCTCTGTTTTCTGTAGAGAGCAAAGGGTTAACTTGCTACATTCATTAGCCTCTTTTAACAACTAAAAAGCGCAAACCCTTTTTGCTCAGTGACTTTCTCAAATTTTGATTTGTGTCTGAAATATGTGTGAGGAAGTGATGGGAAATATTTTTTGGAAAGTACCGAGGGAGCAATCGGGTGCAGGGGTGAAACTGCTCATATACTGTCACTGTTCATATATTAAAACATTTATGCAGCAAACTTTATCATCAGTAAAGTGTTATTTTATAATAACTATTTCAACCGTTACATTGGGACCGCGTCTCGTTGTCACCCCGTCAAGTTGTCCCCTTTGGCGGTAGGTGATAACCTGTCATGGTGACAACTTGACGCTGGCGTGAAAGGGGACAGTCTGTCGTTAGCGTACCTGTCAAGTTGTCACCTTGGGGTTTTGAAGGTGACAACTTGACGGGGTGACAACTTGACGCGGAAGTGAAAGGTGATAATCTATCGGTAGCTTATATGACAGACTGCCACCTCTAGCTTGCTTGGCCGCGTCAAGTTGTCACCGCGTCAAGTTGTCACCCCGTCAAGTTGTCTCCCTGTCAAATTGTCACCTCCTTCAAGCAGATACTGAATGAGTATGTTTGATAACATCATGCATTATACATTTAAAATGATAAGTGTTTTAAAGAATGTATGTGCTCAAATAGTATGTTGACAAAAAGGGATATTTTGGTAATGTTTATGTAATCTCTCCATTGTGTTGTGTAATGACACCAAATATAAACATAACAATTGTTTTAACAAGTCCTAAAGCTTATAAATAAACACCCGCCATTTGTCTGCTATGATCTCTAAAGTAACATGGGGGACATATTTGAAACGCAAACACGCCTCCCGCTGACCTGCCCAAGCTGCCGTGCCATCATTGGACAAATAATTTGAGTCTATTTTTAAATAAATACTGAATAGCTTTTTACTGGTGTTTTGTGTTTATTATTTCATCCTAATTTACATTTTAATAGTTGTCTTGAAACAATTGTACCTGTACCGTTCTAAAAAGTAACACTTACTACGAAATATCTACAGCAGTATTCTAATCTTAGTTTATGATTATTCTGTTGTCATGAGTTTGTGTTCTTTGAAAAAAATGTTTGTGTCAAAAAGGTAGAAGAAGCCTGCCCTTGTTTAAAACTACTATGAAACTTTTTATATAAAAAAAATTTATATAGAGCTAACTTCTGCTCTGAAAAAAGAGTTGGCATTCAAGTAGATTTGTTAGTTCCATAATGAACATATGTTTATATGTTTTTCAACTAAATTAAGATATAATCCTTACAACAGCTGTTTGATGTAACTAACTAACTAACATACTAATTTGACTTTTTATGTATTTCAATAATGATAATCACTTGATAATATGTTGCTATGACTACAATAATATTATACTAGGCAGGAATACGGATTTTTGAAATTTTAAATATAAGTAATTACACAACGCCATCTGTACAGCCTGATATAAAAGCATAGGCTACATTATACACTTCAAATAGGAAAGTTGGCCGGGCCGGTAAGGGCCCGCACTCGCATTTAGGTAGTAGGCTAGGGCCTACAGATCCTAAATCCAGCCCTGCCCGTCTCTATGCAGAACTTCAAACATACTAAAATCCAGAATCATTGTCCCTGTCTCATGTACACTAAACAAACAAACTCACAAACTTTCAGCTTTATAATATTAGCATGATTAGTATGATAACTGGTACTTCAAATTTTTTCGGGTGTCTCTTAAGTATCTCTTAAAGCTGTAACATATTTTAGTATACACTATAACGTATGCTTGCGGACCTTTGGAAAGCTCCTTAGTTTTATAATATATCAATTCAAATGTTCTCTAAGTATTTTTAAATATAGTACAAGTAAACTGTTGAAGTCATTAGTATTTGTACTCGTACATTCACACATTTGTGATCTTTCTCTGTCAGATTACAATAGAAACAAATTATGGTTATTTAGATATGTTGCATATGGTCTAGAAATGTGTTGCGATGTTGTAAAAGTGATTGGCTAAAAAAGGTGTAAGTTGTCAAAGCTATTACGCAACATGTCTATTCAAATATATCTTTAAAAATTCAGTCTTCGTTCATTCTCTTACGGTAAGAATGAGCGTACATCTAGTGCATGTATAAAAACTGTACAAACATAACTGAATTGATTGTTCAAGTGTTTATAACGCAGATTGTTCAAGTGGTCTAACTTGTTAAGTGTTCTAGTTTTTGGAGTAGAATAAAGGCGATATTTATTTTCTTAATTCGACAAATTACAGGTTTTAGTGTTTTTTTTTTTATTGGGTACACACGAGTGATGGTACTGTATTTATGTATTTATCTCCCTCAACAAAAATTTGAGATTTGAACTACTATAAAAGCAACTTTTAACGTGGTCGTAAAATCTATTTAGGTGTTATATAATCTACAGATCTATAGATATGATAGATATATATTATCTATAGATATGTTGTTACCATTTGTTTATCTCAAACACAGACACCATTTTCTGTATTCATAGGCAAAGGCGCGACAAGCGGCTCATTACAAGACACCGGCACACAAGTCTTATATTTATATTTTGAATTTACAATATATAGCCTTACTGTTAATACGTGGATAGACATTGGTATAGAAAAGCGTTAATGTAAGACGTTTTCAATATCTGGTTCAAAACTTATTACATACAAGTGATAAGATATTTTTATAAGCTTAATTATTTAATACTTTTTGTTTTTATTAGTAATTTGTGTACGAAGATGTAGGTCTATCATTAAAGCCTAAAAATAGGCTTTATAAAATCTTTAACTAACGAAATCAGCCTGATACTACTGTACAAACACAATCTTGGTGAGCTAAACCCCCAATTATTTAAAAACATGGGATTTAGTTTAGTGACCACCAAACACATTAATTAAGTTGTCAAAACTCATTCAGTACCGATTTAAAGGAGGTGCCAACTAGACGAGGTGACAACTTGATGTGGTGACAACTTGACGTGGTGACAACTTGTAGCGGACATGAAAGGGGACAATCTGTCAGTAGCGTACCCGTCAAGTTGTCACCTTGGAGTTTTGAAGATGACATATTGACGCGGACGTGAAAGGTGACGATCTGTCGGTATCATACAAGACAGATCGTCCTCTCAGAGCTAGGAAGGTGACAACTTGACGCCTGTGACCAAAATGCCGAGGTGACAATTTGACGCGGTGACAACTAAATGGCGACCCGTTAAATTTCAATCGCCTTATCCATTACATATATATATATATGATTAATGGGGAATTTAATACTGTTATTAAAGTAATTTTCAAAATAGCTTCAAAGTTATAGATATGGGTAGATGAACTATCAAAACAAACAAAGGTAACAAATTATTTTTAATTAGCAATTCTTAAAAATTAATTCACAATGTTGCGAGTCGAAACAGTAATTTTTAAACTTTACTACAGATTGACTCGCAACAATGGAAACACTGATAACAGACGAGCGGAGCTGGAGACGAATCCGGGTCTCTGATTGGCTGCAGTCGTCAGCCAGAGTTAATAAGTAGGGGTCGACACACCGTCCTCGCCCCATTTCTCCAAATAATTCTCGTGTGTCAACTTAATTTCAAATTAGATCACTTTTTGGCGAACTACAGTAATACGGTTTAATGGTGCGATATTAACTTTTGGAGTAACTTCAAGTTTTCTCAACAATTGTTAAATTTCCGTTACCTTTGATAATCCGTTGTTGCTAGTAGTTATGCTTGAATTTAAAATTAAATTCAATTTAAAATAAAATCAACTTGGGCATTTATTCAAAATCACGCGTCTTTGAGCATCGCTCACGGGACAGGTTGCAACCAAATCTAAAATTAAGTCTGGCCAACTTTCAACGGTTATTTTCATAAATTTGTATTTTCAATAGGGGGTATTCATTTATTGAACTGTTTCGCGTTATTAATAAGACCAATTTAAATAGTAATTATTAATTTATTTAGTATTGTTGTGAAGTGTGATGTGTCAGTAACATGTTACAACTGGGATCAAACAAGAAACTCTTGTAAGTAGTTTAAGCTATTGTTTAAATTTAAGAATACTATAGTAATAAAAAGGGTGTTAATAACAAATTATGTAGGAAATGTTAAATGAGTAATTTATTTTGGAAAATATATGTTGAATGATTCTTGTTGAGAAGTGAAACTCAGAAGTTTAAGTAATTTAAATCTGTAAATTAATTTACTTTAACTTGATGAAATCTTAATAGATCTGATTATTTATTTAAATTAAAGTTTAACTACAACATTGTTATTTTCATGGATTGTGTTTGATAACAAAATTCTAGGTATTGTATTTGTTTGAATTAATAAGGAATAAACGGATTGATTGTGTCAAAGCAAAAAAAAGGTTAAAGGTGTATTTTAAGGTGAGGAGAGGTTCTGTGTTAAAAGAATTAAGAAGTGTGATCAAGGCTTGATGTGTAGACAATTAAATTTAGGAGATTAGGCTTCACAACACGAGGTGATTTGTATTATGAATCTGGAGGGTTGGTCACACATAATATAATTAGTGTTAGGAGGAAGGAACTTGTTGCTTTTACCCCTGATGACCAGGAGGAAGGAACTTGTTGCTTTTACCCCTGATGACCACCCTCTAAGGAAGCACTCCCAAACCTGTCCACATCTGCCTAACGGTTATCACACCAGTACAGGATCTCAGTTTGAGGAATAGGAATAGTAGTTGAATAAAATAAATAAAAACTTCGAAACAATCAGTCTGTAGGCAAATTAATTGGAATTAAACATTTATAAGAATCCATGAATTAACAATCACAGTTGCAATTAAATATATATATATTTAATATTTAATTTGTTTCCAGATCAATATATAGTAGATGTGTTGAAATTAAATTGATTGCTTGTATTACAGTGTGAAAGAAGAGTTTATCACTGTTATATTAGTTTTTGTACAATAAAAGTAAACTGTTGTAAAAAGTTAGTTTAATTAATTATCCTACACTATATCCATCCTGGCTCATTAAAAGTTCCTAGGGTGACCTCGTTGGTGGTTTTTCATTAAATTTCTCTTGAATACAATGTAGTTAAAGTTATAATTACATATGATTGAATGAAAGCTACGGCCAGCCACCCTTCCACTGATTCAACACCTAAATCTGCTTACTATGAAGGTTTATAATTTAAACCTTATTCAATATTAAGAGTATTGAATTTATAAATAACACCACATAAAAGGGTCTGTAACAAGAATAAAAAATATTTAAAAAATAATTTAATTTTAATATGAACTTTTCCATGTGAAATTCCCCATTTCAGAAAACTGGCACCATAGGTCAAGCCCCCTATAAGAGCTACTTTTGTAAAACTAGACTATAAGCATGTAATAATCAATGCAAAGACAAAACTACTAAAGTTGAGGGCTTGACATTTTCGGGGTATGTTTATTTTTTACCCTGAAGGTGCACTTCAAGAAAGGATTTTCAACTAGTGCCTTTGGGCTCTGTACCACAGGCCTTGAATATTCCCATGTTAATCTTATGTGAATAAGTTTTTAATTAGTTTGACTTAGCAGCCAAATAAAACAGCTGATGTAAATTGTCAATTTTAAATTACAATTAAAAATTGTTGTTTGACAGGTTTTCAACAGAATGCAGCACTAGCAGGACACAAAAGTAATTTTACGTATCATTCTCTTTAAATATAGTTGATCCAATGTCTCTGTGGCAGTCGACGTCCAAAGCTGCAGCTGCCAGCCACACAGTATCCCGATAATTATTTAGAACAATAAGAATCACGGATGAAGCTGCGAAGAACTGCTAGCAGGATGGTGATATAAAAATAGTTTTTAAAAAGCAGTTTATATCTACCAATAGTGAGATTTGACATTTAAATTGCTCAACAAATTTCTTCTAAATCTTAAACAAAAACAAACAAAAATCTTTAATCTTGCTTGTTTACCTTAATACTTTCAATGTTGTTGAGTTTATCTTCCAAATCTTCACACTCCATCTTCATCTTTTTAAATTCCCACTCTTTATATTTATTTATCCTATGGTATTTTGTAACTTGCTTCATTGCTTCAAGCTTTTTAGTGCCTGCAGCCTGTTAAAAGAAATTACATTGATACATACTTATAAAAATCAAAATGCCCTACCTTGGTTTGTTATATTGGCCATAAAAACCCTTAAAAATAATTAGGGATGAGTCGATACCAAAATTTATCGATTCTCGATTCCGATACCGATACCAGAGAAATCGATTCTCGATTCTCGATACCGATACCATCGATACCTACGATTTTTCAGTACCTATAGTTGTTAAAACTACATTTTTGTAACCATTTAAAATTATTTAGTAGTATTTTGTAATTAATTATTAATACAATTTGTTAATGCAATTTTTTACATAATTTAATGGTAATTTCACTAGTGTCCTATAGTAATATAGAAAAACAACAACTATTTATTATAAATTCATAATGGGGAAAAACTTGGTTGTAAGATAATGACTCGAAGAAATAATGTTGGTCAGCCGACTGATTTATTGCTTTCAACCGGACCCCAACCCTCCCCTCCCATCCCTCTTCCTTCCTTATCTCCAAGGTAAGATTTTTTGCCGGCGACCCAAACATTCCCCGTGTCTTTTGTAGCGCGGGTAAACGGCGGTAGTATCCCTTCCCGTGCACTTCGTAGCGCGGGTAAACGGCGGGGGTATCGATGGTATCGGTATCGACTTTAAACGAATGAATCTCGATACCGATACCAATGTCCAAGAATCGGTGGTATCGAGAATCGGTATCGAGAATCGACTCATCCCTAAAAATAATCAGAACATTACTTGTTTTTATGCTGAAATGAACTACAACAAAAAACCAGAACTGGCTTGACAAATTAGATACCTAACTGAAATTTGTTAATGATTCTTATAATTATACACAATATTTGTACGGTAAAATGCGGGAGATACATACTCTGACATGGTGGTTGATGTTCTCTACAATTTTGGGATTGATGAGAACAGCATATTGGAAATCGGAGATGTGACCAGTGAGAGGTGCCTCAACGAGACCTTGCTTCATGACCAGTTGGACCTTGATATTAACACAATGGAGAGAATGAAAATTATAAAGATAAGAAAAGTTAACAGATAGTACTACTTAGAAAAGTTAAGCACAAATCTAGAAAAACTATCACTTCAGTAGCTTGGATTACAATTATTAAAATTAATTAAATTATGTGTTGGTTCTGATTCTCAGTTTTTATTTTTGTTTCTAAACAACAAAACTGAGGAACTGTTGTACTCTGTTCCGAGTTCCATCATATGCATATTGCCATGTTGGTCATATTGGCTGTATTATCAGCTGTAACTGATAAGCACCCCCATTACGCTGGCCATTAATAACGATCAAGCCACTTTTGGCTGTAAATGACGACTGGGCCAAGTGATATTGGCTGTAAATAACGATATCAACACATCACCATACACTATATCAGCCGTTAATGAACTCTGAATCTCAAATAATTACTTTAGATTACCTAACAACCTGACATTGATGTGATATTGGTTGAAGCGTGGCTGAAGCGTGTAGTAAGTAGAATTGACCAAAATAACAAAAGAACAGCAATTGGCTGAAACTGCAAGCGAACCACAGTTAATATTAATGAATTTAAATCAGCTTTATATAAGTGAATATCAAAGATAAGCTTCAAAACTTTTTAAACAAATTTTAAAAACGTATTAAAAACCTTCTGAACTAACCGATAACCAAGAACTGAATTCTATTTAAACCCAAACAAAAGAAAATTGGAACTGAGACATCACTAATTTGAAGCCTTTTGCTCTCACTGATGCGGAAGGATTTTATGAATACAGTGGAACCTCTATTAACCGTTTCCTTCAGGACTCGGACTCTGACGGATAACTGAATAGAAATGTCATTAAAATGATACCACTTTTATAATTTATAATTATATAAATATGATATAATTATATTTATGATTATGTCACAATTAAGCCACTGCCCAACATAATAGCGTACAGACTCTCAGACACTGCCATATGGCACAAATCCCGACGCTAATAAATAGTCAAATTCTTATTGACGGGCGACGGATAACAGTGAGTGACGGTTGATCGAGGTTTTACTGTATATTTCAATCATTGTGTAAGTGGATACCCCTTGTCAGCTGTCGTACCTGCAGGTCTCTGCTGAGGCGCAGCTTCTCCTCCCGCGCGGCTCTGAGCTCGGCCACGTGGGCGCTGGCCAGCTCCCTCGCCGCCTTCATCTGCTTCAACACAACACTCAGTGTGTACTCTGCCTCCTTCAGCTCCAAGGCATACGCTTTCACCTGAACACAACATACTGATATGGTTATGTCCTTTGTTTGGAGTTTATTTTTGGTATGGATATAACATTTAATTGAGACTTAACTACAACGATAATTATTTAGAACAATAATAATCACATTTTTATTCCTGGATGAGCTAGCAGGTATATGAACCTTTTACCTCGATCCAAATTTTAATCATGTATATAAATATTACAGGGAAATGAGTGGGGTTATTATATCAATTAGCTTTGAATTGTATTATTGTCTTAAGGGGATGGACTAGTCAAGTCGTTACATGTCACAGAAAATAGTGCTTAATAACAGCAGTTTAAAGTTAGATACTGATCTCAATCCATTCTACATTTTTTTATTTTGGTTCAGATTCAAACCGATATCAACCTTTGCTTGTAAGCTATATCAGGCATTTAGCCTGAATAAGGACACACTTAAGTATCAATTATATGGTGATACTGAAGTAAAGACTACAAATCAACCCTAATTCTGAGAGAATGGAATGAAAACACGCAGCATCAGTCTCAGTTTTTCCAAGCAATGGGAGATTCATTCATTACTGAGTCTCTTTCAGTTACTGAAGATGTTCTGAATTTGACAAAACATAAAACAGATTCAGAAACGATTAAAAATATTTTCTTCTGAACCTGATTAAAAACAAAAACCTGGAAGGTCATGCCACAACTGCAGTCAAAAATAGCAGGATAAAGTACATACCTTGAGTTCAGACTCAATCTTGGCCCTGCGCACACGCACAAGCGTGGCCCATACTATGTCGTCAAAGTGTGGAGCGTTGGCAGGAGCATCGAGTGCCTCTAGAGCGCTCAGGAACTCATGATACTCTAGTGGCATGAAGGAGGTGTTATCATTGTCCACCACACAGCGAGCGAGTTCCAGCAAAAGAGTGGGATACTGTGTGGCTCGCAGCTGCAGCTTTGGACGTCGACTGCAACAGAGACATTGGAAACATTATTTAAACTGTGTCTACAACAGGTCTGAAGTACACCCTGCTAATCCTTGATTATGTGTTTTGAAGATTCAATTAATTTGTCTCTGAATAATTAGCTCTTAAATATTTAATTTAATATTCAGTTGACAAACAAAAAATTCAGACCATGTGGGACAAATAGGTTTATCATAAAAACAAAAATACTCATTTTGGCTCCAATGCAGTGGGTAGCTATTTCATACAAAAAAGAGTTGTAAGGCACAGTTAGGTTTTTAATTATATATTCTATCTTACATTATGAAGAACAGTACCAACAGCTCTTTTATGTTGTGTGCACTAACAGTCAAAGTACCAGTCTATGAATAATACCGTACGATATTTCTCTGTTCTATTCTTTGAACAATACTTGATATTAAACTGGTACTTCATAACAAACAAACGAAAAGTTACAGGATTGTAACCATATTTTATTTTACAATTCATACAAACGGGAGTATAGTGTGGTGGCTTATGGTCATTATTGTGACCTGCTGGATTAAAGCGGCATATTTTGCCTAGTTGTTATGAACACCTAGTACAAACAATTGAATGGGAGGTGCCCAGTTTTCATGGCAGCCATCTTGAAATACGACGCCATATTTATTTTTAAGAAGGTTTTTTTTACTTATCTAAAATAATTGCATAATATTTCCTAAACAGTTGGACTTACAGAAACATGTTTGTAAATCTTTTTAGCGAATTTCCCCTATAGGGAAGAAGCTATTACCGTAGGTCTCATGGTAAGACTTAAGCCCGAGACCATGACAACTTTTTTTTTAGGTCCCCAGATGACTATTCAGAAACACTATTCATTCAAATTTATATATATGTATATATATATATATATATATATATATATATATATATATATGTGTGTCCGTGAATGCGATAACTTGAGTAAAAAATGTCCGATTTCGTTGAAATTTGGCTCAAATGTGTAAAGTGACATTTATGACTTTAAGTTCGAAAACCAGAAAAATCGGACTATGGGAAGGGGGGTTTATGGGGGTTTTAAATTTTCCAAAAATCAGTTTTTTGCATTTTTTACCCTAAAATTTTCAAAACACTTAATTTTGGTTTGCACCATGTTATAGAGCTTAAAAAAACAAATAATATGGTATTTTTAATTATTAAGCTAGGTTAAGTGGTTGCGGAGAAAATCCAAAAAAACCTGCTCATAAAATCTCCTATGTTAATCTTATGGGAAAAAGGTTTTTGGCTTTTCCTAAGTTAATTTTAATGTAAACTTCACATTTGCTTTTACCAATCAACTCAGCTCCACAAAAAAATAATTTTGGTGTTTAAATTGTGATTCTACGTCCAACCATTGCAGAGATATTCAAAGTGCTAAACACAGTCAGGGGCGGATCCAGAGGTCATGTTTGGGGGTGCGGTCACCGAAAGTTACCCCTTCCCCTTCCCTGTGGATGGTCTCTGGCACCCCATTATTGTTTTTAACTACATGAATTTATACAACGAATGAAAGTAGTTTAACATAATATATCAATAACCTTGTACTCAAGAAAAAAGGAATCTTAACTTTATAAACAAGCTAAATAAATACTTTAGTTCTACTGCGCCCAACCGTGGATAAAAATTAAATATTTAGGCATTACACTTTTTCCTACGTCATCTGTAGGCGTCTAAGAACAAGTAAGATGAATTTGTTTTAGTATTTACCCACACGAAAAACTATTTACAAAACGTATTTGAAATCTGCAATACTGAACTATACTACGCGAAGATACAATTAGGAATGAGGCTGACTGCCAAGGTCAACCACTCAAAAAATGAAACTGTGTACCACATTTTTACAAAATAAAATACTTGGCGTATGAGCTTCTGTTTGCACGCAATTTAATATTTGTTTCCTCTTATTTCATTACATCTAATTCGACACACTTTTTGCTTCTAGCCTAGCCACTGGATATTTATTGCCTAGCAACGGATTACGCGGTTTTAAACAAAAATCAAACCTACCCTGTAAACAAAACACCACTGATAGCAAACGACGGTAGGCGGGCGAAATCCAGTAAAAAATTATCACCAAATACTATTGTAGCAACCTTTGTTGCTAAAATTTACCTCCAAGACTATGTTGAAAACACTGTATTTTGGTCTGACAACTGGCAAAACTGCAACAACTTCATGATACTTGCGAATATCCATGTTTTGTAAGACGCTTTTAGGTTAAATACATATGGATCTAAGCAATGTGTTATATATTAAAATGGAAGTTTACAATTTCACCTGTCTAATGGTGTGTATTTTATTTCATTTAAAGAAAAGTTTAGGTTCGTTAGTTTGAATTTTATGTAACCTTGTAGATGGGAGCGGCAAAATTTGACTCACGGAACCGAAAAAACAGGGTTTCGGGAGGCTTTTGATGCTTACATTTTCATTCGGATTTATTCAAAATCTCATCGAATGCCTGAATAGTGAAATAAAACACAAAAATTCTTAGGTTTGGGGGGGCGACCGCCCCTACCCCCCTCCCCCTTGGATCCGCCCCTGAACACAGTACGTTGTCCAATGTTATCCTTAAGGAGAATAAATAAAATTTGATATCTCCATTATTAATGAATGTATATTGATGAAACTTGGCATGTGGCGTCACGTAGTACTGGTATATTGATATTTGCACAACAAATTGATTTTTTGTTGATAATCCCCGTAGCAGCAAACCTGCGTACTCAGCCCCCATGTTATTCTTATGGAGAATAACTAAAAAGTAATGACTCCCTTAATTATGAACATAAATTAATAAAACTTGGTATGTGGCTTCACCTTGTTGAGTTATATTGATATTTGCATAAAAACCCATTTTTTTAGTTCCTTGTTGCAGCAAACCTGCTTACTCAGCTCCCATGTTATTCTTATGGAGAATAATTAAAATGTTATATAGTGATTACTTATGATTGAATATTGATGAAATTTGGTATGTGGCTTCACCTAGTTAAATAATATTTATATTTGCATAAAAAACAATTGTTTGTGTTCCTTGTTTCAGCAAACCTAGGTACTCATCACCAATGTTACTCTTATGGAGAAGAATTAAAATTGTATATATCGCTTATATGTGAATATATTTTTATGAAACTTGGTATGTGGCTTTATATGGTATTAAGACATATATTGTGCATTTGAAATTTGCTGAGTACGCAGGTTTGCTGCGATGGGGGTATTTTATTTACGATTAAATTTGAAACAAAATAAGTCTAAAACCACCACAGTAGGTTGAATAGGGCGGGAGTGACAAATAGTTAAATTTCTTTCTTTCTTTTGAAATTTTCAAAGGCCGGAAACGGTACGTCATATTTTTATCACTTTTTTAACGTAGGCTGCATGACAAAACTTAAGCTCGGGACCACGATAACTTTTCGTTTTTAAGCCCCCAGATGCTAAAATTACCATTCGTTCAAATGTTTATATACAGGGTATCTCAAAAGTCGACGACCAAACTTCACAGGCTGGTTATATGGACTAATCAAATCAAATCAAAATATGCTTTATTCAAAGTCAATACATATATACAGTATTTGAATGGAGGCAAAAATATAGTATAAAACTACAAAAAATAGTTATAAATTAATAGTTATAAATTTACAATCTTATTAGGTTATATGGAGAGAAAATACTAATCAAAAACATAAAATTTAAGTTACTTTGATTGTATATTTATAATAAAAAGGAAAATTTAATCAACTACTTAGACAACACATTTATATTGCAATAGCTGTCTTAAAATTATAATAATTTCATTCTCATTACTTTATTTACATGTTATTTCATTACATTATTTATTTTTTCAAACTAAACTCAGAATATCAGTATAATGAAGCTCCTAAGGAAATTCTGAAAAAGAATAAAGTGCCTTATTAGTCTTATATTATTTTAGTAAACTTTTTAATTTATCGTAATTTTATATTTTGTTGGTTGGCATTTGTGAAACAATTTTTCCCAATGAGACTTGTTTCCAAACTGTCTTGTTTATATTTATTCTAAACTCCTAAAAACTGAATTATGCTGTATATACTATTCATTTTTATGCAATGTAAAAGTTTTATGGTCCTAGGTGCATATTTTCTTGCCGAAAGAAAAATCATGAGATTGCCATACCCAGATTTAAAAAAATATTAAAAACCTCAATAGGTCGTAAACTATGAAAAATATTATAAAAGCATAATATTTGACATTTGTTGTCGGAAAAAGTCCATATATCAAGCCTGTGACGTTTGGTCATAGACTTTTGAGACATCCTATATATATATTAGTGATGGTCAAAACCAGAAATTTCGAATCTCGAAACCGAAACCGAAACTTACAAAATCGAATCTCGAATCTCGAAACTCAGATCGCGAAACCCTATTTACTTGCCTAGGTATGGTTATGAAAAATAAATCCAGAAAAATTAATTAAAACTAATTATATATTTTGGTTAGAGTTGTTCTTTCAGAAATAAAAAATCAATAATCCAAAAAAGGTGAAGGTAGATGACCGATGACAGTAGGCTTTTGACCTTTGCATTATTGATCGAAACACGGGCGTGATTTCTGTTAAAAAAACAACAATAAAGACACAAAAAATCTCAGCAGTTTCGAGTTTTGATTCTCGAAACTCACCAATCGAATCTCGAAACCGAAACTTTTCCAAAGTTTTGGTGGTTTTGAGATTCAAGTTTTGGTTTTGACACATCACTAATATATATATATATATATATATGATTTCAAAATATGTTCGGTAAGATCGGTAATGCAGTATGCAAAAGTTTAAATAAGCTTTTGCATGTATACGTTTTGTGGCAATCCACAATCACCAACAACTTGTTTCTTATTTTTTTAAATTGTATTTTTATACTTAATTAAATATATTTCCATAATCTCATGTTCATTGACTAACAAATCTGTTATTCATTTCTTGTAATACCTACCAAACTTCGAAAACAATAATTTTAGGTTCTCGCTGGTAAGACATTTTCTTGTTATAACCAGGGGCGGATTCAAGGGGGGGGTGGTAGGGGCGGTCGCCCCCCCAAACCTAAAAATTATTGTGTTTTATTTGATTACTTAGGCTTAAGTAGAAAGTTTGAATACATCCGATTGAAAATTCAAGTAGAAAAAGTCTCACTAAATCCCGTTTTTCGGTTGCAAAAGTCTATTTTGGTGCTCCCGTCTACATTGTTACATTCAAATTAAAACTATTGCACCTAAACGTTCGATAAATGGAATAAAATATATACCATTAAACAGATGAGATTCTAAACTTTCATTTGAATTTATAACACATTACTTAGGTACATGTCTTTCACCTAAAAGCGACTTACAAAAACATTTATATTCCCGAGTATCGCAAAGGTTGTTGCAGTTTTGCCAGTTGACAGGCCAAAATTTCAGGGTTTTCAACATGGTCTTGGAGGTAAATTTTAACCGCAAACAGAAAAGGTTGGTCCCATTATATTCGTTCGTTATTTTTTACTAGATTTCAACACTGATCTCTGCTCTATGTTATCTGGAGTCACTACTCTTTGACTAAATAATTCCCAAAAGCGTGTCGTCTAGATCATCTTTTTGCTTTGTTGTGTTGTCACCTTGGCGTTAGCTGGACCAATCAAAATTCATCGGGTGGACGCTGTCAAAACTAAAAGTCGCCGACCGATTTTCTGCTGTAGTGTTTACTGTCAACAGTTAACATTGACATTGGATTTGAATTTAATGTTTGAATCATCCATTATTAATAATGTTACTGTGTTGATGTGTAAGTAAAATAAATAATTAAACCAACCACCCAAGTGTACGATTTTCAATGTCATCCACCAACGACCATAAACCTAGAAACAAGACCATTTTTATGTTAGCTAAATCATTACTTAGCTTCAAGATGATTGTTTACTTTTTATTTAAAAATATTCGCAAGGCTTCAATTTTAAGTTTATAACACAAGGTTTCGACTCGTAATGTACTTAAAAACAATGATAAAGGTTTTGAAAAATCACTAAATTAACATTGATTTAAATGGGGAATAAAATTACCATACCCCCAAAACTCAAAACGTCAAAAACTCCCATAATGCATCAGTAAAACAATTTGGCCAACATAACGGCCGAAAAACACAGTGGCAAGCTTTTCTGTCACTGAGTGGTGACTCTAGATATAAAATAGAGCTCAGTGGATTTCACCTGTCGACCACCATTTTCTTCAGCTGTAGGTTAGGTTTTATTTTTGTGTAAACCTAATCCACTGTTAGGTATTAATATCCAGTGGCTTGGTTATAGGAGCAAAAATTTCCTCAAGTTATACGTAATGAAATAAAAGGAAACAAAGATTAAATTGCGTGCAAACGGAAGCTCATACGCCAATTATTTCATTTTGTAAATGTGGTACATTTCATTTTTCAAATCGTTGACCTTTCTGTCAGCCTCATTCCTCATTGTATCTTCGAGTTGCACAGTTCAAATGCAGATTTCAAATAAGTTTTGTAAATAGTAGTTTTTCGCATGTGTAATAACTGAAATTAATAGTTTATTTAATTTAGGCTTCTTCCTTGTTCATAAACGTCTACAGATAACGTAGATAAAAGTTTAATGCCTAAATATTTGTTATTTTTATTTACGGTCGGGCGATGCAGAAATAAAGTTATTTTTTGTTTAGTACCTATGTTTAGAAAGTTATGATTGTTTTTTTTTTCTTGACTACAAGGTTATTGATATATTATTTTAACTTAAGTTTCATTCGTTGAATAATTTAATATAGTTTTAAATTAAATAATGGTGGTGGGAAGGAAATGCCGGTTCTGGAACAATTGTTATTAATTAGAATGCACGTATACCATTTATACTTTAACTAGGGTCGTGAGATATGGCATGGATGTGGCATGCGTGTGCATTGCACCTTTTGTTCCCAAATCCTTCTATTTTTAGTTTGAACTATCTCAAAAAATAATTGTGAAAAAAAATTCAAAATGTGGTCTTTTTTTCTTTGAGCTTTAGCGGCCGAACGGGTTGTCCTATCGAAAAACGAAGACCACCATGTGCCATGGATTTTAAACGAACTACAACTTTAGTCCTTTGACATTTTGCTGGATCTCACTTCCTTCACCCTTAGGTAGCGCTATATTTTTTAAATTTAAACATTTTTCTAGGATTTGTTTGTAGTTTTTAATGGTTTGTTGCTCTAATATGGAACTTAGATGCCTAATATTTATCACACAGTATTCCTACATTACAATTAGTACCAAACAACACTCACACGCTCAGATTAAATATCTTAAGCACGCAAAAAAATCAAAGTCTTTGAGCGTTTGTAGATTTTATCGTGTTTTTCGGGTATCTTTTTTATGTTGCGCTCTGTCGAGGGTAAAATCTCTTAATTATGTCATATTTGTTGCAGAAGGCTTGTAGTTACCCAAAGTCATAGCATTACAGGTTGTTAACGGTGGTTGTATTCCTTATATGGTTCAAAAGACGCCTTATACACAGTCATATGACCAAATGTTATAGGTTAAACACTTAAAAATAATCACAGCCTTGGAATAGTGGTAGAATTTAAGTCTTAAATGGAATTAGGACCAATTTACATTAAACTGTGGCCAAATAGCGACCTGGGGGCGAAGCCCCTTACAGGGGTCTGGGGGCGGAGCCCCCAGCGAGCGAAGCGAGTCTATCTAATATATATACAGCCGCATGTGTAACTGACTCACTCACTGAGGTATACGAATTCTTGACCACTTCTAGACGAGATAGAAACCTGAAATTTGGCACGCAGGTAGCTTTTACCTTGTAACCCCCAGGAAAATTACCAAATTTGACCATTTTTTCATTTTAACCCCCCTACAAAAATATTTAAATTCCCCCAAAAAAGGCTTATTTTAAAATTCTAGTTTTTGAGCTCTATCGGTTAAACGGATTGTCCTATCAAAAAACGGACACCACCACAACCTACGGATTTTGCAAGACCTACAACTTTGGTCCTATGAATTTTTGTCATATCTCGTCTCCTTCATCTTTAGATAGCTGTAGATTTTTTTCAAATTTTGACATTTTGTGGTGGTTTTTTATTTCCTATCACGTTAATATACTTGATGGAGGCCTAATATTGGGCACGCAGTATGTCTACATCACACTTAGTAAATAGCAGCAGAAATATGACCAGTTTTTATTACTTAAACCTGTTGGAAAATCAAAAACTCTTAAAATCGATAGATTCCTAAGTAGTTTCCTAAGTATAAGTAGTAAGGAAATGACGGTTCTGGAACTATTGTTATTAATTAGAATGCACGTATCACCATTTATACTTTAACTAGGATCGTGAGATATGGCATGTGTGTGTGTTGCACCTTTTCTTCCGAAATACTACTATTTGTAGTTTGTACTATCTCAAAAAAATAAATAATTGTGAATAAAAAAAATTTGTAGTTTTTATTTGAGCTCTAGCGACCGAACGGGTTGTCCTATCGAAAAACGAAGACCACGTGCCTCGGATTTTAGACGAACTACAAATTTAGTTCTGTGCCATTTTGCCGTATCTCACCCCCTTCACACTTAGGTAGCGCTAGATTTTTTAAATTTAAACTTTTTTCCATGATTTGTTCGTGGTTTTTAATGGTTTGTCGTTCTAATATAGAACTTAGAGGCCTAATATTCATCACACAGTATTCCTACATTACAATTAGTACTAAGCAATACTCCCACGCCCAGATTAACTATCTTAAACACCCAAAGAAATCAAAGTCTTTGAACTTTTATAGACTTTTCGTATTTTTTGGGTATATTTTTTATTTTGCGCTCTGTCGAGGGTAAAATCCCTTAAAAATCGTCATATTTGTGCAGAAGGCTTGTAGTTACCCAAAGTCATAGTATTTCATGTTGTTAACGGTGGTCGTATCCCTTATAAGGTTCAAAAGATGCCTTATAAAGGCTACGTTATACATCAGTTAAGGGTATTAATTTTTTTCAAGTACTTAGGTAATAAATGGAGGCTTAAAATTTAACATACTACGTCTCCATGCCAACTAGTATTGATCAACAGGCATATGACCAGATTTGATAGGTTAAACCCTTAAAAATAATCAAAGCCTTGGAATATTTGTAGAATTTAGGTCTTAAATAGAATTTGGACCAATTTACATTAAACTGTGGCCAACCAGCGACCTGGGGGCGAAGCCCCCCACAGGAGTCTGGGGGCGGAGCCCCCAGCGAGCGAAGCGAGTCTATAATGTATACATACAGCCGCATGTGTAACTCACTCACTCATTCACTCACTCACTCACTGAGGTATACAACTTCTAGACCACTTCTAGATGAGCTAGAAACCTGAAATTTTGCATGCAGGAAGCTTGTAACCCCCAGAAAAATCGCCAAAACTGTCAATTTTTTTATTTTAACCCCCTCAAAAAATATTTAAAACCCCCCAAAAAGACTTATTTTAAAATTAAAGTTTTTGAGCTCTAGCGGCCGAACGGATTGACTTATCGAAAAACGAACACCACCTCAACCCATAGATTTTGCAAGATCTACAACTTTGTTCCGACGACTTTTTGTCGTATTTCGCTCCCTTCACCCTTAGATAGTGCAAGATTTTTTAAATTTCAACATTTTTCCAAGGTTTTGCATTTTTTATCACGTGAACAGATTTGATGATTTAAACCCATCGATCTAGGGGCGAAGCCTTCTACAGGGGTCTAGAGATCTAGGGATTGGGGAAGTGGGGTGGTAGGGGAGGTCTAGGAGGGGAAAGGATTGCAGATTATTTGTTTGGGTATATGAGATATAGCATGCATGTGCCTTGAACCCTAAAATCTCCTTAAACATTCCCAAACTCTACTATTTCAATTGTTAACCCCCTCATATTTAAAGAACTGTTGATTTGTCTATTTTTTGTATAACTAGTAGTATAATGTCGGTTCTGGGGCACTTAATATGACACCACTTTCACTTGAGCTAGGTACCCGGGTCACCCACGGGTTCTACCCACCCGATAGCGAACTGGGGGCGAAGCCCCACAGGGGTAATGGGGGTGGAGCCCCCAGCGACCGAAGCCAGAATATATATACAGCCAGTCGAATATATATATGCTTGTGTAACTGACCCACTCACTGAGGTATATGAATTCTAGACCACTTCTAGATGAGCTAGAAACCTGAAATTTGGCACGCATGTAGCTTTCACCTTGTAACCCCTAGGAAAATTGCCAAATTTTACAATATTTCATTTTAACCCCCCTAACAAAAATATTTAATTCCCCCCAAAAAGGCTTATTTTAAAATTCCAGTTTTTGAGCTCTAGCGGTTAAACGGATTGTCCTATCAAAAACGGCCACCACACCACGTGCCACGGATTTTGCAAGATCTACAACTTATTTGGTCCTATGACTTTTTGTTGTATCTCGTCTCCTTCACCCTTAGATAGCTCTAGTTTTTCAAAATGTTGAGATTTTGTGGCGGTTTTTTATTTCCTATCACGTTAATATACTTGATGGAGGCCTAATATTGGGCACGCAGTATGTCTACATATCACACTTAGTAAATAGCAGCAAAAATATGACCAGTTTTTATTACTTAAACCTGTCGGAAAATCAAAAACTCTTAAAATATATAGATTTTACCGTTTTCTAAGTATAAGTAGTAGGGAAATGCCGGTTCTGGAACAATTGTTATTAATTAGAATGCACGTATCACCATTTATACTTTAACTAGAATCGTTAAGATATGGCATGGATGTGTGTTGCACCTTTTATTCCCAAATCCTACTATTTTTAGTTTGAACCATCTCAAAAAAATAGATAATTGTGAATACAACAATCAAAATGTAGTAGTTTTTTATTTGAGCTCTAGCGGCCGAACGGGTTGTCCTATCGAAAAACGAAGACCACCACGTGCCACGAATTTTAGACGAACTACAACTTTAGTCCTATGATATTTTGCCGTACCTCATCCTCTTCACCCTTAGGAAGCGCTAGATTTTTTTAATTTAAACTTTTTTCCAAGATTTGTTAGTGGTTTTTAATGTTTTGTTGCTCTAATATAGAACTTAGAGGCCTAATATTTATCACACAGTATTCCTACATTACAATTAGTACTAAGCAACGCTCCCACGCCCAGATTAAATATCTTAAACACCAAAAAAATCAAAGTCTTTGAGCTTTTGAAACTTTTTTTGTTTTTTGGGTATACTTTTTATGTTGCGCTCTGTCGAAGGTAAAATCCCTTATAAATCATGTCATATTTGTTGCAGAAGGCTTGTAGTTACCCAAAGTCATAGTATTTCAGGTTGTTAACGGTGGTCGTATTCCTTATAAGTTTCAAAAGACGCCTTATAAAGGCTACATTATACATCAGTTAAGGGTATACATTTTTTTCAAGTACTTAGGTAATAAATGGAGGCTTAAAATTTAACATACTACGTCTCCATGCCAACTATTATTCGTCAACAGGCATATGACCAGATTTTATACTTTAAACCCTTAAAAATAATCAAAGCCTTGGAATAGTTGTAGAATTTAGGTCTTAAATAGAATTTGGACCAATTTACATTAAACTGTGGCCAATCAGCGACCTGGGGACGAAGCCCCCCACAGGGGACTGGGGGCGGAGCCCCCAGCGAGTGAAGCGAGTATATGCATATGTGTGCGTTAGCACTATAACTCTTTTAAAAAAGGTCCTATCTTTATTAAATTTGGTATGGAGGTGTAAAGGACAATTTATTTTAACAAGTTCGAAATCAAGTCAGATCGCACTGTCCGAAGGTAATTTGGGGTAGGGTTTGTACCCCAAAAATGAGTTTTGAGGGGTTTTACTTATCATTTTTCTTGGAATCAAATTTTACTTTACACCATTGTATTCAACTCTAAAAAAACGAACAATTTGGTGTTTTGATTTTTGTTGATGGTCTCTGTAGCAGCATTATACCTGTGTACTCGGCCCTAATGTTATTCTTACGGAGAATAAATAATATTTTATATATTGCTTATTTATAAATGTATTTTTATGAAACTTGATAAGAGGCTTTTATTTGATAGTGAGACACATGTATATTTGCACTGGAATTTCTCTGAGTATACAGGTTTCCTGAAGCTACGTTGTTAAACTAACTGCTAACTGAGCAAGTTTTAAACAAAAGTTTAAAATTAAAAAATAATTCTATCTTTAAAAGTATATACCTCACAGAGTATTAGACTGACTGAGGTGGTATTTAACTGATTTTGTAGAAAATTTAATTATAAATAAATATATAACAACATTATTTTCTGTAAACCTGGTCATTTGTGTGATATTTATCAACTTTATAAAATAAGCAAAGAATCTCTCAATAAAACAAATATGACGTCGTATTTCAAGATGGTGAGCCCAAAAACCGGGCACCTTGCAAATTTTAACTGTACCAAGTATAACTTTGACCTGTGCAAAATATGGCACTTTAATCCAACATGTCACGATTATGCTAGAATATTGCTGTAAGCCGCCACACTAGTAGCACATGCTATGGGTATAGCACATTTATATTTTTGCTGAGACGTTAAAATTTATGAAAATTGTTTTTAAATAAGTTCTAAATTACATAGGACCCTGTGCATGACCTTCAACTAATAACCGTCTACATAAATACGCCAATAATTACTTTCATCATTCTTTTACATCTTATTTAAACAAAACTGTCATTATTATATACGTATTGTATTTGATCAGAATATTTTAGAATTAAAAATTACAAAAAAGGAAGTAAATTAATGGAGGAAAATCCAATATTCATTGAATATTGGATTTTCCTCCAATAGTAGACAAAGAAGTAGATAAGTTATCTTACCATGTACAGATAAGGAAATGAACAGAGCCAATTTAACCATCATCATTGGTATAAAATAATAATTATAAATGCTCCTGTTGTAACCAAGATGATTGCAACTAGTAGTTAATTAACAGTTTACCGAAAGTATTTGCTAAGTTGTTCAATGATGGCAGGAGTTGCTGGAGTGTTTATAAATTCCTGTTTGAACTTCTTCCCCAAAGATTTGTCCTTCAGTATTAGAGCTTCATAGTTGTTCCTACATTCATTTGTGGCTTCCTGCATCAGATTGACTTGCTTGTGGGTGTATTCAGTCTCTCTCTCAGTCAGTGCCACATTATTTCTATAAAACAATAAATCAAGCATAATTATCACTTGTACTAAAGATGCATTTTAATTTTCATTGTTTGCAGTCTTTAATTGCTGTAATTAAGTGTTAATCAACAGAATCTAAACTAGCTATTGTTAAATATAACTAGCTTCGACCATCCCAGTCACACTGGTAAGATTCGCGGAGAAAGAAAGAAATGTTTGTGCTGTATTCTGTGGAGAAACTGATGAATTTTTACCCAGGGCCGTTTTCCCTTAATAGCTCATGAGGCAAGCTCCCAGGGCCCCTGGCAAAGAAGAGGGCCTTGCGAGGCAGTGGTTTAATTTTGTTTTGAAAAAAGTTATGTTAATAAGTCCAATTATTATTTATTAGTATAACGGTGTGGTGTCGCATAAAGGTCCCCGCCCTCTTAATTTTTGAACGACAGTCAATTTTCAAACAATCTTTAGTAAATGTTACTAGCATAAGTGAAAGTATGTTTTAAGTGGTTAAGGGTTTCAACCCTCTCCCCTTAAATAGGGGTTGCTGGGGGTAGTTTTTATTTTTTAAATAGCAACCCCTGACAAGTTGCATACATAATTTTAAAGAGTATAAAATAATGAATGCCGGAAACTAGACCTCTCTATGTTTATTTAATCTAATGTTATGGCCAGCCAAAAATGTATTGATTTTGTTATTTCAACTTCTAAGATTCGCCTCCTTACCAGAAATCAGATACAAAGTGGGTAAATCTAACTTTCCCTTGATCAGACCTTTGAACAAAGACCATTTAAAGTGCAAGAAAGTCATTTTAAAACCTTCTTTATTTTTGCCAAGGACTCCATTCACCTCTTGGCAAACATTAAGAAGGTTTTAAAATGACTTTCTTGCACTTGAAATGGTCTTTGTTCAAAGATCTGATCAAGGGAAAGTTGGATATGCCCACTTTGTATCTGATTTCTGGTAAAAATGTGAATCTTAGCAGTTTAAGTAACAAAATCAATACATTTTTGGCTGGCCATAACATTAGATTAAATAAACATAGAGAGGTCTAGTTTGCGGCATTCATTTTCTTTTTATCCTCTTTAAAATGTTATACAACTTGTTAGGGGTTGCTATGTAAAAAATAAAAACTACCCCCAGCAACACCTATTTAGGAGTGAGGGTTGAAACCCTTAACTATTTAAAAAATACTTTGACTTATGCTAGTAACATTTACCAAAGATTGTTCGAAAATTTACAGTCGTTCAAAATTTAAGAGGGGGGGACCTTTATGGGACACCCGCTATTTGATGTATTTGTTGCAGTCCAGTATATTTAAAATTAAAAGAGTATATTACAAAAGTTTTTTCATACATACATTCTAAATACGAGGGCATTTTTTAAGTAAGGGCCGTTTTAATTTCAAAGCTATTAGTTTGCGCTCACAGCAGGGAGCGCAGCGTCGTCTTACGGCATGCCTAGCGAAAAGCCAGACGGCAGTTGCAGCTCTTTAGCTGAGCTGTATGGTTTACTATGCATCATTGAAATGTTTAAGACCATCGAATCGCCCGCCGGGTGCAAAATTCGGTCAGTGATACATTTTCTGACCTCAAAAATCATGTCATTCATCGACAGATTTCTGAGGGGTACCTCAATACAATGAGTGAAGGAAAAGTGATAAAGTCACTTTATCTTTTTTCTCTCTCGTTGGTCAGAGTTTAAAAACGGTTGTGAAAATGTCGATGATGAACCCCGCTTCAGGCCGACCGTTTGTAATCTCAGACGACTTGGTCATACCAGTAAATAAAAAAAATCCACGAGGGTAGGATATTCATTTTATCCATGCTGGCCTGGAAATTCCCTCAAGTATCTAGCCTAAACAAAACTGTCACAGAAAACCAGATTAAAAAATTATGCTTCCGTGGGTTCAAAAAAAAATTGCGCGGCATGTTGTTGAAAGTAATTCTGCTTCTGCAAAGGTTGCTGATCGAACCAAGGAAAAAAACGATTCTTTTGGCTTAAGATTTTATTGATTTTATCAATCATCCCTCTTACAGTCTGGACCTTGCCCCAAGCGATTTTTATCTGTTCCGTCAACTGAAAAGCCACCTTGGTGGCAAACGCTACGAAAACGACAAACAAGGGAAAGCGGCTGTAAACAACTGGTAATCCGAGCAGGCGGCTGATTTCTATGAAGAGGGTATTTAAAACACAGTTGTACGGTATGACAAGTGCTCAAACAAGCAAGGTAACCATGTCGGAAAATAGAGAAAAGTATGTAAACTCCGAAAATAAAAAGGATTTTTGCAAATTTTGGTAAAAAACGGCCATTACATAAAAACAGCCCTCGTATATATGCTTGTAATGCATACATTGGGGGAGCCTCATTTTCAAATCCACTCGGGGCCTCAGAGGTTCTAAAAACGGGCCTGATTTTACAACACACTGTCCCTGGCAAATAGGGCGAAGTCCTGAAGAAATTCGGAAACTTATCGTAATCATAAGAATATTTTTTATTTTTTTATCCCATGGCTTATTTTTACTTGAACTAAGTAAACAACAATTAATAAAAACTACACTTACACAATATCTCTTTCTTGAATTTCTCTTCGTATGCGATCATCATTAAGTTGATAAATTCTCAGAAGCTTTAGCTGTTCATGGTTCATTGCTGCATCCACTTTAAGCCTTGTTTGAAATAATTCAAACAGAGAGTTATCAAATTTGGTTAGCGATTCCTGAAAATATGAATCAATTACTTACTTGGTTATTTATTAATTTAATAAATAAAGTGTTGAAAAGCTTTAAAAACTGTGTTATTTTGAAGTAGTTTACTACAGAGGGTACTGTTAATGAATATATTGTTAGAAAATAATGCAATAAAACTAGTTTGCTTAAACCCTTGAGACTTGTTAGTCTATACTTGTAAAGCAGACTTGTTCAGACTGCCCTCAGAATAAAATGGGATTGTGTGTGTGTTTGGCATCATTGTGTTTAATAGAAGGAACACTAATATATTGTGAAGGTCCAAAGTTAAAATTTACCACTGACAATTGGTTATTACATTCATTTCAAAGTGGGGCGGACCGAGTCCCAAGGCACGTCAGCCGCTTGGCCTTTTTGCGCTCCCTGTTGAATGTTGGTTTAAGAACCCATCGAGTTGCAGGAGCCTGATGAAATGCTTCAACCTGCATACAAACTCCTCCCGAGGCAGATGACTACCTCTCACCATGGTTCCAAGAGTGGCAGCCCTTACCTCATCCAGTGCATGCAGTCAAAAAGCAGATGGTTGGCAGTCTCTTCAGACTGCCTGCACTTTCTGCACGCTGGGTCTCCATTGAAGATACCCATGCGTGACAAGTGTTTCCTCTGGTGCCCATGTGCAGTGACTAACCCTGTCATTTGTTTGATGTCCCGCCTACTCAGATGCAGGATATCAGGAGCCGCCCGCTGCGATAGTGAGTGAAGGGTGAGCTTGCTTACCCTCAGTGCGAGAAGCTCCGCCCATCTCTTTCGGTGCTTCTCCCGAGCCCATGATGATGAATTGACCTGCATACTCACGAGAGATTCCACAGAAGGGTTCAGGGCCTTTGAGTGCAGCCGACGATGCCAAGTTTGCCAGCTCATCTGCAGCTTCGTTCCCCCTGATTCCAGTGTGACCCGGACCTTGCTGCGCCTGCCAAGGCACGACACTGTTGAGAGACAGTCCCAGACAATCCTGGATCTGAATTCCAGTAATCCAGCGCCTTGAGCACAGCCTGGCTGTCTGATAAAATGCAGATGCTCTCCTCCCTGAGACCACGTCCCAAGTTCTCCCGAGCACACTCCATGATCGCAGTGACCTCAGCCTGAAACACCAAGGGATTCACGCGCCCATTAGAAGACACAGGCCAACCCCAGCCTGTACCCTCACATGACCTACCTGGGATGTATGCATGCTGGTTTCTATGGAAGGGATTGTTCCTGAGAGCAGTGTCCCACACATACCTCAGCACGGGTTTCTCCAGCGTCTTCAGGAGAAAGAGGACGGCGAGATGGGTCGGAGGGATTTTGGATCAGTGTACCTAGCCTTTTCGGGTTTCAGAACGAAGACAATCCGAGACAAACTCCACGCTGACGGAATTTGTCCCATGGCCAAACTGGTTCTGAACAATCCACACATCAACGGAAAAATGATTTCAATACCTTTTTGAAGACAGATGGGTCTGACCTAATCAGGCCCTGGTGACTTAAAAGGACTGAGGGAGTTCACAGCCCACCTGATTTTGCTAAGTGTCACGATTCAGCCAACAACCATTCACAAAGTGGTAGAGGCCCGCTGAGCCACCTCTCGCTCACCATCTAGCTCAGGCTGTTGGACTGAGATGCACCCAAGGAAGTGAGTACTCGCTATGAGCTTCAGCACCTCCTGAGGATCGTTGACCATCTGTCCTCCTGGCCCACGAGGGAGCCCAGGCCATATGATTTGTCCTTTGCCAAGATTTTGTATATCCTGGAGGTTTCTCTGATCCCCTCCAGACCACCGCAGAAATTTGTCCTGGAGAGCCTTTTGGCTTTCCTAACTACAAGATTGTTTTGGGTGAACAGACTGTGATAGGGACCCCAGTTGTTGCTGTGTCTGGCCCACCTAAAAAGAGCCCTTACCCTTTTCTTCAGGTTGGCGAGTTAGAGGCCCACCAGCTGAACTTACCAGTCAACAGTGTACAGCACTTCTCAAAGGAAGAGACAATCATACCACTGAGATAAAGGGCGGCCCGATCAAGCTCGTGTGTGTCTCGAACCTTGAACGATTGAGTTTTGATTTTACCCTGAAGGGTGGTTTTGTAGAGAGCCCAATCAGCTGTTCTAGGGTTCCTGAACAGAATTTGGTCAGGGGAGAAGTTGCCTATTTGGAAACGAATGAGTCTATGATCAGAGAGGGATGGCTTGAGGGACAAGCGCCAGTTCAGTATCCTCACACACAAACCCTCTGTGACAAGTGTGAGGTCAATCAAGTGTGAGGACTGTCCAACTCGGCTCAGAAAGGTGAGTTCAGAGCCTAAATTAGCAATCATCAACCCGCTGGAGGCTATGTAATCAAGGAGCGACCTACCTCTAGCATTGGTACTCCTGCATCCCCACACTGTGTTGTGAGCGTTGGAGTCACATCCCACTACGAGGTCTGTGCTGGATCTAGTGCCATAATCCACCAGGATTCCCACCGTATCTGGAAGAGGCAGCGCATTGTCTTGCGGCATGTAGGCCGACGCAAGCAGAAGAGGTTTACCAGAGGACCTACACACGGTCTTGACCATAGTGATGTCCCTGGAACAAAACTCCAAGACCGGCACACACTTGAGCCTATTTCTAGCCCAAATGCAGGTCCTTGGGTTGTTGACACAAGGCGAGATGATCTAACCCCCAGAGGCCCCCAAACTCGCAATACGATTGTTCCTAACCCAAGGCTCCTGGATTAGGACAAAGTCCACAGCGCCTCTCACCATACCAGCACTGCCGTGTTAGCTTTACTGTGCTGAAGGCTGGTCATCGGCAGGATCCACTGGTGCTCTCGAGAGTACCTTGACGGAAACCCTCGCCATCCCCAGGTAGACCTGCCAACCTCGGTTTTTCAGCACCTGAGCACTGACCTCAACAATGGCAAGAACAAGAGTATGGTGATTCTCCTCCTGTTTGCAGCCAACGATCCGCCAGTCTCCAGTCAGCACGTCTGGATTCTGCTTCTGTAGAAGAGAAAGAACCCGTTTTGGTTCAACATCAGCAAAGACCTCATCAGTCCACAGCAGGACTTTGGTGGAGTGCAGGAGATCCCTGTAGTCCCCCACGATTGTCTCTATCCCCTCTCGAATCTCAAGGGTGGAGCCATCCCCTCTTCAGCCACGAAGTGGTCACTTCATTCCCACTCGTGACGACGAGTGCGCCTTTCTCCTGAGAGGTTTTCAGAAACTGTAGTGGACCGTCGGCACTCTCCTCGTCCAACAACAGCACCGACAGCTTCCTGCGCAACAACCGACACTCCTCCGTGAACCGGACATGCAGGTATGCCGATGGAACAATTGCCAGCTTGCAGCCAGCGAGCTGATCTCGAAAGGTCACCCCACTGGAAGATGAAGCTGATGTCATGGTAGCCGCCGGATTACAGCAAGCCGCGGAGGAACATACTATCTTCTAGGTCGCTTCGTGGTGCTGGCTTTGAGGTCCTCACCAGGAACTGAGACCCTACGCATGGGTGAAACACCAGCATTTGGATTTTATTTTTCAGGGCTTGGAGTTGCATCAGACCTATTCCTCTTGGAAAAGCCCTTCTGCCTCCGCCACTCTTTTCTCGAGAGCCAGACTCCCTTCCTCTCCCTGGTCCTCCGTCTCCGCTCCGCAGGGGGAAGAGAGTGCTGTCTCTTGTTACCATCTGTAACATCAGAGGCAGTTCTCCCCAGATCTTCCAAGTCCGAGACCGGCAAATTTGCCTCTACAGACATTGGTGCCGGGGAGTCATCCACGCGAGCTTGGACTGTCCTTGAAGAGTACTAACGTACTCTGCTGCATACTTCCTCTAATTTACAGATTTAAAATCAGGTGTTATTATAAAACAGTTGTTTGTTTGTTTTTGTTTTGTTTAGTTTTATTTTGGGATCATGTTAAACAAGTTTAGTTTGATTAAATAGCTTTATTCAAAACCGTATTTTCAATATAGAAAAGTGGCGACGAAGACAAAGAATGCCTAGAAACCGTCAAAACGATCCAGATCAACAGGTAACAGATTTAAATAAAGTCATTACCAACTTCAAATGTGAACTGTTCGATCCGGACACAGTAGACGTTGACGTCTGGCAGGTAAAATTTAACGTGTGCATAGAACTCAGTGGAATCAAAGATGATGAAAAGACTAAACGTTTGTTATTTATCAACTCGTTAAGTATTAAAGCGTTAGAAACTCTTATAAATCTCTGCCAACCTAGAAATATAAATGATATTCTATATAAAGACCTTTATGAACTTTTGGTAGGAAACTACAGAACAAAAAAAGTAGCTGTGGCTGAACGAGTGAAGTTTTTTTCACTACGCCAAGGTTGTGAGAGTCTCACAGACTTTGCGAACATTTTAAGACGTAAAGTCAATGATTGCATGTTCCCAATCCAATTTTTTCAACAAGCACTAATTACAGCCTTTATCATGGGTATTTGTGATACCAACATTAGAACCACTCTTATGGGGAAAGATTACGATTCGTTTTCTGAAGTTATACAACTGGCTAACTCTCTGTTTTCCATTAAAGACGCTGCAACTTTAAACTCTAGTCAACAATATGATAAGTGCAATGTAGTAACTCTAGGCCCTTGTTTCATATGTGGAGGTAAGCATTTTTAAAAAAAACTGTCACATAAAGAAACCAGTATGTTACAAGTGTGGTGCAAAAAATCATATAACTAGGGTGTGTAAACAGAGCAAATCAGTGAAGGAAGTAGAAGTAAGGGTTGATGATGAACAAACAACAAACGCAGTAGCAAGACACAGTATACAAGACGTCCTTTCAATTTATCCAGATCGTGTAGGTGGAATCAATAATATCTTTTCTATTGAACACAAACATTACTTTCCAGTACTGAACTTGAATATTTCAATAAATGATCACTTAGTAGTCATGCAACTTGATACAGGTAGTTGCGTTTCAATCATTTCCGAAAGAACCTGGAAAGAAATTGATAAACCTCCTCTTACGTCAAGCGCTCAAAATTTCACTTCTTTCACGGGTCATGGTGTAAAAATACTGGGTGAGGTATTTGTAGACGTGAAATCCGCAAACATTAAGACTAACCTCAAGGTTTTTGTAGCTTCAGAAGTTAAACAAAATATTTTAGGGAGAGATTGGTTTTTCCCGTTACTTTTACACAAGAAACCATTGTGTGATTTGCAAAGAATGAGTATTGAATCTGACACACGTACTTTACACGTACATGATTCTGATAAACAACTAAGTGAGCTTTTTCATGAGTTTTCGGATGTTTTTCAACCTAACGAAAAGAAGTGTTCAAAAACTACGGCTCACTTGTACCTTAAGGAAGGTGCAGTCCCCATATTCAAAAAAGCAAGATCGGTACCACTAGCACTTAGGGACAAAGTTAAAGAGGAACTAGATCGTTTAAAAAACAACGGCATACTCGAAGAAATAGACCATTCTGAGTGGGCAGCACCGTGCGTAATAGTACGTAAACCTAACGGGACCATTAGGATTTGTGCGGACTTTTCCACGGGTCTTAATCAAGCATTAAATGTTCAACAATTCCCCTTACCTACTCAAGATGAAATATTTACCAAGTTAGGAGGTGGTCAAAAATTTACTACACTTGATCTAACCGACGCTTATCTATCCATTCCCATGGATGAAGAATCAAAGAAATTACTTGTAATTAACACTATTTTTGGTCTCATGCGATACAACCGTCTATGTTTCGGGGTGGCTCCCGCCACAGCTATTTTCCAAAAGAGGATGCACTCTATGCTTTCCGGTTTAAAGGGAGTAGCTTTTCTTCTAGATGACGTAATTATCACAGGGAAAAATGACACGGAACATCTCGACACACTAAAGGAAGTTTTAAAACGAATTTCAGAAAATGGGTTTTGTTTAAATCGAACCAAATGTCAGTTAATGAAGGAAAAAGTAAACTATTTAGGTCTAACTATTTCGAAAGATGGCGTTTCCACAAATCCTGACAAAACAAAATCAATATTAGAAATGCCTGAACCACAAAACGTTAAGCAACTAGAATCATTCATAGGAATGGCCAATTTTTATTCAAAGTTCATTCCTAACTTTTCTGATATTTGTGCACCATTAAACAAATTAAGAAAAAAAGATTCTCAGTGGCTTTGGACTGAACAATGTTCCACAGCAATGGAAAACATAAAACAAGCTTTAGTTTGTACTCCTGTACTAGTACCATTTGACAATAATTTGCCTATCATTGTAGCAGCTGACGCATCATCGGTTGGTATTGGATCTGCAATTTATCACCGATATCCCACTGGAGAAGAGAAACCGATCGCGTATGCATCCAAAACCCTCACTAAAGCTGAACAGAATTATTCACAAATAGAGAGAGAAGCCTTGTCAATAATCTACGCAATAAAGAAATTTCGTATATACCTTTGGGGGTTACATTTTCTTATTCAAACTGATCATAGACCTCTGTTATCAATATTTGGCTCAACTAAGGGAGTGCCAGTAACTACTTCTTGCAGGATACAAAGGTGGGCTTTATTTCTGACGAATTTCACTTTCAACATTGAATATGTTTCTACCAAATTGTTCGGGAAGGTTGACTGTTTAAGTCGATTACCTACAGAGGGGGATGATGATTTTGACAAATCTGACGGAGGTTACAGTACTGTTGTTGGTTTAATATTTTCAGGTAATATTGAAACTCTTCCAGTCACGGCAAAAGAAATAAGTGAAGAAACATCAAACGATACAAGTCTCAGTCAAGTAAAAAAGTTTGTATTGGATGGATGGCCAAACAGTTCCAATTCTGTTGAGTTAAAACCGTATGAAATGAGGAAAAATGATTTATCTATTCATGAAGGCTGCTTGATGTGGGGAATCAGAACTATAATTCCAACCGAATTGAGGCAAAAAATGTTGCTTAATCTACATGACACTCATCTGGGAATGGTAAAAATGAAAGCATTAGCACGAGAAAGATTTTGGTGGCCATCAATGGATAGCGATATTGAAAATATCGCTAGAACCTGTGGACTTTGTAATTTGTACGCTTCAAAAGAACCCCAAAAGAAGTTCCTCAGTCAATGGCCCAAGTGTAACGAACCATGGTCTCGTATTCACATTGACTTTGCGGGACCATTCCTAAACAGTCTGTTTCTTTTGGTTGTGGATGCCTATTCGGGATGGGTAGAAATAGTAAAATTAAACTCAATGACGACCACAGTGACAGTGAAACAAATTAAACTAATGATTTGTCGGTATGGAATTCCGAAGACAATAGTAACCGACAATGGACCTTGTTTTATTTCTTCAGAATTTGCACAGTTTTGCAAAGCATTTGGAATTGATCATGTGACTACTCCCACTCATCATCCATCTTCCAATGGACAAGTGGAGAAATATGTTAGTACGATGAAACATAAATTAAAGAAACTTTGCCTTGAAGTATCACCAAAAGGACTAGAAGCTGATTTAAATAATTTTTTATTCAAGTATAGAATTACACCACATGTAACTACTGGGTATTCACCTGCTGAATTGTTTATGGGACGTCAACTTAGATGTATTTTGGATTTGGTTCGTCCTCAGCAGAGAGATCAACACGAAGAGAACCAAACTACTGAAGGTTCAAATGTTAAAAATTTCAAATTGAATGAACCTATTTTCTGGGAAGAAACAAGAAATGGTAATATTCAGTGGAAACCAGGTAAGATTCTAAAGAGACTTGGAAAGAACATTTGGAAAATAGTAGCTAATGGGAAAATTCTAAAGAAGCATGCTGACCAACTCAGACAAAGAAGGGACAATTCAGGAATTTAAAAAAGAAAGAAATGTGAACAATCTCAGTGGGAAGGTGAAGAGTACTAACGTACTCTGCTGCATACTTCCTCTAATTTACAGATTTAAAATCAGGTGTTATTATAAAACAGTTGTTTGTTTGTTTTTGTTTTGTTTAGTTTTATTTTGGGATCATGTTAAACAAGTTTAGTTTGATTAAATAGCTTTATTCAAAACCGTATTTTCAATATAGAAAAGTCCTGTGTGCTTCTTCAAGCATGTCAGTGTTCAAAATTTGAGTGTAAGTCAATACCAGAGAGCTCCGGGCAAAAGCCCTTTCAGCTTTAGATCTAGCCCCAATCCCCCCATTCCCGTCAGCACAATTTTCCTGCAACAAAAAAGCTGAAAGATTGCCCTCCCAAGAATCCATGGGCAAGTCCTCTGGCGAGGAGTGGGATTCACCAAAATGACTACCCACCTGGGGTACAACATCCGTTCGTTTTTCCTCAGCCATATTGTCCTAAAACCAACAAAGAGTTAGCAGTTTGACGCCCATTCCGTGAACTATTCACTCCACCCGCCAATGTCTGATACTGGACCCTTTTAGAGTTGAACTCCTAATCGTCTCTAGCTCAGTTCTGGAACCGCTGCACACATACCGGTACTGGACGCAGTTGGCAGTGCAGCAACCGAACCCATGAAACTACCACCCTCGCCTGCTGATGCCAGACGAACTGGGCCATCCGGTGTCCATCACCCCAGCCTCAGTTCATTACCAGAACCGCTGCTCCCCAGCTCTGGGGCCATTTTTTCAACGGCCGGGTCTAGATCCGCTGCCTTCAGCTAACAAAGAGGCACCCCATGTAGGCTGTGGTGAACCACAGTACGGCTGCAGAGCAGACCGACTCACAGCGGTCCTGAAGCGGGACCGGTCTAGGACCCCCCCCCCCCCCCGTTCCTGAGGGGCTTACGCTTACCTCTCACCTCCTAGTTATTATATATTAATCTACTTTGTGCTTTAAATGTGTACTTACCAAAATATTTGAGTAGCCTAATTAGAACCCTGTACTCTAATACAAGCAATGTGTGAGTGAAAAATGAATCTCGGAATCCCAAAAAAAGGATATTATTCAAATCGAGTTGTTGTGTTTGCCTCAAAAATTCATTGGAAAAATTGTTAACCCCATCAAAAACCTAATTTTGTTCAAAAACTCAATTAAAAATTGAAATATTGAATACCGGTCGAATGGATTTCAAAATCAAAACAGAAAAATCATAATAGCTGTTCAAAAACAACCAGTCAACCATCAAAGTATACTTACATGGTAAAGTATCACTTTGTTATTTAACTGGGAACTGTGATTAACTTAGAGAAATATGAAAATAAGAACATACTAAATTGTCTTTCCTAAAAAAAGCTTGACCGCCAGAGTACTTAATAATAATGTTGCTAAAGAGTTAAGTAATTCTAACTGGAGCTTAAATAATAAAAAAGACACTAGTTGACCTAAAATGTTTGGTGACATCTCGATTGGTAACACGGTCAGTCGGAACCCATGCAAAAGGGTCAAAACTAAGCTTAAGTACAGTCTCGTTCAGATTAACCCCAAAACATAATGGGACGATTGGTACTGCATCGCGACAAGCCGAGGGAACCTACAAGTAATGAATTTATTTGTGAAAATAGCAAAACTCGCCAATGGAATATAAAATGGTATATTGGTTCCATTAAAAGCCGAGGGAACCTAATACATTTATTGCTAAACATAGCAAAACTCACCAATGCAACATAAACCGAATAAAGCCCTGAATTCTTCAGTACTTGTGAACAGTAGCTAAGTCTGTATAGCAGGTTTCAAACCTGATTTTCAGCCTTATTCACATATTTTGGAAATTTACAAAATTCTAACACCCCCAAATCAAAAGTTTTTTTTTGGGGATAGATCAGAAATATCTGAAAAATGTGCTAAAAACGTGTTTAACTGACTATTTAAATAACGTTTATTGGAAATTTCTAACCATATGTTTTACGTTTTTAAGAGGTTATAAAGTAGAATGTTTGTACATAAACTCGGTCGCCGCGCGGCCACACCGAACGCCACATTATTTTGATAATCACACTATAAAAAGGGGCACGAGATTAAATGATTAAATTAAGTGATTATTTAAGAAGCCAAAAGACAAAAGTACTACACACTTGTTAAAAGCATCATGCAACTGTAACGTATTATGGTGGTCCATGTGAATAAATGTCCATAATACTCTTCTTCACGCAAAAGTTATGGGTGGGGTGAACCAATGACGGCAGACGTCGCAGGCCTAGCCGTTACCAATTGAGTTTTTGTTAGTTCCGAAACTAACTGTACCTTCTTAAGCTTGACTGCACTTCGACTTGACCATTTTACCAATCGAGTTATGCCCAAATGTTTGTGCCGTGGGAGTTTGGTGTTTCTATAGATCACTAGGTGCCTTTTTTGTTTTAAGTTTTTTTCTAGCCTAAAAACAGGAGTATAATAGTTACGGGATGTAATAAAAGACGTCTTACAACACTTAAGATATATTTACACTTATACTGATTCACATACAGACGGTAAACATATATAACAGATGATACAAGGCGATCGTAAGTAATAACAACACGTAATATGCTAATCAAAAAGTTGTTTATAATAGTTAGAAAAAATGTAGGTTTTAATCCAACCAATTATAATTGGACATACTTGTATATCAGCGGATGTCCTGAAGGCTAAAGATTGGTTTACAGATAATAAGTTTAGCGTCAATGAGAGCAAAACCCAAGAGATGACATGTAGCCTTGCACGCTCAATAAACTTAAATAGCCTGAAAGAGGTAAAACTGTTAGGTTTCATTTTAGACCAAAAACTCATTTGGAGATGCCATTTTAACAACGTATGTACCAAACTTTCAAGGCCACTACATCTTCTGAGGATGCTAAAACCTATGCTGACCAAACACTACCTTTTAACCGTATATTTTGTAATGTTCCATAGTCATCTCAGCTATGAGGTGGAACTGTGGGGTCACGCTGCTGGCTGCAAGGACATCTTTTAATTGCAGAAGAAAGCTGAGCAGGTTATGTCTTCAATAATAGTCAATAATAGTCATTTATTATATGACTATTATATGAGTCATCTCGACTCATAGTACCTCGACCACTGCAGGCCTATTTTCATAAGCTTGACCATCCTCACTGTGTATTGCCAATACATCCTTATCACACTTACCAACATAAAATGCAACGTTGTCAGCTACACACAGATGTGAACTACATGCTCACAACACTAGAGCTAAATCTAATTTAGATCTTCTGTATTGTAGGCTTAGAAAAACGAAAAACACTTGTCCAATGTTGGCGATGAGGATGTACAATGCTCTCCCTGAGAACATTAAAAGTCTTGAGTCTCCAAAATTTAAGAATCAACTAAGGGAGTGGCTACTGGCAAGGCTGATGTACTCCTTGGATGAATTTTTCAAAGTGCCTTTCTAAGCTTGGTGCATCTGACATAGTTGTAAATATGTACATTCAACGGTACAAATTTTTTATTGTCTGTCTATCCAGCAGTGCTGGTCATTGACGTTGAGGGGAAAATAGTATTATTTTATAATTTTGTATAACCTGAATTGTGTTCTCCAGTTTCTTGTACTCTATTTCCAACATCTTTCGGTATCTTTCTCTCTCGGAAGTAAGCACTCTGCATTTTTCTTCATAATCTTTTACTGCTTTCAAATCATTCTCATTGTAATCTTCTGGTTCTTTCTCTAGCTGCAAAATAGATTAATTTATTATTTTTCAGTTTTAGATGTTTTTTTTATTGGAAAGATAGAAGATTTATACATACAAATTTTGTATTGTAATTTATCAACAGGTATGATTAAATTTCAATAACACCTAGAAAAAAAGTTATCTTCATACCATTTATGACAAGGTCAAAAACAACAGAACTACCATCTAAGAACCTTCTCATATTACACGACTTTAGTTATATCACCGCACAACTAAAAGAGTTTCGTAGGGGCTCGACTTTCTGAGAAGCACTGATTGAAATGGCTGCTTTCCTATTAGTACGATGCACCGTGGGGGTGCACGACCAGGGCATGACTCGTTTTGCAGTCGTGACCCTCTGTGTCTGAGACACGTCAGGCAAATGGTTTAGATCCTACTATTCATACACCGTCACGACTATGATCATCGTGTCTCAGTACAACTCTGGTCGTGTGTACATGCGTCCAGAAGGTCGTAAATAAACGCGACCAAAGTCATGTAGTATGAAAAGGCTCTAACAGAAACATTTTTATTTTAAGTGCCCAGGTTTTTAAATTTTGGATCTTAAACTTTTTGCATCATAGACAAAAAGATTTCAAATAATGCCCATATTAATGGAACATTTAAAACTCTCTTAGAATACCTCACTAATCCTACAAAACAGCAGTGTTACAAACCAAGCATTTTGGTTTTGGGATCTCTTTCTTGAGTTCATCCTCCCAGCGGACTTCCAGCATTCCATCCATCATTTCTATGAGAGCAAGTTCACGGAAGTTATCTGCTGCTAGTAACTTTCTGATTCTTTCTTCCTCGGCTGCTTTTTTGTCCAAAAGGTCTTGCTCACTTGGAGATATATAGGGCAATTCAGATACCTGTAATAAAGTTGAAACTTATAACTTTATTAGTAATTATCAGAACAATATGGTCTGGTGTTAAGTTTTTTATGACTTAAAAGTTGTAACTAAAATAGACCCCTCTAAACCGACCACTCCATAATCGTCGACTGGTTTAACTGCCCTTTCCAGCATAAAACAGAGTTCAATTTAACTGTCCTAGATTTTATAAATGTTTGGTGTTTTATATATTTCCAAGAATTACCTCATTTAGTTCCCGTGCTTGGCTGTACAGGTTAAGTATTTATTTATGATTTTGGGTTAAAGTCAGTTGGTCCCTTCTCTTCAACAGAGGTAGGGGAACTTTGTAATTTTCATTGTTTTGTTTGTTTGTTTTTAATGTATAGTAAGACTCCCAGAAATCCGGACTAATGTGGCAGACAGCCACATTTTATTGTCCGGATTTCGAAAAATCTGGATTTCCCAGATGTGAAGTCATACGAGACACAAATAAAGGAAAATGATGTTAGCACAAAAAAAAGCGCTGGACAGTAAACTGACATCCTGCAGTCTCCTGCCCCTCCTCTCCCTGCTCATCAACTTCCACTGCCTTGTAATTTTACTAAGACACAGAGCGCCCGACGGTGCATACTACATGACATTTGTGTATTGCGTAAAAACTAAAGGTGCTAAAACGTGAAGTTTCTTTTGACTTTCTCCCCTTATATATTGTATATATTATATATTGTATATATTATATATTATTTTCGTCAAAATTTTCAAATTTGAGTTGTTAGTTGAAATATTCGTTTTGGTGCTCCCTGGACCCAAAAAAGTGATTTTTACGTGATGTCTGTGTGTCTGTCTGTCTGTCTGTATGGATGTGTACAGAGCTAGAGCTCTAACCAATGGTCCGATTTTTATGAAATTTGGTATGTATGAACTAATCCACAATATCTCCAGGAGATTATTCATTTTTTGGAATTTTTGATTTTTAAGGGTAATTATCCCTTATGAACCGCCAAAAAACATGAAAAATCAAGATTTCTCAAAAACGGCTCTAACGATTTTGATTGAACTTTAGTCGTTTGTAGAACTTTAGTTTTCCAACAAAATGACACTATCCGCAATTCTGTAGAAATTCTGGTTCAGAAATTACAAGACTTAAAAGATCCAGAATGTTTTTTTTTTATTTTTCATAAAGAACATAAATATAAAAAATATTACTATTCACCATTAAAAAGAGCTCAAAAAACTAAATAACTTAGTATTTTAAATTACTGGTTGTGGAGAAAATTTAAATTTTCATTTTGCTGTAAACGCAATACGTTGTCCAATGTTATTCTTATGGAGAGTACAAAAATTACTATTTCTCTCTTATTATTGATCAATTTCGTCCAAACTTGATATACTTGTCAAGTTAGCATTGACCAACAGAGGAAATTCGAAATATGTTGCCCCTTAATAACCTTGAGGGGGGGGAATAGGGGGCATTTCCCCTCTTAAAACCACGTTTATAGCGATGGATTCTGTAGGGCCTCCTAAACAGGTATTTGGGTGGATATTTTTGAAAACAACTTGTTTACAAGATTTTCTGTACATTCGACAGTGATTTGTATTCTATATTTAGTAAATAAAAAGTAATTTATTCATTAATGTTGGGCTAAAAAATAGAAAGTTTGTGTCAGTTTCCTGATACCATTTATTTTTAGTGAATTTCCTCTACAGGAAATTAGCTATATCTGTGGGTTGCATGGTGGAAGGGATAAATAGGGTACAGAGTACCGTTGGCAAAAATATATTTTTGTTGTTGTAACTGATATATTTCTCTTTGTAGATTCCAGATATAAAACAGTTTATTTTTCGTAAATTCACGGAAACTCATATGTTTTCAACACTATTTGTTCCAACTTTTTATATGGGTTTATATGGGAAATGGAATTTTCAGCTTTTTTGGTAACCGTTAACACAATAACGCCCATAAAGAAGGTCCAATTTAAATTAAATTTGGCACAGATATATAAAGTAGAATTTATTTTAATCAGTTTGAAAATCAGACGAATCACATTATCCGAAGGGGGGGGGGAGTTTAGGGGGTTGTTGTACCCCATATATATATGTACATCCGTAAACTCAATAACTTTTGAAAAAAGTTTGATTTCGATGAAATTTGGCACAAATGTGTAAATAGACATTCATAACTCTAAGTTGGAAAACCAGAAAGATCGGACCTTGGGAAGGGGGTTTACAGTTTTCCAAAAATCACTTTTTTGTATTTTTAAAATGTTAAATCTAAATGTAAATCTATAAAATGTTAAATCACAAAATTTTGGTTTTGTTAGTTTTATAGAGCTTAGAAAAACATTTTTTATCATTAATCTAGGTTAAGTGGTTGCAGAGAAAATCTAAAAAATGTATTCATAAAATTTCCATGTTCATATTATGTGAAAAATTCATTTAGCTTTTTCTCGGTTAATTTTACTGAAAACTACATATTTGTTGCTACAAATGACTTCAGCTCTAAAAACATTTATGATGGTGTTTAAATTATGATTCTAAGTCCAACCATTGCAGAGATATTTAAAGTGCTGAACAAAACTTGTACAATTAATAGAAATTAATACAACAATAGTATGTTGGCAAATGGAGAATAAATCAAATGCAATATCTCAATTATTTATGAGTTTATATTGATGGAACTTGGTTTTCTGGCTTCACTTGGTTGTGATGTATTGACAGCAAAATATTTTAGCGAATTTCCCCTGTAGGGAAGAAACTATTACAGTAGTTGGCAAGGTAAGACCTAGGCCCGGGACCATGATAACTTTTCGTTTTGAGGTCCCCAGACCCCAAAAACACCATTCATTTGAAACTTTGTATATATATATATATATATACATATATATACACATATATATATATATATATGTGTCCGTGAGCATGATAACTCTCGTAAAAATGATCCAATTTTGATGAAATTTGGTATAAACGTGTAAAGCAACATTTATGACTTTAAGTTCGAAAACCAGCCAGATCGCTCCATCTGAAGGGGTATTTTGGGGGGGTTTTCTACCCCAAAAACGGGTTTTTGAATTTTTTACATGTAATTTTTAAATGGTCAAATATTAGTTTTTACCATTGGATTCAGCTTAAAAAAATACAAAATTTGGTATTTTGATCATTCCACTACGCCAATTGGTTACTGAGATATTGAAAGTGCTAAACACAGTATGTTGTCTAATGTTATTCTTATGGAGGAAAAGACAAATTTTATATCTCGCTTACTTATTAATGTATACTGACGAAACTTGGTATACGGTTTCATCTGGTTTTGGTCTGTTGATATTTGCTAAAAAAGATTTTTTGCCAAAGGCTCCCTCCCGTAGCAGCAAACCTGCGTACTTACCCCCCATGTTAATCTTATAGAGAATAATTAAATGCTATGTCTCTCTTAATTATGAACATAAATGAGTAAAAACTGGTATATGGCTTCACCTAGTTAAGTTCTATTGATATTAGCGTAAAAACCCATGTATTGTGTTCCTTGTTGCAGCAATCCTGCGTACTCAGCCCCAATGTTATTCTTATGGAGAATAATTAAAATTGCATATATCGCTTATTTGTGAATATATTTTTATAAAACTTGGTAAGTGGCTTTATGTAGTATTAAGACATTTATATCTCCATTGGAAATTTGCTTAGTATGCAGGTTTTCTGCGACGGGGGTATTTTATTCATTGTCCTCGTAGCATTTTTTTAAATATCTGGAGCTGAATGATCCCATTGTATTATATTTGATAGTACAGTATAATTTACTATCATTATCAAATTATGGCTTACCAAACTGTATAATTTATCTTCATATACAAAACACTTATTTAATTTTATTTGTACAAAATAATAATATACTAAAATACAAAAACCTTTTGAACACACAACATTTATTTAATCTACCACCATAGTAACTTGTAAAATAAAACATATGATAAACATTATATAAATTATTCTGGTGGTACAGTAGTTATGTAAACTTAACATCCCTCCTCGATCTTTAGTTTAAAGAAATACAAATAAAATTTGCAAAGAATGGAACTCAAACTCAAAAAGCTAAATCTATAGAATATTTAGGTATTCTCGATTTGTCTTTTCTGAGAGATCTTCATTTAATTTTCATATCTTTTGATTTCCATTCCAAGAAACTTACCTACTTTTCAAGGTATTTGGCAATTAAATTCATTGTTCAATTGAGTTAGTACTTTATTTACTCCCTCGTCTTTTCCAGTTATCAAAATGTCATCAACAAATAAAACTAGCCAAACATCTGTTCCAGTTTACAAGCAAAAGTCATTGGAAGATCGTTTTAGACCATTTCCTTCACCAAATGTATTGAATCTTGTATTCCAACATCTCGGACTTGCTTTCAAACCATATAAACCTCTGTTCATTCTGAGAACTTTATTTTTTACTTGAGTGACTTCTTTGACTCCATCAGGTATTTTCATATACACTTCATAGTCCAACTCACTGTTCACAAATGCAGTTGGTACATCTAGTTGTTTCACACTACAACTTTTCTCTACAGCATGTGCAAGCAAAAGTCTGATTGTCGTTAGTCTTGCAATAGGCGAGTAATTATTTGTGAAGTTATTTTCTTCTTGAAAACCTCTTGCAACCAATCGAGCTTTTTCGTTCAATCCTCTTTTGTTTTAAATCCATTTTGCATCTATTGCTTTCTTTTCTTGAAACAGTGGTTTTGTAGTCGTAGAATAGCCAGGAAAAATAAGATGGCAACGACGCACGTCAGTTAGCGCTAGCGAAGTGGCGGATTTAGTAACTTCGGAGCGCACTCGGGCAACAACGCGCACTCGCGGCGCCTTTGGTAACTACGACGAAGTTCCGAGGAAGCAAATGTGTAACAAACTTGTTGCTAATAATACTGGAAGTATTCAAGAGCGAACGAAAAATGAACCAAACGCATATTTGCAGCAAACTTTCTTGCTATCTGGGAAAGTAACAGTAATAGAAATAAAAGTTATACCATTATTTCAGAAAAATTGTCTTTAATATCATACTATAAAAATCAGAGTGGTGGAAATTCGCCATTTTGGGAAAAAACCGCCATATTGGATTTAGGTACTGAATAGGCTTTCCATACAATGACACCTTTTTGACGTAGAGCATTAATTTTTGTTTCGTTCAATTTATAATTAAATTTACTTTAAGAAAATAATAACTTATTTGTTATTTAGTAATTAGTTTGTTTCTAATTGGGTTTATCAGGTAAAATACCTAAACAAAGGGAGTAAACATTAAAAAAATCTTTAATAATTAAAGCATCCCACACACAAAGTGTGGTGCATAAAAATCCTGCATTGAATGAATAGTGTACAGAAATGACACACATACATTTTTATCACGTCTGATAAGTGAGATATATGGACAATGATTAGTGAAGTACAGGTGACGTTTGATTGCGGGCTAGCAACCGTACCACTGGCCGTGAAGTAACGCTGCGGCCACATTTATGTAACTAAATAAATATGAGTTTAATGTCAAAAGGACTATTCTATTTTATAATTAATTTAAAACGTCTAGTCACATTTTCTTATGAGGTCGAGGTGTGTGATATGTATTCACTTTGATTATTAATAATAACATAAAAATAAGCTACTAATAATATTAGTTTCTTTGAAATTAGGGATGAGTCGATTCTCGATACCACCGATTCTTGGACATTGGTATCGGTATCGAGATTCATTTGTTCAATGTCGATACCGATACCATCGATACCCCCGCCGTTTACCCACGTACGAAGTGCACGGGAAGCGATGCTCCCACTGCTTACCCGCGTTCCAAAAGGCACGGGGAATATTTGGGTCGGCAGCAAGATAACCAAGTTTTTCCCCATTATGGATTTATAATAAATAGTTTTATTTTTATATATTATTACAGCATACTAGTGAAATTAACTTTAAATTATATACAAAATTCTATTAACCCTTTGACTGCCAAGAGCAGACTAGATCGGCATTTAATTACATCGCGAAAACTGCCAGCTGCCGATGTGATCGGCATCGCCTTTCATCGCGAGAACTGCCCGCTGCCGACCTAATCGGCATTTCGCAAATTCTTCGTAGTGAACACATATTTAGCAGTAAACGTTTATACCGCTACTCAAATTAAAGCTAAAGAGTTGTAGTATTTGATAAACATGCTTTTTTTATAAACAAGCAGATCAATTTCGTATAACAGTTTTAAATCATGATTGTTGAGGTTATACAGATGTCTGTGGCATTGGGCGCCACGCTGTCTACCGCTCCCAGACTGTTTGGCGCCAACTTTTTTTGCAGGTGATTTGTCATTCCGCGGGAATTCCTTGTTATTATAGGCGTGAATATTTATTAGTCTGGTGTTTGGTTATGTAATGTAAACATTAGCGTGCATCGTGTTTACAGTGTAGTTGGTGTTACGGTTACGCGTGTTTTACGTGCATTTATTTTTTGATTCACTGTGTTATTTTATAACACTACCGTTATATTATTTCAAAATGAATGTAAATAAACGGCCACATTCTCCTGTGAGTGAGGGCACACTTATTAGTGATTTACGTGAAAATGGTGTAAACTATGTAGGCATAAACAATACAAATAGTGACGACGATTCGCTAGATGACGTTCCGTCTTCTGACAGTAGTGATATCAAGTGGTCGACGACACGGATGAGGACCTGGATTATGATCCGAGAACTAATTCGCCGAGGCCTAGATTTGAGTTCGCCTTGTCTCGCCAAAGGTTGTCAGTTACTATGCACAGTTCTGACGAGGAAGAGGATGCAGATGACCCGGCACCTGTTATACCTCCTGTGGCCGGTACAAGCGGCCGCGGCCGCGGCGTGACTGTACGAGCAAGACGAGGACGAGGTACAGGGCGTGGTAGAGGAGGAAATAGTGCACCGAGAGTTCAAAGAGATAACAGCCCAGAAAGCAGCGATTGGGAGGAAATAACAAACGATGAAGACCCTGGATTTGAACATTCTTTCGCGTTCAATGAACTGACTGGACCGAAACATTGTCCCACCCGAAATAGTCCTCCCATTTCCTACTTTGATTTGTTTTTTACGGCAACCTTAATAAACATGTTTGTCGTAGAAACAAACAAGTACGCCCAAAGTTTTATCCAGGCAAGAGGAAATAATGTTTCACCGAACAGTCGGGTCAAGTAATGGGTGAATACGACCGTTGCTGAAATGAAGGGATTTATTGCGGTTATTTTAAATATGGGCATCATCCAAAAGCCGTCAATTGAAAGCTATTGGTTTGTTTCTTCGTCCCAAAGCACCAAGTGGTTTTCGAATATGTTCACAAGAAACAGATTCCAGATACTTCTGAAATTTTTCCACATTGTCGACACTAATACCTTAGCACAGCATGGGACTCCAGATTATGATCCGTGTGGACGATTTCAACCGTTGATCGACCACTGCAACAGACTGTTCCGTTCTTTCTACACTCCTCATCAGAAATTATCCGTTGATGAGTCGTTGGTCGGAACAAAAAAAGAGTCGCCCTCACACAATACATCCCAAAGAAAAAACACCATCGATGGGGAATCAAGTTGTGGGTGTTGTGCGACGCTGTCACCAACTATTGCTTCCAATTTTATTGCTATCGAGGTGCTACATTTGAAGATAGGAGTGTCTCTGAACAGTTTGGTGTCGGCTATGCCGTAGTAAAAAAATTTTGGAAATGGGTAACCTTTTGAAGAAAGGATTCCATATATATTTGGACAATTTTTTCATGACAACTAAGCTGGCTAGGTTTTTATATAGTAATAAAACACATTTGACAGGAACAGTGCGAGTTGACAGAAAACGGCTTCCCAGACAACTTCGAGGGAAATATCATGTAGGAAAGAAGGTGTACGTTCGGAAAGGGCCAATTCTCCAGATGGCATTTAGGGAAAACCAACAAATAAGTCCCAGTTTATATTATTGTCGACAAATGCCAAAGCCAAAGACGTCAGGTACACTATAAGAAGATGCGGGAAAATTGCCATCAAAACCAAACCCCAAATTGTTTATGAGTATAATCATGGCATGGGGGGCATTGATGGCACAGACCAAATGTTGTATACCTATTTGGACGAGAGGAGGGCAAGGAAACACTGGAAGAAAGTTGTATTCAACATTTTTGGTAGAATGTGCCTCAATAGCTATGAAATTTATAAGATGACCACCGACAAACCAATGCCCAGGCTGCAATTCCAGATATCCGTCATCGAAGCTTTAGAAAAAATTTGGCTTTCAGAAAAAAATCAAGTGCGAGGCGAGAACGGAGGGGGAGATGCGCAAGGAAACAGAACGTATGGAGTGGAAAAGTTAGACGGAAAAAAAGAAAAAGATTGCATTGAATGCAGTGGACCTAAAAATGAAGAGGGGAAGAGGAGGCGATCCAGGACTGTTTGTGTCAAGTGTAAGCGGGGTCTGCACTTGGACTGTGCGACGCTGCACAACTGCAAGTTTTAGTTCGGAAAGAATCAAACAATGTAAATAGTAGTTATTTAAGAAACTTTTTTTATTGTTTTAACATTTTTATTTGTGTGAATTCATTCAGGCTATATTTAGTGTATTTCAAGATCTCAAGCTTTTCTCAAGAGTTTCTACAACTAATGTGCTCCGGTTCTTCAACTACTTTTACTTATCTGTAAGTAAAATATGTTTTTCAAATTTCGTTTATTTACTGAATTTTTATTTTTTACTTAGGTACTATTTATAAAATATCAGTAGTATATATGTAAATAATACAAACATTACATTTAAACGTCTTAAAATATTACTTTGGTGTTTATTTTAGGGTGTTTTTAAAAAAAACTGATTTTTGCAATTTTGCAACTATTTTCTAAAATATATTTTTTTAATTATTAATTGTTGGCAAAAATGGATGAAAATTTGTGTACTAAGACAGAAAAACATGCTACATCCAAATATTGTATGGATTTTGGAGTAACATGTAATTTTGACAAAAGTTAATAATTTTAAAAATATTTTTTTTTATAAAATAAATTTTTATATACATATTTTTTGTGTTGTATTGTAAAATAGGTACTCCTACTAATTCACATATACATCAGTGTTTAGATCATATATTTACCTTCAAAACAAAAAAAAATTAAGGTTCTATCTTTTTTATAAGGGAAGTTATGGTTTTTAAACAAAAACGTTGTTAAATCACATGATTTGGCTTGGCAGTACTGGGTTGCCATATGGCTAATAGCGCTGGCAGTTGAAGGTCACGCACTAGTAAACTCAGCTGGCAGTTCGCGCAACGAAAACAGCAAAAGTGCTTGGCAGCCAAAGGGTTAAACAATTTGTTTGATAATTAACTACAAAATACTACTAAATAATTTTAAATGGTAACATACATTTGTAACGGTTTTTAACAATAGTTTTAACAACTATAGGTACTGAAAAATCGTAGGTATCGATGGTATCGGTATCGAGAATCGAGAATAGATTTTTTTGATATCGGTATTGGTATCGAGAATCGATACATTTTGGTATCATTTCAAAATTTATTTTTGAAAATTAGCAGATAAAAAATATTTTAAAGACAATATTTTGAATGTTTAATTTTTACATATTGCTTTATATACCGCTATAAATACTATGCAAAATCAATGCCTAAGAAATTTGTTCACGCTTGGTTGTTATCGCCTAACAAATCAATAAAGGACAGTCAAGTGGTCTCAAGGAAAGCTAAAACTAATTATAGGTTTCTGTAATTTTGTTCAGTAATTTTATATAGTCGTTATTTCAAATCCCAGCTAACCACTGTAGTAATGTAGTATTTCATCAATAATTCTTGGGGTTTTACTTTAATTCAAGAATTATTTTACATGGTTTTACAAACCTTTTGGTCTAATTAGTGCTGTGTAACATCCACGTGTTGATTTTTTTTTAATGAAGCAGTTAACCAAACTTGAGGTTAAAATAACAGATGGTGTTGTAATAAGTACAAACTTTTAGTTATAATTCAGATAATTACTACACCTTTTTAAAACGTTGCATGAAGGCATTTGTCCAGATAGGAAAGCCTGTCTAAGTAATTACAATTGTAAAACATTTTCAGCGACTGGCATTGCACGGTAAAAAGGAGGGCGCGACAGTTAGTGTGCCTAAGGGCGCTGTTTGGCTAAATGCAGCCCTGGAGAGAAGGAGTTAAAAGATTCACAAAAGCATGTCAGTTTTAGTTAAACACATCTACAGAATAAATGTAACATAATTTTATGCATGAAAAATGTGATGTTAAATATTACGTTTTTAAATTAACTAATTGAGGTGTGAATCCATCCGTACCTCACTGTCTTCGATGGTGACTATTCGCTCTGTCTTCTCCTCCTGACTCCACTCTGCATCCTCAGGCTCTTCTACATCCATGGGTGCTGTAAATGAAAACAGAGTTCACCTCATTTGACCACAACATGAAAATAATATATTAAGGGTGTGCGAATAGTGATTTCTGGCTCGAGCCGAGCTTTTTTCAAATTTCTCGAGCTTCGAGCTTTCTCGAGCCGAGCTTTTTTTTATGGGAATTTTCTCTAGGCGTGTGCAATATTTTAGTGATAGGTAGTAATTTTCTGACTCGAGCCACACTGGGCAGAATTTTTTCAAAGTTCTCAAGCTTTGAGCATGTTTGATCAGGCCTATATGTATTCTTTATATATATATTATGTTTAAAAGAATAAACATTTTATCCATTATGGTAATGTAAAATAATTTATAACTTTCAATATTTGTCATCTTTCATTCACTTCTTCTAGATTCATTACTCCTACGTCAAATAAATAAAGGCCTACAGTCGGAAAATAACGAAATAAGTACGGTAGGCTTCTAAAAAGGAAGATTTATAGATACCACTTGTTGATATAACGAACAATTTGTCTTTCTATATAAAGTAGGTAGCCTACAGAGAGAACAAATAACGTAAAGGAAGAGAACTAAACATTTTTAACTAGACTGATGAGCCCACAGGTTAACTAATGCAGATATTACCGTATTTATTAATAGCTATAATAATAATAATTGACTGTTTGTCAATATGTACTCTTCATATAACCAAAGACTTAGGCTTACAAGTGGTTTATATACCTGCATTTAAGTAATCCAATTTGTTACTTCAAGAATCAATAAAATGAAAGACTTAGGCCCTACCTAGCCTTGGGAATTGCCAAAACCCAGTAGCCTATCTCTCATTAAACTGTTTGTAAATAGTAAATTTTAGGTTATAATTTTATAAATATAAGATAGTTAAACCAGTCTTTATATCTTATTGTACTCACAGGAATAAGTTTATAATCGTAGGCCTAGCGTATGTTCCATCTAACCTATTACCTAATAGACTTAATCAGTTATACTGTATCTGCTTCTGAAACAGAAGGTTTCAGAAGCAGAAGGTGGAAGAGGATCGTCAATGCATTCTTCTTCCATCACAACTTAACAATTTGATAGCATACAATTGCAAAATGATGTGGTTTCTACTTCTACTGAAGTTTATTCATAAATTCAAACAATTCCACGGAGTTAACAATATGATATTAACCCCACAGCTGGAGCATAGCGTAGTAAAACACTGCGCCATTTTGATCGCGTCTTGCTCTTGTTTGCCTTCGGCGTACATAGAATATAATCAACCTTTAAAATAATATGACCACCGGTATTATAAACATGCGTTACGTAACCATTCAGAATCTTTATAAAATCCTTAGATTTTGTGAACCTGGCAATTCGTCAATTTTTTAACTATCCAATTTTTTGAGAGTACTAATTTGTCTGCACGTTATAACGCCGTCATGTTTATAAGGCGTTCATCACCCAAGATGAGTGGAGTAAGGGTGAACACTTACTCTACTCATCTCGTTCATCACGTACACCATTGTCCCTAGCTTTTGGTCACGTTAAACCATTATTACATCATAATAACCATCTTCACTCAACGTCTTAAGGCAGTTCGCATAGTGGGTATGCCAACAGTGTTGCCAGGCATAATTTCAGACTCCAGGGAATATAATTATTGTGTAATGTACGAAGTTGTATGTTGTAGAAAAGACTGTACCGATGCAATAATTAGACTAAGTGTTTTAATGGATTTTGGTTTTTTCCTGTGGTACTTTTTCTGGAGCAGTACGGTTGTTGTATTAATTATTATTAACCGTGAAATATTGAACAACTCAACTGGGCAACGGCAACTCTGCACTGCAAACTGAATAGTGTGGTAGGTCCACTTGATGTGATTGAGCGTAGAGGAAGTAGCTCCATTGCGTTGGTTGATCACTGATCAGGTCGGCAGTTTCAAATATTACAGAACTTTAATGTTTGCTTTTTTTTTACGAAGGACTGAAAGCATTAGCACTGCAGAATTATATTTGTTATGGAATGGAGCTCTACCAACGCAAACTACGAGAATTCTAACATTTATTCTGGAAAGTTGTTTTTAAATTGACTTTTGTAGATGAATATTTTCACTGGTCGGCGTTTTAAATATTCGGCTCGAACTTCGAACCTTTTTGCAAATCTCGAGCCGAGCCGAATACTGCAATATTCGGCTCTAAAAAGCTCGAAGTTTGAATACTCGCACACCCCTATAAATATATTACAATGTCTGTATAAATAAATAACATAATCAGAGCTGGAATAGGCTACAATTTTTTAGTGCCATTAAGTAGTTTAAAATATATAATTTAGAAAGAGCTAAACATGAAAATAGGGCAACATTTCACTATAACAGTTGAAACTGGTGAAAACAGTAATGTTTGTGATATTACAATCGTATACAGGACATTCTTCCAGTATTTGAGTGTTCATCATAACTTTTTTTTTCAGTTTCACTTGGAAAACGTGATTTATTGAAATTAAAACAAATTGAATCTTGAAAAACCCTGTGTAACAAACACTTGCATCTTTTATATAAAAATAATGAAAAAAAAAAAATTAATAATATAAGTTATTTAAAGTATAAATAAAATTGCATGGATTCTCATTCTGGGTGGTTTGTTAATTTTAACAATGATGTGGAAATTTTCTCTTCGGTAGATAGTGAATTTTAAAACTGGTTCTTTATCTGAGGTTAATCTTTAGTAGCATTTATACCTGGGCAGGTATACCAATGAAATACCCCCGTAGCAGCAAACCTGCGTACTTAGCAAATTTACAATGTACATATATGTATCTTAATACCACTTAAAGCCACATACCAAGTTTCATCAATATACATTCATAAATAAATGATTTATGACGTTTTAATTATTCTCTATAAGAATAACATGGTGTCTGAGGATGCAGGTTTGCTGAAACGAGGCTCACAAAAAATTGGTTTTTATGCAATTTTTTTTATAACTCAACTAGGTGAAGCCACATACCAAATTTTATTAATTTATGTTCATAATTAAGGGAGATAACATTTGACTTATTCTCCATGAGAATAATATGGGGGCTGAGTACGCAGGTTTGCTGCTACGGGAACTATCGGTAAAAAAATAATTTTTCGTGGAAAGATCAATAGACCACAACAGTGTGAAGCAATATACTAAGTTTTGTAAGGATAAGTTGATAAATAATCAAAATATACAATTTTTTTTATTCTTCATAAGGATAACATTGGACAACGTGTACTGCGTTAAGCACTTTAACTATCTCGGTAACCAATTGACGTAGAGCAATGATCAAAACACCCAATTTTTTTTAAGCTAAATTTAATGGTGAAAATTAAAATTTGATTTACTAAAATATTATATGTAAACAACTCAAAAACCCCATTTTTAGGGTACAAAACCCCCCCAAAATACCCTTTTGGATAGAGCAATCTAGCTGGTTTTTGAACTTAAAGTCATAAATGTTGCTTTACATGTTTGAACCAAATTTAATCAAAATCATTTTTACGAGAGTTATCGCACCTACGGACACACATATATATATAGTTTTGAACAAATGGTGTTTTTGGCATCTGAGGACCTCAAAACGAAAAGTTATCATGGTCCCGGGCCTAGGTCTTACCATGCCGACTACGGCAATAGCTTCTTCCCTAAAGGGGAAATTCGCTAAAAGCAATATCAATGAATATCCCAATGACAGTTTACTGTCAAATCCAGTTTAATTATTTTAAAAGACATTTCAGAATGAAGCTTTAAATTGAACTGGAAATTGGCTTGCTCACCTCTGGTTTATGGGGCAGTTCACTCGCCCCATAAACCAGAGGCGAGCAAGCCAATTTCCAGTTCAATTGAAAGCATCATTCTGAAATGTCTTTTAAAATAATTAAACTGGATTTAACAGTAAACTTTCATTGGGATATTCATTGATATTGCTTTAAAAAATAACTGTTTAACGTTGGAAAGTTTGGATTGTTTTGGTTTGATTCAACATTTTGAAAAAAGTATTAAAAAACCGTGTAATACCAACAGATCAGGCCAACAGATCCGGCCAACTCGTGACCGGACCCTCAGCCGGATTACCAAATTGTAACCAGCCAGCATTAATTGTAAATGTAAAATACCTGTCCAACATATCAGTTCATAAAAAATATAGTTTTAAGATGGTCTAAGCAATTAAAAAAAATTGCCTGTCAGCTGATCAGAGATGTTATGTTTATATTTTGAAATAAACAAATGAATTGACTTCTGTCGATATCTGCCATGGGAAACCCTCCCACGGGAAGTTATCTCGTTTCTATGAGCCCGGCCAGACCATCCGACGGCCGAACCAACCGAGGCTGGACTAAATATGTTGCGTTTAAATTTTTAATATTTTAATAAATACATTTTGTTATAGTTCTTCTATCAGTTTTTCTTTTTTTGGTAGTGTTGAACTATAAAAAAGCCAAATTCCCTGTTGAGAGCTCTAGAATATTGATTGGTCATAGCTACCGTTGCATGTAACTTCAAGTTCAGAGAGGATGGTGCGAAGTCGACTATTTCTGTCTGAGAGTAAAGCAATTTCTCTTTCCTTTGCTACAAACATTTCATCAAACAGCTTATTGAAGTATTCTTGCAAGCCTTGACACACTCTCTGGAACAAAATTTATATCTGTGATTCAAGAAGCCATTAGATATAACAGAATTTTAACTGTATAAAAAAACAGTTTGAGAAAAATAAACCTGATGGCTTTTTACATAACTTTGCATTTTCAGAAATATATTAAAGAATATATAATTGGTGAGTGTATAACATTAAATATGTAATACAGAAAAACATACATGCTTTACAAGACTGTCTAGAGGGAAAATACCCACAGTTTTTTTAACCAGTTTCTATAGGAGTGTAAAAGTTAATACATGTATGTAATTATGAATATGTAACAACTTAGTAGTTACTAAGTAATATATAATAAATAAGAAGGTAAAAATCAGCTATGTGCCCCCAACGCTTAAACTCTTTTCTATTAACTTAAAGTCTGAGAGCCTCTGTGGAGTTTCCCCAAAATATGAGACCATAGGAGATGAGTGAGTGAAAGTATTCAAAGTTTACCTAACTCAGGACCTAAAATTCCACAGATTGAGTTAATGACACCAACACATAAAAAACTTTACTAAACCAAGGGAGTAATGAATTGACATATCAACACCAGGAAAGGGTAGAGTCAATTTCTAGGCCCAGGAAATTGGCAGAAACTACAGAGTTAAAGTGAGAAGGTAAGTAAGATGAGTCAGATTGAGGAGTTTTACTGTAAATTTAGATGGAAATTGATAAACTATGTTTACGCGGGGTTTAATTTTGTAACATTTATATCACACCATGTATTCATTTTATCCAGCATTTAAATCAAAGTTTTCGAAAGATCAATCTTGTTAAGGTTGGAAGCTGCAATGGAGGTATAATTCGCTTATATCAAAACCTGCACATTAGATGAATTCAGGAAGATCATTACAATATGCCAGAAAAAGAAGAGGTCCCAGTATTGAGCCCTGTGGGACTCCAGAAACTACTCCAGCCACTCTAAACTCCCGAATTCACCACTACCTTCTGTTCTCTGCCAATCAAGAAATACTGCAACCATCCAAGTGCAGTGCCTGCCATATAATCCAGATATCAATTTTTTTAATTCTCCATAAGGATAACATTGGACAATGTACTGTGTTAGCACTTTGAGTATCTCTGCAACGGTTGGAAGAAGAATCATATTTTAAACACCAAAATGATTGTTTTGTAGAGCTAAACTTATTGGTAAAAGCAAATTTTTTGTAAAATTAACTGATGAAATGCTAAAATCATTTTTCTCATAAGATTAACATGGGAAATTTTATAAACTTTTTTTGGATTTTCTCCACAACCACTTCCTAGATTAATGATTAAAAATATTAAACTATTTGTGTTTGTAAGCTCTATAAAATGGTCAAAACCAAAATTGAGTGTTTTTCAAATGTTAGGGTGAAAAATGCAAAAATCTTGTTGTTGGAAAATGTAAACTCCATAAAACCCCTTACCCACGGTCCGATCTTTATGGTTTTCGAACTTTAAGTCATAATGTTGCTTTACACATTTGTGCCAAATTTCATCAAAATCAAGCGTTTCTTTCAAAAGTTATCGAGGAAACGGACACATATATATAAATTTAAATTTGAACGAATAGTATTTTGGGCATCTGGGGACCGCAAAACAAAAAGTTATCATAGTCTTGGGCTTAATTTTTACCATGCTACCTACGATAATAGCTTCTTCCCAATAGGGGAAATTTGTTAAAACGCTACAAGCTTGAAGGTGAAGTTTTAACTACATATCATTTGGCTCATATAAATATGTGACAAGTGTTACTTTAACACCTATTTTCCATAAAACTGTATTAAAAGTGACCTTAAAGCCTATTGTTCTTGACCCTATTAGTTTCTAATAGTTTTTAGGGGTGTGCAATGCATCAAAAAGCATCAAAATTTTGATTCGATTTGATTTTATGCATCGAATGATCAATTCGATGCTGTAGTAATCAAAATATTGATGCATCGAAAGTGTTCGATGCCTTCAATTCTCCCGCCGTACACCCGCGCTACTAAGGGCACGGACACGTTACTCCTGCTATATACCCGCGCTACACAGGGAACGGGAAGTGTTAAAAACGGGAGGGGAGGGGTGGGATCCGGTTGAAAGCAATAAATTAGTCGGCTGGCCAACTTTATTTCTTTGAGTCATTATCTATCAACCACGTTTTTACCCATTATGAATTTATAATTTATAATAAACAGTCAGTTATTTGAATCACGTTATATCTTCACAAAACTATTCCTAGGGTGGGTAAAATAATATTTTGTCAAAAATACGGTAGTTTTACTGGCATGGTATGTAGTGGTATTTTACAATCTGGCAAAACTGTCTAAATCGTCACTCGTTATTTAACTTTGGCGCTCGTTTGTATTCGTCCGTCCTTTGAAACTTAAGTAAATACAGTTAAGTTTAGGTTATGCGTTTTTATCACAAGAGTTTTTGAAATGATGGATCATATTAGGATGGAAGAAAAATTAATTGATCAAAACAGAAAATTATAACTAGACTTTGGCCAAGATGGTAGATCATCCATGTTGGTCATAAAAAATGGTGTAAAGGCTGAACTTTAATCACTGAAACATGTCACATTGCATCGAATCGAATTGCATCGATTCAAATCAAAATTCTTTGAATCGGATCGTTGTATCGAATCAAAATAAAATTGCTGTATCGCACATTCCTAACAGTTTTTAAATTTCTTTTGAAACTAGCTCCATTTTAATTTCATAAAGCATCAACCAAATTTGCAATTGCTATGGGATATAAAAAAGTAACATACTTGGAGCATCACGCTTTCAGACACACTATTGAATGATGTGCTGATCTCAAACTGAGAGCAATGTATTGGACTGATTTCTACAAATTGGTAGCTCGATGACCCAAAAAATAAAAATGGATTTTCCTTCTCCACCTCTCCAGAATCTTCTTTATCAACTTTTGGGGAAGTAGCTGATTGGGTGGTTTCAAGTGCCTTAGCTTCTCTGAAACAATTACAATTATAAAATTAGATTTATGTTTAATACAGAAGAATGCACGCTTTAAAAGTTTAATAACAAAATGTTACATTTTCCAAAACCATGTTAACTTATTGAATTGCATACAAAACACCTTTAGATATAACTAAAAACTTGGTTATTTCTTTGGTTCAACTAATTGATTACAACTACAGTGGAATCTCGATAACTCGAACCTCAGGGGTAACGGCAAAAATTTGAGTTATCGAATATTTCAAAATATCGAGGTTTGACTTATCAAGATGATTTTCCACAGACTTCAACGTATTGAGGGTCACGGTAATGGTATTGATGGATCATGGAAGGGTAAAATCCTTACAAAAGTTCAAGCTATGTATAAAAAATAATTATACCTTAAAATAATTATTATTAAAATTAAAATAGATTTGAACAATTTTAAATGTTAAAATAAGCCCGGAAATATATTGTAAAGCTTCTTTGGTTAACGTAGTAGAGGACGAAATACTTCCTTCAGTGAAAATATTGTAGAAGACGAAAGTAAACAAATAATGACTCACAGTTTGGCATTTCGGTGATGTTTTTCCCGTTCGACCACTTCCTGTCTATTTTCTAGACTTTTTTGCTCATTTCTCATCACCTGCCCCAAAAAAAATCCCTCCCGCTTACGGAAGTCAGTTCTGACCAACTACGCATCAATTTCATTTAGCTGAACATTAATGTACTGTAGGCTATTAAAATAATTTGCAAAACTAAAAGGGAACAAAACATGATAACAGTTAAAATTGCAGAGCATTGTTGGAATTAGGGTGAAGCAGTACTTTTTTGTTTTAAAATTGTCGACAGTGTTCACCGGTGTTCCAAACTGCTTCCCGATGTCACTGTTTTTATTTCCTGTGTCAATAGCCTCAAATAGTCTTGAACTTCTCCTCATGGGGTAGAGTTTTGCCAACAAGTTTTACCAAACTGCAAACACTTTGTAAAAAACAACCTAAAAACTACGTTTCACGAACTACATCCAGAACCTCTGAACTCACACTAACTAACGACTAAGAACACAAATCTAATCAAATGAAAACCATTTTATTTAAAAAATATATATAATTTACAATAATATGAGACTGTTCCTTATTTATGAAATGAAATCCTCATATAGGTGAAACCCGTGCGTGAGGATGAGTGTGTTTGATATGCGTGTTGCTCATCAACATAAATTTGTCGGTTGTTTTACCAACACCAGGAGCACCCGGGAAAGAGATTTAGTGGGGAGGGAGGGTTGAAATTTCCGGCTGCAAAGTCACCGGAGGTTTGGTGAATCATCAACTTCGACTTATAGAGGTTCTCTAGTCAATACTTTGACATATAGAGGTACGGCATTGTACATATTCAAGGTATAGAGGTTCTACAGCTAAAACTTCGACTTATAGAGCTACGGCAACAAGCTAAGTATGCTGCAAAAATTCGAGTTATCGAGGTGTTTCCTGTTAAATTGTCGAATTGTAGAGGTAAAATAACATAGCATTAGGTAGGCAAGTTCAAGGGGAAAGACAAAAATTTGAGTTATCAAGGAATTCGACTTATTGAGGTTCAAGTTATTGAGGTTCCACTGTAATCAGTTAACAAATAACATCACAGGACATAAACCGGTATTCTCCACAATACAAAATACCATTTTGTTCCCTGAATGTATTATTGAAACTTTATAGACGTTTATAGTCCTCAAAATTAGTAATGTTATGGCTAAGCAGTAGTAAGTAGTGGGGTTGTTAATCAATAGTTTCTCCAGAATTACTTTAAGACATGGTAGACTTGAGTTAGACTGAGGCAAAAAACTCATTACAATAACATTAACAGATGGATAGTTTGTTATTTGAACCCGCAAACAATCTTTTAAATAATTTGTAAGGCAATATAACATGAGAAAAGGAAATTTAAATCAAGACTAACATGGGGTTAATAATAGTGGTTTAAATAAAAAAGTTACACAATTTGGAAATATTTGCTTAGGTGCAAAGTTAAAAAACAAAGCTAGAACAGGAAAATAATTAACTTCATTAGTAACTTTGGTTTGTAAAGTTTAAAAAAACCAGTATTGTATCAAAGTTTATTAAAAAAATAATCATCTTTTATATTTCTAGTTGTTAATGAGATATCTCAGGGGCAGTTTTCTTACCTTACACTACCAGAAGAGTTCCACCTACTGTACATGTTGTGTCTAGTTAACACTATGAGCGAGGACGCCACGGATGTTTGCCGCGCCGAACGACCTCAGAATGGCGGGCGGCACCGGTCCGTGCCGTAGCTCAATTTAAAATGTTTATATTCACTGTGGCCTAGGCATTGGAGATAGAATGTCGAGATCATGCAGGGGTATAGACTGGGCTGTAGCTTGTTTACAGCGGAGTCGACCGCTGTTCCCCCCCTCCCACCGCTCTACAAGGGGGGCGAAACCAGGCATGCAGGCACCGGCGTACCTTGCCCAATTTTTTTAGTGCACTGAATGTGTTAACCAGGATGTTGTTGTGCTACTCTGGGAAGAGAAACCAAGGCTCAAAGTGATCGCCCTGAGACATCTACAGAGACAGTTTTCTCCCCTCACACTCCAAGATGAGTTCCACTTACTGTACATGTTGTGTCTAGTTAACTAGGATGTTGTTGTGCTACTCACTGTGGGAAGGGAAAACAAGGCTCAAAGTGATCGCACTGAGACAACTGCAGGGACAGTTTTCGTGCCTCACGCTCCCAGATGAGTTCCACCTACTGTACAGGTTGTGTCTAGTTAACCAGCATAATGATGTGCTACTCAGTCTGGGAAGGGAAACCAAGGCTAAAAGTGATCCCCCTGAGAACACTCCAGGAATAGTTTTCTCGTCCCACATGTCTATATGAGTTCCACCTATTGTGCACATATTGCATCTATTTAACTAGGATGATGATGTGCTACTCACTCTGGGAAGGGAAACCAAGGCTAAAAGTGATCCCCCTGAGACAACTCCAGGAATAGTTTTCTCGTCCCACATGTCTATATGAGTTCCACCTATTGTGCACATATTGCATCTATTTAACTAGGATGATGATGTGCTACTCACTCTGGGAAGGGAAACCAAGGCTAAAAGTGATCCCCCTGAGACAACTCCAGGAATAGTTTTCTCGACCCACATGTCTATATGAGTTCCATCTATTGTGCACATATTGCATCTATTTAACTAGGATGATGATGTGCTACTCACTCTGGGAAGGGAAACCAAGGCTAAAAGTGATCCCCCTGAGACAACTCCAGGAATAGTTTTCTCGTCCCACATGTCTATATGAGTTCCACCTATTGTGCACATATTGCATCTATTTAACTAGGATGATGATGTGCTACTCAGTCTGGGAAGGGAAACCAAGGCTAAAAGTGATCCCCCTGAGACAACTCCAGGAATAATTTTCTCGACCCACATGTCTATATGAGTTCCACCTATTGTGCACATATTGCATCTATTTAACTAGGATGATGATGTGCTACTCACTCTGGGAAGGGAAACCAAGGCTGAAAGTGATGACCCTGAGACAACTACAGGGACAGTTTTCTCGCCTCACACTCCCACATGAGTTCCACCTACTGTACTACATGTTTTGCCTAGATAACTAGGATGATTATGTGCTACTCAGTCTGGGAAGGGAAACTAAGGCTCAAAGTGATCCCCCTGAGACATCTCTAGGGAAAGTTTTCTCGCCTCACACTCCCAGATGAGTTCCACCTACTGTACATGTTGTGTCTAGTTAACTAGGATGTTGTTGTGCTACTCACTCCGGGAAGGGAAACCAAGGCTCAAAGTGATCGCCCTGTGACATCTCTAGGGAAAGTTTTCTCGCCTCACACTCCCAGATGAGTTTCACCTACTGTACATGTTGTGTCTAGTTAACCAGGATGTTGTTGTGCTACTCACTCTGGGAAGGGAAACCAAGGCTGAAAGAGATGCCCCTGAGACAACTACAGGGACAGTTTTCTCGCCTCACACTCCCACATGAGTTCCACCCACTGTACTACATGTTTTGCCTAGATAACTAGGATGATTATGTGCTACTCAGTCTGGGAAGGGAAACTAAGGCTCAAAGTGATCCCCCTGAGACATCTCTAGGGAAAGTTTTCTCGCCTCACACTCCCAGATGAGTTCCACCTACTGTACATGTTGTGTCTAGTTAACTAGGATGTTGTTGTGCTACTCACTCCGGGAAGGGAAACCAAGGCTCAAAGTGATCGCCCTGAGACAACTACAGGGACAGTTTTCGTGCCTCACACTCCCAGATGAGTTTCACCTACTGTACATGTTTTGTCTAGTTAACTAGGATGATGATGTGCTACTCAGTCTGGAAAGGGAAACCAAGTCTGAAAGTGATACCCCTGAGACATCTTCAGGCACAGTTTTCTCGTCTCACATTCCTAGATGAGTTTCACCTATTGTGCACATATTGGGTCTAGTTAACTAGGATGATGATGTGCTACTCACTCTGGGAAGGGAAACCAAGGCTGAAAGTGATGCCCCTGAGACAACTACAGGGACAGTTTTCTCGCCTCACACTCCCACATGAGTTCCACCTACTGTACTACATGTTTTGCCTAGATAACTAGGATGATTATGTGCTACTCAGTCTGGGAAGGGAAACTAAGGCTCAAAGTGATCCCCCTGAGACATCTCTAGGGAAAGTTTTCTCGCCTCACACTCCCAGATGAGTTCCACCTACTGTACATGTTGTGTCTAGTTAACTAGGATGTTGTTGTGCTACTCACTCCGGGAAGGGAAACCAAGGCTCAAAGTGATCGCCCTGAGACATCTCTAGGGAAAGTTTTCTCGCCTCACACTCCCAGATGAGTTTCACCTACTGTACATGTTGTGTCTAGTTAACCAGGATGTTGTTGTGCTACTCACTCTGGGAAGGGAAACCAAGGCTGAAAGAGATGCCCCTGAGACAACTACAGGGACAGTTTTCTCGCCTCACACTCCCACATGAGTTCCACCCACTGTACTACATGTTTTGCCTAGATAACTAGGATGATTATGTGCTACTCAGTCTGGGAAGGGAAACTAAGGCTCAAAGTGATCCCCCTGAGACATCTCTAGGGAAAGTTTTCTCGCCTCACACTCCCAGATGAGTTCCACCTACTGTACATGTTGTGTCTAGTTAACTAGGATGTTGTTGTGCTACTCACTCCGGGAAGGGAAACCAAGGCTCAAAGTGATCGCCCTGAGACAACTACAGGGACAGTTTTCGTGCCTCACACTCCCAGATGAGTTTCACCTACTGTACATGTTTTGTCTAGTTAACTAGGATGATGATGTGCTACTCAGTCTGGAAAGGGAAACCAAGTCTGAAAGTGATACCCCTGAGACATCTTCAGGGACAGTTTTCTCGTCTCACATTCCTAGATGAGTTTCACCTATTGTGCACATATTGGGTCTAGTTAACTAGGATGATGATGTGCTACTCACTCTGGGAAGGGAAACCAAGGCTCAAAGTGATCCCCCTGAGACATCTCCAGGGACATTTTTCTCGCTTCACACTCCCAGATCAGTTCCACTTCTTGTGTGGCAGGACTTGGCTGCAGTCCGTAGTTGTCTACGCTGAAGTCTTCTAGCATTGCCTGTCAATATAATTTAGGGAACTAACTGAAAAAATGTCCATTTCATAAACTACCCAACGTGACTTCATGTGGTACATCATTCATTACTAACATTTGTTTATTTGCAAGTGTCTTAAAATGGAGATGTTATTAGAAAAGTAGGTAGTAAATCAATTATTTGACCACATAACAAATTAAATTACTACATTAATACAGTTTCACCCAAAACATCAAGATTTCTTCTCCTAATCACACAGTATTCTATATTCTAATGTGAATAAGAATACACAGCACTTTACTGAAAATATATTGTTACCAATCAATATTCAACATTAATAATCGTGTATACTGAAACACAAAATCTTCACTCCTATAACTAACATCACTACTTAATCCAAGTCTTGATCATTCCCTTCCCTATGAAATATTTTACAGCGATTTTAATTGAATGTTCTCCCTTTGCAATACTTAATCTGTGACCTCACACCCTTTTAAACACTTTTAAAGGAAGAGTTGGCAATATAAATGTACCCACCTTGATGCTCCTGGACTTGACCTCCATGTTGTCCCAGGTGTTGTTCTTGATGACCTCGGCCAGTCTCTGACAGTCGAGGCACTCGGCCTCCAGCAGCCTCCGAGTGTTGTCCCTCTCCGCGGCCGCCTCCGCCAGCTGCGCTTCCCTCGCCTCCGTGTCCAGGTCAAACTCCAGGATGTCCAGCTGCTCCTCCGGTGGGGCTCGGTAGTTGTCGTCCAGCAGCTGAACCAACTAAACAACCGGTCTAGGTCATGCACAGCATCATAGCAGTCTTACACAAAGGAAATAAAATCGAAGATTTAATTATTTATTATATAAACATAGTACTATCACAAAATTGACTATGAAGGGGTAATTAAAATTTCCAACCAACATTGGCCAGTATCTCAAATGTAACCTAAATTATAAATATTAACCCCTTCAGGGCTATGGACCGATATATCAGCTTTTGGATCTGTCACTGCTGATAAGCGTTACATAGCTACTGCTGCATAAGCGTTGCACTGTACCGTTGTGAGCTCAGTCTGCAGTCTGTGTCTGACATGTGGTGTATCCTGGTAGACACAAACTTAACTATCTCGTCCGTCACTTAGGCTCTAAAACCACCTGGTCCGTTACAGTTGCTAGTCTGATCACTGGCTGTGTGGTCTAAGGCGCTAACTTCCTGGCCGGGGGTAACACTTGGAACGAGGGTTTGAATCCCGTCACAGACGGTGGTTTTTATGTTCAACTCATGGAGAGAGTTCACCTGTCTGTAGCAGGGTTGAAGGGGAGGGTCGGCCTTAAGCAAACGGTGGACAGCTCGGGACCTTTCTGACGGGATGAGTGGATTCAGTTGCACATCTGATCAGGTGTTTTGGTACTTTTAACCTATCCTTTTGTGTGTGTGTCCACCGGAAGCACATTTTATAAAATTGTAACTGTTCAAGCGTTCAAGTAATTTATAAAATCAACAAAACATCACAGACTACTCCTTTCAGAATCTTAGCATTGAAAGGGTTAAAGGTACAGAACAATATTTGTCTCAAAAACGTAAATAACACAAAATAATATCAACCACTTGACAGTCATTTATATCAACTCCCAGCATGTGATCGCTCGCCTATTGGGTCAATTATTACACAATTCACGGATCATCCCGCTGTTGATTGGCAAGCCTGGCAGAAAATTAAAATCAATCTCCCACGAACTTGAAACATTACCAACACCTACTTTTTTGTATATATTTTTTTGAAATAATTATTAAAAATACTCTAAAACTTAATTAAACAGTGTTATTTGAGCGTTAGACAATACATATACAGTTTTAAACAAGAACTTTAATTATTATATAAGTTTTTAATCAACTTTGAAAGCAAGTTCTAAAAAACCGACAGCTCTAGAAATGATGTTTTCAAAATAAAAACTGCAAAAAGTACACAACTCATAAAATTTGTTTTATATTATTGTTTTCCAAATGTAATGTGATCAGTTGAAGCTTTATATTTTTAAAAATCAAAGTTTTGTTTCTAGTTTTTCAATGAATGGAAACACAAACTGTCCTATATAAGAAAAAGCTGTTCAAAATGTATTTCAATGCAAGTTTAACCCTTATAATGGGTGAAAGAGTGCCATCAGTACCTACGCTGGATCTCAATAATTTTTTTTAATTACAAAGTAAAACCTCTATTTTTTATATAAAAGTGCTATTCCATTAATGCTTCAATATCAAATTTGTTGTCAAAATATGTGAATGTGTAGATTTCATGTGCGAGAGCATTATTTGATGCCCAAATATGTGTGGCATAAATTTTTTACAAGAGTTGTTGGGTCTCTTGTTTTATATGTTTAAGTGTAAAGAAAAATCAACTAATAATTTTAATACATTCTCATGTAATATACACATACGATATATGAAGAAAGAATGCAGCTTTTTACCTCTTTCTGAACTTCCTTAAATAAGGTCAGAATATTTTTTACTTCTGGGGCAGCAACACTGGCTTCCAAATTAAGCTTTTGTTGAATTTGAGTTTCCAGCCAAGTCTTTTGATGGGTCGTAGCGCCTGAAACCAGTTAATCGTATCAGCAAAAACCCACACAGTGTCAGGTTATCAAAAGAACAAATTAAAAAAAGGTTAAGGGGGAAATGTGAATAAAAGTATCTAATGGAACTCTGAAAGCAACCTTTATACACACTTCCCCAGACTTCAGGGAAAATATATGCACAAAAGATGAGGGAGAACTCTGAAATTAACTTTAATACAAATTACAGTTTACATATTAACTAATAAATGTATAAACTTATATAAGCATTTATTCAACATTATCTGATTATTACTTTCAATTCCAAGTTAGTTTTGAAAAAAATTGAGTCAATAGCGACAAGCACCTTCTGAGATTTACCTCGTTCAGAATATAAAAGATTTAATGTTCAACCAACCAAATTTATGCAAGGGCCTGTTCCCAATCAGTTCATGTTTTTGGTATTTGACTGTAAATTATTTTACAAAATAATATCTACTTACTGCTAGGTACTTTCATGGCAGTTGCAGGTCTACGTTGAAAGTAAGACTCGTTGGCAGTGTTTATTAGATGATCTTCTACGCTATGTCTACACTTTGTCCTAAAAAGTGAATTATCTTTACAATTTATGTTACAATATTGGAATTTTAAAACATGTACACACTGTTCCTGAGATTGATTTAAACATGTATATTTTCTTCTATTATTTGTATAATGACTTACTTAGCAATTAACATACATTTTTCCATAGTTTTCAAATTCTCCTAAGCACAGTTGCACAAAACATGAAAAGAATGCTAGGGACAGTCCATGTATCTTTCAGTGTGTGGTGGTTATTTATGTCTAAGTAAAAGTCATTACACTCTACTTTCCTGTTTATCATATACTGACTCACACCTAGTATATCTAAAAGAATTAAGATTGATTGATTTAATTTGTAAACAGTTGGACTGGTAAAACATTGCATGAGGTCAGATATATCTTCTTGTGTTCAACAACGAAACCAAGTCATCTAGCTTCTAACAATAAACATTATTGTAATAAGAGCTAATTGCTTGACTAGCTGGCTAGATGTTGGTATGATCAGTTTGATGGATGGTCTATAGTATATTCCTTCTTGCCAAGGGTTAGTCCAAGAGCAAGCACTATCCCACCTCAGTCAAACATTTTCAAGTGAAACATATGGAGTGAAAACCTCTCTGTAGCAGAGTTGAAAAGCAGGGCAAACTTTATAAGGGCAATTGGTCAGTGTGAGTCCAAGCTGATGGGATTGGTGGGTTCTTTGGAAGTTACACATCTGCAGTGGTGTGACTGATTTTTTTGGGCCGCCCCGCAAACTTATTTTCAGCCCTCCCCATTTATCATAATCGTAGGGTTTCTACCTATCCCTTTCCATTATACTAGATTCTGGGACAAGGTTGCAGGAGCCAGGCATTTCCTAACCTCCAAATACATAACGTCAGTTTCAGCATTATAATTTTAGTGATTTAATATCGCCCAAAGGTTCTTATTTAGGCTATAATTTTTTTAATAGTTTCCTCGCGTCAATGTAGTATAAAATTACTAAGACCCAAGTCGAAAAGTGTCCGAGTCAAAACATGAAGCCTCATATTCTCCAGATTCCAGGTCAGTAATTAATTATTCATTCTGTTCCTGTCCAAATGTGGAAAAGGTACTTGAAGTGGATTCAGGTTCAGATTGGAGTGGAATGGCCGCTATAGGGTTTACGGTTTAGTAAACAGATCCTATCATGAGCCTCTGCGTCATTTATCACTATCTTAATGCTGAGTCACTCTCAAAACACAGTTCAAAATCTTTACACTAGGTTTTAAAATTGTTATGCAAAATGGTGAAATATTTATTTTAAAGAGTTCACTTTAAAGTAATTAGAATCGAGGAAAATAAGAATAAAAAATTCCATTTATTACATACTAAGAACAATGAAAGAGAGATCTATTACTTTGCAAAAAATATATTAATTCTTCAAGTTTTACTGACAACATTACTGCTTACATTTTGAAACTTTTGTAAATTAAATATAACAATTTCATCCCATTATGCGGGCCCGCCAGAGCTTTTATCTCGGCCGGCGCGGCGGGATCCGCCGCCTCAGCCCACAGGCCCCTTTTGCCCGTGGGCCCCCCCGCACCGCGGGCCCGCCTGCACATCTGTTGTTTTGGTTCTTTTTAGACAGTTGTTTTGCTGCTGATTTACCTATTCAATAATCAATAATCAAATAATCAACATTTATTGTCAGACAGCATTACAATTATGCAAAAGACATGGTCAGACAATCTACATGCCATTGTTCTAAATTTAAGTTGTGCAATAAAAACAAGCAGTAGGCCAAGATAATAAAATAAAGACCTGAATACATGCATAAAAATCCATAAGTCCAAATGAGCAATTACAATCATACAGTCAGCATTACAATCTCAAAAGAGAATAGGCAAGCACTCTACAACTAAGAAACTAAATTGTGCAATTAAAACTTAGGACAAACATGCATAGTAAAAAATACAGGTACATTAGCAATAACAATAAAATGGTACATGCAAAATCCTTAAGTGTAAGTACTGAACAATGAAAACACACTGATTTGGCAAGTCTTCTAAAATTGGCCAAGCCCTAATACTTATTGTTCCTTAAACAGGATCAGACTCAAAAATCTTTCTTATATCATAATACCCCCGTCGCAGCAAACCTGCATACTCAGCAAATTTCTAATGCATGTAAATGTTTCTCACTACCACATAAAACCACTTACCAAGTTTCATAAAAATGCATCTATATAAATAAGTGATACATAGCATTTTATTTGTTCTCAATAAGAATAACATTAGGGCTGAGTACGCAGGTTTGCTGCATCAAGAAAGATGATAAATGTGTTATTAAGCAATTATCAATATAACTCAACCAGGTGAAGCTACATACCAAGTTTTAATAATTTATGTTCATAATAAGGGAGATATAAAACTTTACTTATTCTCCATAAGAATAACACTATGGCTGAGTATGCAGGTTTGCTGCTACGGGGAAAATCAACAAAAAATCAATTGTTTGTGCAAATACCAGTACTAGGTAAAGCCACATACCAAGTTTCATCAATATACATTCATAAATAAAGGAGATATCAAATTTTATTTATCCTCCATAAGGAAAACGTTGGGCAACACACTATGTTTAGCACTTTAAATATCTCTGCAACGGTTAGACGTAGAATCACAATTTAAACACCAAAACGAGTTTGCACGCAGCACGCTGACGTGAGAGAAGTGAATTTCCACATAAAAAACTTTAAAAACTAAAAATCAGTGTAAAAACATACATTTGTCCAATTTTTATTGGAATCTGAAAATATTGATTTTTTGGCTGTTCTGATACTCCTGGTTTAATTTACTTGCAAAGCTGGGAATACAATTTTGCGCATTATAAGGTTAGGAGAAGGTCCAGACAGGTTTGAAAGTAGGCGTGAGGTTGCTGGGTATGATAAAAGTACTCTAACAAAGGAATAACAGGTTTTTATAGTGTAAAACCCCCATAAGACAACGTACTGTATTTAGTCGATTCACATTTTCTTTAACAACTCGGTAAATATTTATGCTAGAATCACAAGAGGGCTTAAAGCTTTTGCCTCTCTAATTCCCATCTTTTTACATGCATTAATTTTACATCTGGGGCTTTTCTGACCAGTTTTGGGCCCAAAAACTCAAAATTTGAAAGATTAATCCCCAAAAAATGGGTTTAGAGCTTTCCGATTGTTTTGCCCAACGAACTTGTCCAACAGATTATAGAAAGGAACGTCCCTACCAAATTTGAAGTAAATCGGGCAAAAAATGTGATCGCTAGAGTGCATACACACATATATATATGTCTATATATATATATATATATATATATACATATACATATATATATATATATATATATATATAAAATTTTGAACGACCCCCAAAATGTGTTCAGGGGGTCATGTTAGGAACTTCTATGGTGGTCCCGGGCTTAAGTTTCACCATGTGGGTCATGCTAATAGTTCACTTTCCAAAGGAAATTCACTAATAATTGTTTTGTAGAGCTGAATTGGTTGGTAAAAGCTCATGTAAAGTTTACAGTAAAATTACCTGAGGAAAAGCTAAAAACCTTTTTCTAATAAGATTAACATGGGAGGTTTAATGAACACGTTTTTTGGATTCTCTCCGGAACCACTTAACCTAGGTTAATGATTCAAAATACAATATTATTTGTTTTTTTAAGCTCTATAAAATGGTAAAAACAGAGTGAAATTTTAAAACCCCATAAACCTCCCTTCTTCCCATGGTCCGATTTTTCTGGTTTTCAAACTTAAAGCCATGAATGTCACTTTACATATTTGAGCCAAATTTCATCAAAATTAGACATTTTTTACTCAAGTTATCGTATTGACGGACACATACATAGATATATCATATATATTTGAACAAATAGTGTTTTTGGCATCTGGAGACCCCAAAACAAAAAGTTATCATGGTCTAGGGCTTAAGTCTTACCATGAGACCTACGGTAATAATAGCTTCTTGCCTATAGGGGAAATTCGCTAAAATGGATTCTGTGTTAGCCAATCGTAAATCTTATTTCTAAATCAATGAAAAGGTGGTAGCTTTGTGTCAACATGCAGCTTGTTAAATAATTTAAGCCACAAAATAGGCTAAGTATTGGCACAAACACACCAACCGACCGTATATTCCAACGATGTATTCATTTCTTTCCAATGTCTGATACAACCCACTCCTATAGTTTATTTGATATACAGTAAAGTCTGGCTCAGGGCCGCCACATGGGGGGGGCTACCGGGACTACTGTCCCTGGGCCTGGGTCCCGTAGGGGCCCGGCCAGGGTAAACAAATATGATAAAATACTACAGACTTTTATTGCTTTAAATGGTAAAATTTGTACATGTTATTTGCTATTCATCGTTTATTGTAGGACCAATAAAAAAAAATAGTGTCATGTATCATTTAACATTAGAAAATCTATATGAAAACTGATTATTTAGCAAGGTTTGCCGCTTTTTTTGTCTGTTGCATCACAGAGTAAGCAATGCACTCTGCTACTGAATTCACTGGCAAGGATGTCGCCTGCCGCGATGTCGCAGAGGGCCCCAATCTTCTCTCCCTGACCTGCTAATGAGTCATGCGCCACACCATGAGCTCCACACCACTCCTGTCACTACTAGCAATGACTACATGTAGTCATTGATACTAGTCAGTTTTTTTACTTCCACTATTGCATCAGTGTCGATTCTGTCATTTTTAAAAGATCGGTTTAGTTGTGATTCTTTTAACATTTTGTGTATGGCGATCTGTTCTTTGTTTTGTGTTTTTTTAAATAATATTTTTAATGGATCAGAATAGCAACTGTTCAAAAATTAGAATGTCATATAAACACAAATCTGTAGCAACAAAAAGGAAAAAGAATTCAGAGCGAGAAGCTGAGGCAAAACGTAAATTACAACGTTTTTTAAAAAGCAGAAAGTGGATACAGGGATAGATTGGCAGTTCCGTCAACCTCTGCTGACCAAAATGTGTTATGCAGCGAATATATTTAAATTTATGTTAAAATTTGTTTATCTGTCTGTCTTTTTATGAGCTAGATTTGGTCCGCGACGGGTTACTGGTGTATTTTTATTCAGTTAAATTAATTTTACTAGTTAAAATAAGCAATGGTATGGTGTGTATATTAGTTGGGAGGGGGGCACTGAATGCTGTTTTGATAAGTTAGGTGAGAGAGCCCCGCAGTCAGAATGTGGCCCTGGGCCTGACCTTGAGATGTGGCGGCCCTGGTCTGGCTTATCCAGACTTGAATCATCCGGACCCCAGGTTATCTGGATTAGTTTTGTAAGAGTAAAGTATCTCAAAATCTCAGCGATAACCTCCACACTGACAAGGACCTCATATATTCATGTATCATAGAAATAACAATAGCAAAGTAAGGTACAATTCTATTTTCATATGTTACTGCAATTATGCACTTTTTTAGGCTTATAGTGAAATAAGTTCGTTTTTATCAATAATTGTTAACCAAACTTAATACTTTTTCTTATGTTCTATTAATAAAAAAGTAATGAATATGCTCCCATTATTGTTGAAACAGTGCAGTGTTTCTTAGCCTGTAGTGCAATAAAACAAAAAGATTTTAATATAGAAGTCCATCTTTTTTTACAATATCCATTCACATTAAAATCCCAGCGTCACACATTCATATACTGTATTCCTTTTCAAGTGAACACACATTTTGACATTCTCCAATAATATATTGGACGGAAATCCTCGCAAGAAATGCCTGGGAAAATTACATGACTGTCCAGTTGTGTTGGACATATTGTGTGTTGTTGAATGTAGGTAAGTTTTTTAACTAACAGTATTATGAAACAAGAAGTTGAAGCAACTTTTTTTGCCCTCTACACTGCTGTTCAAAAAAACTGTACTCAGCATCTTTAAAATTGTATAAGTTAGCTGTAAATATTCTAGTATTGCTAACTTGTAAGCATTAGACAAAATATAGTAAACCTTTTGATCAGATTGAGGAGCCTTTTATTCTGTAGTAAAAAAGTATAAAAAAAGGTTAATCAGCAGCCGATGCCTTTTTATTGCTGTACCTTAGCTGTTGTTTCTCATACTTGTATTGTACAAAATGTCTGAACAGTGGCAAAATACAATTTTATTTAATCTTATCCTTACATTATATGAATGCATATAAAAACCCCCGTCACAGCAAACCTGTGTACTCAGCGAATTTCTAATGCATATATATATGTCTTAATACCGCATAAAGCTGCTTACCAAGTTCCTTTAATATACATTCATAAATAAGCAATATATTTAATTTTAATTATTCTCTATAAGAATAAAATGGGGACTGAGTACGCAGGTTTGCTGCAACTAGGAACACAAAATATGGGTTGTTATGCAAATATAAACATAACTCAACTAGGTGAAGCCACATACTAAGTTTCATCAATAAACATTCATAAATAAGCGATATATGCCGTTTTAATTATTCTCTATAAGAATAACATGGGAGTTGAGTACGCAGGATTGCTGCAACCCTCAAGGAACAACTAAAACTGGGTTTTTATGCACATTTTTTTAGAACTCCACTAGGTGAATTCACATACCAAGTTTTATTAATTTATGGTTATAATTAAGAGAGATATAATATTTTACTTACTCTTTATAAGAATAACATGGGGCTGAGTACGCCAGTTTGCTATAATAGGAACCATCGAAACCACCCCCCCAAAATAACGCTTCGGATTGGTCGATCTCCCTGGTTTTCGAACTTAAAGTAATAAATGCTGCTTTACACGTTTGTACCAAATTTCATAAAAATCTGACCATTTTCATGGGAGTTATCATGCTCATGGACATATATATACATACAGAGTGTCTCAAACCGATTGCAGACGATCTAATTGACCTAGAAGGATGGAATAAAATTATTTCCTACTAAATCGACCCCAAGGAATATTTTTAGTTTGTTACAAATACAGGGTCTTCCAAAAACCAGGAGTCACTAGTTTGAATCTCGGAATTTTCCAATATAAACATATGTCAAATTATACACCATTTTAAAGCTCTACAACAGACTAACATTTTGTTGGAATCAGAACTCACTTATCTTTATCCGTTTCAAAATGGCGGCCATTTTTTTTAAATACTGACATTTAGGAATACCCTGTATCTGCTAAATCACAAGACATAGCTTTGTTCTTATTTAAAATTCTTACTCGTATTAAACTCAGTGTTACCATGATATGCTACATGACAGAATTGAAAACAAAATGCAAAAATACAAAATATACAATTTTTTTAAATGTTTATATGCCCTAAGGGGCCGTGCATATATTATGTCACGCCTCCCCAGGGGGGAGGGGGTGTGGCACATCGAGACAGACCGTGACACAGGGGAGGGGGGTTAAGGGCTGTGTGACGTGTCACGATTAATGGGGCCTGCAAAGTCGTAAGTTACAGTGACGAAATAACAATACATAATAATTAATAAGTGTGACGGGACAGGGGGGAGGGGGGAGTAATGAGCAGCGTGATAGAGCGTGACACAGGGGGGGGGAGGGGTTCAAAAAGGACTGAATATAGCGTGAAGTAATTTATGCATGGCCCCTAAACTCCAAAAGGTCAAATAGTAACTCATATCAAAAAGTATACCATCTTAAAGGTCTTCAAACTCCTAGCAATTTTAAATTTACACCAACCTCGTATCTCTTTTAGTTTTCAAACAATCAACAAAAATCATAATTTCCAAATATAAAATGCATGTTATTTGTGTGTAAAACTTAGAAGTACTCTGTGGTCTCTGTTATAAATGGGTTATGAAGAAATAACATTTATGGGATGTAATAAAAGACGCCTTACAACACTTGTGAATATATTTACACTTATACTGATTCACATACAGACGGTAAAAACATATATGGTTACCATCTGTATATGAATCAGTATAAGTGTAAATATATTCTTAAGTGTTGTAAGACGTCTTTTATTACATCCCGTAAGCGTAAGTAAAAACAACACGTAATATGCTAATCAAAAAGTTGAAGAAATAACATGCATTTTATATGGGGAAATGATGATTTTTGTTGATTGCTAAAAAACAAAATACCCCCGTCGCAGCAAACCTGCATACTCAGCGAATTTCCAATGGTTAATAATTTATCTTAATACCACATACCAACTTTCATCAATATACATTCATAAATAAACAATTTATGACATTTTAATTATTCTCCATAAGAATAACATGGCGGCTGAGTATGCAGGTTTGCTGAAATAAGGAACACTAAAAATGGGCTTTTATACAAATATCAATGTAACTCAACTAGGTAAAGCCACATACCAAGTTCTATTAATTTATGTTCATAATTAAAGGAGATAACACGTTAATTATTCTCCATAAGAATGACATGGGGCTGAGTATGCAGGTTTTCTGCTACAGGAACTATCGGCCAAAAAATGGGTTTTTGTGCAAATATCAATAGACCACAATGAAATGAAGCAATATACCAAGTTTCGTCAGGATAAGTTGATAAATAAGCGAGATATACAATTTTTCTTATCCTCCATAAGAATAACATTGGACAACATACTGTGTTTAGCACTTACACTATCTCAGTAACCAATTGACGTAGAGCAATGATTAAAACATCAAATTGTGCGTCTTTTTAAGTTGATTCCAATGGGGAAAAATAAAATTTGACTTTTTCAAAAATTGTATGTAAAAAACTCAAAAAACCCATTTTTGGGGTACAAAACCCCCCCAAAATACCCCTTTGGATAGCTCGATCCGTCTGGTTTTCGAACTTAAAGCCATCAATGCTGCTTTACACGTTTGTACCAAATTTCATCAAAATCGGACCTTTTTTACGAGAGTTATCGCACCCATGGACACACACACACATATATATATATATATATATATATATATATATATACAGTTTCGAACGAATGGTATTTTTGGGGTCTGGGGACCTCAAAACGAAAAGTTATCATGGTCCCGGGCCTAGGTCTTACCATGCCGACTACGGTAATAGCTTCTTCCCTATAGGGGAAATTCGCTAAAAGAGGTACAAGGTTAGTAAATAAAAAAGTTGCTAGGATTTACGAGACCTTTAAGATTATATACTTTTTGACATACGTTACTATTTTACATTTTGGAATTTTGAGCATATAAACATTATTTTAAATAATATCTTTTGTATTTTTTTATTTTGTTTTAAATACTATCATATAGCATATCAGCGTAACGCTAAGTTTAATACAAGTAAGAATTTTAAATCAGAAAAAAGCTGTCTTATGGTTTAGCAGAGACAGGGTATTCCGTAAATGCCAGTATTTTTCTAAGAAATGGCCTCCATTTTGAAACAGATAAAGATAAGCGAGTTCTGCTTCCACTATCACCTACACGGGAGGTTCAATATCGCGAATATCGTTTGTTACGATATTGGAAAATGTTATCAACCAATTGTTTGTTCTATCGAATGAATTTAGCCCAGTAGCCCAGTGGATATGTTGAAAGATTCATGATCATGTGGTCTCGGGTTTGAATCTTACTTTTGATGTTTACTTTCTTTGGTCTGACATTTCTGTTTAATATGACTTTATTTTGTTTTTACAAATCCACTTATTTGTAATCATGTTGCACAGCAAACAGCCACCATACTGTTCTCTGCGGAGTAAGGTTAGGTTAGGTTACTATAGTTTTGTCGCAAACTGCAGTCTAATTTGTTCTTTTTTACAGGAAAAATCCATTTGTAGAACTCCAATTTTACATTGTGACTACAACTTTGTATTTAACTCATATCTGATTGACTTTGAATTGAGTGAGCACTTTATTTTTTGCTTTTACACACTTCCAAACAACTATCGTAGTTGGGAGTTCATTCTATAAAACGAACAAGCAGCCAGTTGGTTAAATGGTTTGATATCGAACCGATATGGAACTGCCTGTGTAGGTGTTAATGTGCTCACCAAAGGCCATTGTTGTGTAGTTTTTCTTTGGTTAATGAACTACAGTAGTTGAGTTTGATTTAAACTTGAATTGACTGAGGAATGCAAGTGAGCAAAGCAAACTCCAAAAGGGGGTTTGGGGGCGAAGCCTCCAATGGCGATAAGCCTAGTCTATGTACTGGGTGTCCCACGAAGAGGTCGCTATTTTTAATTAATATACCAGACGTATTGAACACACAACAAACTTGAAACTCTACAGTTATAATAAATACATATGTAAAAAAAATACCCCTGAGTCTCATTTTATTCTGATTAATCAGAAAAAAATGGTGGAACATCAAAATAATGGTGTGTTTTCGTTAAAGTAATTTTATTTGCAAAACCATTTCAAATTAGTTTTTGATATTTTACAATGTTATTAAGTACTAAATAAAATTAAAGAAATTAAAGAGATAGGAAAGTGGTAAATCATAAATGAAATTAATTTTATTCATAACCCTTCATTCAAACTGATGTCCATCAATCGCTATGCACTGATGGCAACGAAACAAAACTGAGTCATAAGCGTTTTTTTTTAAATTGCCGAGGTATCAACCTCATTAATTCATCTTGTCAAAATGTTGTGAGAATAAACCTATTCCTTCAATAAGCCCCATAGGAAATTGCTACAGACGTTGAATTAATGAGGTCGATTGAAGAGGAACTGTTGTTAATACCTCGGCAATTTTTCAAAAAACTTATGACTCAGTTTTGTTTCATTGCCATCAGTGCATAGCGATTGAGGGACATCAGTTCGAATGAAGGGTTATGAATCAAATTAATTTCATTCATGATTTACCACTTTCCTATCTCTTTAATTTATTTAATTTTATTTAGTACTTAATAACATTATAAAAAATCAAGAATTAATTTCAAGTGGTTTTGCAAATAAAATTAATTTAACGAAAACACACTATTATTTTGATGTTCCGCCATTCTGTTCTGATTAATCAGAATAAAATGAGACTCGGGGGTATTTTTCTTTTTACATATGTATTTATTATAACTGTAGAGTTTCAAGTTTGTTGTGTGTTTGATACGTCCGGTATATTAATTCAAAAATAGCGACCTCTTCGTGGGTCACCCGGTATATAGACATACATATACACACAATTTTTAACGAATGATGTTTTTGGCATCTGGGGACCTCAAAACGAAAAGTTATCATGGTCCCGGGCCTAGGTCTTACCATGCCGACGACGGTAATAGCTTCTTCCCTTTAGGGGAAATTCGCTAAAATTTAGATCAGTCATTCGAAACATTCAATAAGCCATTGAACAAAATAAATACAATAATTTCATTTATAATCCTGACAGTCAAGGAAGAATAAATGCAATTATTTAAAAAAAGAAACATAACTTCAAGGTTTTATGACAAGGGGGAATCTCAGCCTTGGCTAGTGTGACCAGGATAACAAAGAAATTTTAATGAAATCCACTTATTGTTTTTACAAAGAGATTTTTTACAAACAGATTTAATAGTGTAGCAAGTTATTGGAAAAGGTTTATATAATACTTATGAATCCTTATTAGAATAAATAAATTATTTTATTAAAGACTAAAACTAAATCCAAACTTACATGACTCTGCTACAAACCAGGTTACCCTCTTTTCCGAGAGATACAACATATTCAGCACAGTAGTCAACAATGGCAAACACAACTCCGTTGTTGAAACGATTGTGAGGAGCCAAAGTGCAAAATGGAGTCATAGAAGTTTTAACATCATATTTCCTTAGGAATATCAAGCCATCCCATCCATAAGTAATTAGATGATTCCTGTCCATACTCATGTCAAACCTTCTAACTTTATGACCACTGTCCACAACTCTGATTGGCTTGGCACCACCCTGCATAAACATTAATCATAAAAAGAATAAAAAACTAAATAATAAACACACATAATAAATATTAAACTAATATTGATATTTATTATAATAGTATACTTATTTATTGTATCTTCAGGAAAGCTTTAAAACAGCTCATTTAGAATTGCAATCATGTTTAACTTTTCATTCATGCACCTTAAAATGAGTCCTTCACAGGAGCAATTTTAGGACTTTGGAACCCCCGCCGATTTTAAAAGTGAGTCTCTATACATAAATGATATATTACAAGGATATATTTATGTAAGTAAGGTAAGTATATATTTGATATGTAGCCAATATAATTTGGTTTATTCTGTAACATGTTAATATTATTTCAAATATAAGGGGCTGTGTAATAAACACACACCAACCTGACACCATCATACACAAACATGTTCTTCAACAAATTTCAGCATTTAGAATGATAATTAAAAGTAAGTATTTTGGGGGAAAATGGTCCTGCTCCTTCAGGTAAATATGTATTATTTGTGTAGGGATTAAGTATTTAACTAAATATCGTAGATATTAAGAAACTTGTATTATTATACCCAAAACAGCTGTTTGACATGGTCATTGTAAAAATGCAAGTATGAGTGTTTTGAACTAAACTTAACATATTTCAGTAACTATTTTGATTCTTAATCATATTTTCTAGTAATTTTTACCTAAATTCCTGTTTTTCCAAATTCAATTATGTAGAGAATGATTTTTTAAATTCAGTGAAGTGTAAACCAATTAAAAGTGTGTATTCCAGCTGATAGCCAATACAAATATTAGAGACAGCTCCTGGATTATTGGCAAGCGTTGCAATTGGCTAATGTGCTTTCTTCACCAATTTGGACCAGGAAGTGAGTGTTAGTTGTCCTGGAGAAGTCATAGGGGAAAGGCATGTCGCTCTGAGTCAGGAATTATTAGAAGAAGATTTATTGAGTTTTATATAGTTTTGTGCAGTTTTAAAGTTAATCAAAGTATACCCCAGCTATAATAGCCCATCTGATTCCCTATTTTTATATTTTTTCTTGTTTTTAGGCATTTTAAAAAGGATGGAGATTCCTCCATCTTTTCCCAATACTAACCATTTCAGCTTCACAGAAGAACACTGTAAAAAATTGTAATGATTCCACACTGACTGTTGAGGGGATAATAACTTGCCTATCAGATCATGATGGACAACTGCTTCACATTAAAAACAAAAAACTCAAAAATGAAAATCAAAAACCAGTAAAACGTACAACTCGTAAGTTTTCAGATCAAAACCTGAATTTATTTAAAAGGCTTTTAAAATATGAAATTTGGGAAAATGTTTATATGGCCCCTGTTAATAAAAAATATGATGAGTTTTACAACACATTTAAATTTTATTTTGATATATCATTCCCTAAGACAACAGTAACTGAAAAAAAATGTAAACAAAATTGGATTTCAGATGATCTGAAAAATGAAAAAAAAGAATTACTGCAATTGACATTACAAATTCGGGGAAACAAAAACCGTATTTTGACTCAAGATATGAAACAAAAAAAACTAAATTATAAGATAAAAGTAGCTCAAGCTAAAACAAATTATTTTGAAAATATAATACAGAAATCTGAAAATATACAAAAAACAGTCTGGAGGATTATAAACTCGGAAGTAGGTAAAAGGAATGAAAATAAAACTAAAAATATCTGCTTTCAAAAGGGAAACCGTAGCATAAGTAACCCTAGAACTATATCAAATGTATTTAATGAATATTTTGTCAATGTAGCTGAGGATATTAGTAAGTTTAACTGCAAAGATAAAAATGATAGTATTAATAATAAAAGTGAGCAAGGTATTAAAAAAGGTTTTAATTTTGAATTTGTTGATGCAAGGGAGGTGGAAAAGATAATTAGCTCAATAAAAAACAAAAACTCTTCAGGATATGATGACATTCCTATAAAAGTTATAAAATATGTCAAAGAATATGTAAGTCGAATTTTAAGCCACTTAATAAATTCATCTTTTGTTTCGGGAATTTTCCCTAATCAGTTGAAAAAATTATACCAATCCATAAGAAAGATGATCTAGAAACTGTGTCAAACTACCGCCCCATTTCCCTCCTTCCAGTAATATCAAAAATTTATGAGAAAATTGTTAGCAATCAGTTATTAAGGTACTTAGAAGAGTCAAAATTATTAAATGATTATCAGCATGGCTTTAGACCTGGGAAATCTGCAATTACTGCAGCAGTATCATTCATAGAATCTATAATTGAATCAGTAGACAAAGGAGAATACACAACTGGAATTTTCATGGACCTATCAAAGGCATTTGATAGTGTCAACCACTCTCAACTGATAAATAAATTGCTAATGTTAGGCATATCCAAGAGATCAATAAAATGGTTTCAGTCATACCTCCACAATCGATGTCAATTTGTAGAAATTGCGCACAAAACACATGACAACAGAGTTTTAAAGTTTTTCTCAGAAACTGAAAATGTGAAATGTGGTGTCCCACAGGGATCGATTTTAGGTCCTCTTTTGTTTCTCTGCTATATTAATGATGCAGGAAACTCACTTGCATGTTTACCACAAAATAATCTTTGTTTTTATGCAGACGATACAAATCTTAAAGTATCAGCTGATACTGTTCAACAAGTTGAAATCCTGAGTTTTATTGAACTAGAAAACATTGGAAGTTTCTTGCAGCAGCAAAAATTAAAGCTGAATGCTCAAAAACTAATTTTATAATATTTAAAACCCATCAAAACAAGCAGATAACTGAACCAATTATTATGTACAACTCACAAGAAATAGAAAATAAAAGTAGCACACAGTTTCTAGAACTCACAAGAAATAGAAAATAAGAGTAGCACACAGTTTCTAGGCCTAACAATAGACCAAAATTTAAACTGGAATAAACATGTAGATAAATTACTATCAACATTAAGTTCAGGAATTTATTCACTTTATAGAATGTCATTTTTTTGTAACCAAAAAACATTGAAAAATATATATTTTGCGAATATCCACTCTCATTTATCTTATGGTATAAGCCTTTATGGTTCAACAACAAAGGCAAATATGGATGGTATTCTTAAACAGCAAAAGAGAGCAATTAGAATCATAATGAAGCTAGATTACAATGAAACAACAAAAGATAAATTTAAAGAATTAAAGATTTTAACAGTATATGGGCAATATATTTTTGAGACTATTATCATTGCAAAAAATAATATAAAAAGCACAGAAGTTATCTGTCATCCATATAATACTAGGAATAAAAAATGTATTATCACTTCACAACATAAATTAAAGTATTATGAAAAAAAACATCCTATGTGGGATTAAGGTTCTTGAAACATCTACCCAGCAATATAAAAAATGAGGAAAACCTTAAGAAATTTAAAAACAAAGTAAAAAGTTATTTGATTGACAAAGCTTTATATTCTCTGGAGGAGTACTTTTCCACCCCCTCATGGATTTACAATTGATTTTGTTTTTCATTATTTATTTTTAGTCTTAAGTTCTATTCTTAAGTATTGATGACACTATTCAATGTACATAACATGTATTTTATGAATAAAGATTTTTTTGATTTGATTTGACTATTGAAGTTATTTTTAACTTTTGATCTTTTGGAAGATTATTTAATTATCTATTCACAATTTAACTCAAGAAAAGAATATTTTAGCATAACTTTATTAAATTTCAAGAAAACTTTGAACATGTTTCCAAGTTTTAACATATCTACATAATTTTATTGAATGTCTTTGATAAATTTAATTCTTTTGATAACTTTTGTTCAAAGCCAGATGCAATAGAATCCATGCATGTAAATACCTCCTTCAGGTATAGAGACAATCTTTAACATTTCTGTGATTACTATTTGATTTTATGTGCATGTAATTATTATTTGTAAGCAAGTAAATTAATTTTTCTGTTTATTGTAACAGTTGGCCTTTTTCATTTAACCAAAAACAAAAGAGATTATACAATTAATAAATACAAAAGGAATTTATAATATAAAGGTAAATCCGGGAGGGATGGCGCACATTTTCAAAATAATTTATGTAAAGTCCCTTGATGCGCTTTCATTTAAATAATTTCTTTATTATCATGATACATGTTGTTACAACTAAACAGGATAAATAAAATACGTCTTAAACACTATAAAGTACCATCTTTTGTGTATATTTTACCGTTTTGTATGTAAGTACAGTATAAGTGTAAATATACTTTAGTGTTGTAAGATGTATTTTATTTATGCTGTTTCATTGAAACTAATTTTTTTAAAGCTTAACAAACAAATGTACTATGACATTGTTTTGCTTTTTTTCATTATAACCTTTGGAAACAATTTTTGACCTTGAAAAACTTAACATTGCGGTGTCTATCCCGTGTGCTATGGGTTACATGCCACTCGCTTAAGGGTGATATGCCGCATGCTAAAGAAACTTAAATCTATCCTATTTCGTAAGCCAAAACCTGAATATATATATTTTAAAATACTATTTCAGTTCTTAATATTTTCTAGGATAAAAATAAACAAAACATAACAGTGTTAAAGAAAATTTATTTTATCGGAACTTATCCATTAATATTTATTTAATATAAAGTAAAACTTAGTTCATTTGGTTTTCTTCCTATTTTCTCTGCCACAATCAACACAAAATATATCAAAGATTGAGCAATCTTCGTGTTACCACAACTTGCAAGCTGCGCAGCATAACCAATCACATTTTTTTGTAGTTTCTTGGTATTGTTCTCCACACTCCTTGCATGTATCTAGGAATGAGTTTTTTATTAGCGAATTTCCCCTATAGGGAAGAAGCTATTACCGTGGTCGGCATGGTAAGACCTAGGCCCGGGACCATGATAACTTTTTGTTTTGAGGTCCCCAGACCCCAAAAACACCATTCGTTCGATACTGTATATATATATATATATATATATATATATATATATATATATATATATATGTGTGTGTCCGTGAGCACGATAACTCTCGTAAAAATTATCCGATTTTGATGAAATTTGGTATTAACGTGTAAAGCAGCATTTATGACTTTAAGTTCGAAAACTAGACGGATCGACCTAACCAAAGAGGTACTTTGGGGGGGTTTTGTACCCCAAAAAAAGGTTTTTTGAACTTTTTACATATAATTTTTGAAATAGTCAAATTTTAGTTTACACTATTGGATTCAACTTTAAAAAACACACAATTTGGTATTTTGATCATTTCTCTACGTCAATTGATTACCGAGTTATTGAAAGTGCTAAACACAGTATGTTGTCTAATGTTATTCTTATGGAGGAAAAGAAAATTTTTATATCTCGCTTATTTATGAACGTAAGTAGTGTGGGTTTGCCGGTTCTGGGCCAAGTGATTTATGGCTTCCGGTCACGTGACCGGAAGCGCTGAGTCATTAAACACGTCATCTGAGCCTCAGCCAGTGACGTAGGTGGTTTTGTGACGTAATGAGGGAAAGTTTAAAGGTCAAGGTCACTGGGAGGGTGTTTTAAAAAAGTACTACCTCGCACGCGTAAAATCCGATTGTGATTCGATAGTTTTCATTCGATAAAATATCGAATGAAAACAATCGAATGAAGCAATCGAATGATACGAGTGCGAGGTAGTACTATTTCATTTATTACTTTAATGTTTACATTTCTTTTTATTTACAATAAGTTATGTTTACAATAATTTATGTTTACAATAGTACCCCGTTGTTTGTCGTCATCGATGTTGTTGATCCGGAGTCGCGACCATCACTTCGTTTTCTGATGAAAGGCGGTAGATACTTTGACCCCTGCGCAGAGTCAATGTTGTTTGTTGCGATCAGTTCTAAAGATAAACTGTAGCCATTCGCTAGGAGAAGTCTTAACTCCTCTTTAAAAACCTCCAGGTCCGTAGAAGTTGATAGATAAATAGAGTCATAATAAATACATCGAATCTTGAGTGACATGACAATGTTATTTTGTGAAGAGCGTGGAGAGAGGATGATGTTCACCAGTCGAGAGCTGGAGGTGTACTGACTATTCACAAGCTAGCGTTGCAATCGTACCAAATGGTGGGGGTAAAAGTGTGGTGGGGCGGAGCAGATGGCGGACGGCAGATGGTAGGCGGCAGATGGCAGGCGACAGGTGGCAGGTGACAAGTGCGCGGCAGATGGCAGCTGACGTGGGGAGGAAGACTTTGGATAAAATATCCATTAGTTAAAACCCTGGTCTGCACGTTGAAGTTCCTCCTCTAGTTTAGTAACCAGCCGAAAATCCGCTTCCATTTCATCCTCCTGCTCTGGACATTGCGGCTGCGCACACCACCTCTTGCAAGCATAATCATACGCGTTCTTATATTCCTACAGGACTTGTTCATATGTCCTAGGCTGCTGAGATATAGTTTGCATCGCCGCTCCTTGATTAACCTCGGTAGTCTCAAGAGTTGCCACCAACTCCTTCTCACTAATCACACCTCCCCAAATAATGTTATTGCCACGGCTTATGATGTTGCTTGTTGGCTGCTGAGATGTAGTTTGCTCAACCTCGGTAGCGTCAAGAGTTGCTATCAACTCCTCCTCACAAACCGCATCTCCCCAAATATTGTCGTTGACGCTGCTCATGGTGTTGTCTGTTCCAATGATTGTATAGTAATGCAGCGTTTGAGTGTAGGTTAGGTACTCGTCCCTTCCCCCACCACATCACTCCCCCCACCACACCACTTCCCCCACCAAGTTTTTACATCGCGCACTAACTAGCGTACACGCATTAGTTAGGGTCTGACTAGCTGTCAAGACCGTAGCTCCTTAACTGAAAACTTCAATTAATTTGTCTCAACACTATATGTGTATAAATATTACAGTCACTATGATCTAAACTAGTGCATGTTTCCATGTGTTGCTTCTTGTGCAGCAGACAACTGGCTAAGAGTGTCTCAACCTTGGCTATTCTACGATGGAACCGCTCATTGTCCGCTAAAAGCGTAGACATTCTATCTTCATTGTCGGAGAAGTAGAAGGTGGTGGCAAGCGGGCTACTGAAGGACACCTTACTCATATTCCTGTAAAACTGTGACATGTTCAAACGTTAACACAAACTATATAGGTAGATGTTCATCCGACAACAGCTGGAAGTATAATGATGTAGCGCTAGCTTGTAGGATAGACACCTATCCCCACCACAACGTTCCCTTGTCCTTCAAACAGTTGTTTTTAACTACAGTTGCTATACCCTTGGTCGGATCTGAAGTCTGTTTGCACTAACTTGTTCGTCTGATGAATCCGCGTAGTTTGAGTACCCACTTGATATATTTTAAACCGTAAATAAAGAAGTTATGTAGGTTTGACCTCTAAAATAGCTGTTTTTTAGCTATTACTGCTATGCCCTTGGTCGGATCTGAATTTTGTTTGCACCACCTTGTTTGTCTGATCAATCCGCGTAATTTGAATACCCACTTGATATATTTTAATCCGTAAATAAAGAAGTTATTTAGGTTTGACCTCCAAAATAGTTGTCTTTAGCTATTACTGCTATACCCTTGGTCGGATCTGAATTCTGTTTGCACCAACTTGTTCGTCTGATCAATCCGCGTAATTTGAGTACCCACTTGATATACTTTAATCCGTAAATAAAGAAGTTATTTAGGTTTAACCTTCAAAATAGTTGTTTTTAGCTATTACTGCTATACCCTTGGTCGGATTTGAACTCTGTTTGCACCAACTTGTTCGTCTGATCAATCCGCGTAATTTGGGTACCCACATGACATACTTTGCACAAACTTTGTCCCCCCCCCAAAATGGGTCATGTTCAAGGTCAAGTCAAGGTCAAGGACCTTGGGACTTAGAAATTTTCACAAAGTGGGCTGCACACAAACATGAGACTAACAGTCTCCTGCCTATGTACAGGCCAAGTCCCTAACTTGAAATGCTTAGGGTGGTCCTGAAAAGGACCGTTTGTGTTTGAAGGAGATGGTGGATAAGGAGCGGTGGACAGTGTTTACTTTATTTCTTCGTAACCCACTTTACTTGACCCTTCTGCCGTACCAAAAACAAGTCGCACTCGGTCTCAGGAGGTGGCAGAGTAGACCTTGGAAGGTGGACCTTGACGTAACGGCCGCCAAAGAGGTGTTGCAGTAGGTACTCATCACCGATCTTCCCCACAAATAAATATTCAATGTCCAATTTCAACTGGGCAAACTTGACGGTGACAGACTCCAGCGGCGTTACCAACTCGGTAAGTTTCACTGTAGCCGTCCTCTTCATTATTTCCTCAACAGTTGGAGGCGGCGATGAAGGTCGAGACGATGAAGGGCGAGGCGTTGTCGTTGGCGGAGATGCAGAAGACGTCGAAGGCCGTTGATCAAAGAAAGTGGGTGGTTCCGAAAATTTCTTTGTATACAAGACCTAAAAGAACTAGGTCTTTTGAAACCGCTCCTATTCTCCGAAGACTTCTTCAAAGTCTCCTTCAAACGTTGCAGTTTCTCGGGTGTGATGGGAGAAGACATAGCGCAGAGGTGTATACAGTTCGCAAGGCAAAGCTGGAATGAGGTACCAGACGGAGCAAAGCGGGTCGCCAAGTGTAACCGTGACATTTCCATATACGGGTAGAAAGCTAAAGACCGTTCTACATCCTGTTCCCCTTCCACCGTGACAACACAACCCCCCCCCTTACGTCACGGGGCGGAGCCCCCCCCCTGACGTCACGGGCGGAGCCCCCCCCCTTGACGTAACCCCCCCCCCCGATTTGGGTCATGTTCAAGGTCACCCCCCCCCTTCGACCTCCCCCCTTCCGCTTCGGTGACGTCACTTTGCCTTTATAAGCGGGAGCAGTCCGCAGTCTCGTCGCAGTAGCTTGCCGCCCGCTGTTTGGATCAATCCGCAAACCGCTCCCGGATCAACAGGTCCAACCGGGACCGCGAAGGGACCTCCAAGAGTTGCCACCAACTCCAACAGGAGAACAGAAGTCACGCATAATCCTGCTATACTCCTCCAAAATACAAACTACCCCCACCACAACGCTTAAGAACCTTTGAGCTTCTTGTAATAATGAGCTACTTGCCCATTATGTCTCCTTGTCTGGTGCCCTGGAGGGACCAGGGGTTGTTAAGGTCCCTCAACAACCTTGGTCAAAACTTGGGTTCGCAGCAGCCTGACGCCGGGTGTTTGGGTCTACGTCCCAGTGGGTTGCACTCTGCTGCAGCGTAGGTCTGTTAAGTGTGCGTTGGGCCCGACGCGCAATTAAGAGATCCGCGCCCTTGCATGTTTAGTTAGTTTGTTTAAGCATGTTAGATAACGCTTGTAGTTTGCTGCTAGGTAATGTAGTTAGTCTAATATATATGTTAGTGTTTGGTATTGGTTTGAAGTGTTTTATTTACTAATAACATATGTACTCCCGGCCCTACAGGTCCCTCAACAACCTTGGTCAAAACTTGGGTTCGCAGCAGCCTGACGCCGGGTGTTTGGGTCTACGTCCCACCGGGTTTCAGTGATACTGTTGACCTTTGCAAAACCGACCTCGGCTGTTTTTGTAAAAATAACGTTAACTGATTAATTTGTTTCTTTTACATAGTTGCTGGTAAAGTCTTTATTTTCAAAGTAATGTATCTTGTTTCTCATCCTTTTCCTAACCCCCTGACAATAAGGTTCGGCCCTGAAAACCGGCCTTGTCAATAAGATCAATACGGCCATGCAAACCGGTTGACACCACCTATCTCACCCATGAGAAACGTTTGTGAAATATAAAATCAGTCTCTTGTTTAAAATCAGTCTCTTGTTTAAAATCAGTCTCTTGTTTGTTGTCTTTTGTCCCCTTCCCCAATACAGAGCGGGGAATAGAGCAGTATGTTATGCTCTATTCCCCGCTTTGGCATTATGTCAGATGACCTTGACCTACTGACGGGACTTAGAAAAACTTTCGTTTGATCAAATATTGGAAGAAATATACTTTTAAAATAACCTTTCTCAATCACCTCCACTCCCACCACTTACATCCCCCCCCTTCAACCTCCCCCCTTCCGCTTCGGGGACGTCACTTTGTCTTTATAAGCGGGAGCAGTCCGCAGTCTCGTCGCAGTAGCTTGCCGCCCGCTGTTTGGATATACGTCCCAGTGGGTTGCACTCTGCTGCAGCGTAGGTCTGTTAAGTGTGCGTTGGGCCCGACGCGCAATTAAGAGATCCGCGCCCTTGCATGTTTAGTTAGTTTGTTTAAGCATGTTAGATAACGCTTGTAGTTTGCTGCTAGGTAATGTAGTTAGTCTAATATATATGTATAGTGTTTGGTATTGGTTTGAAGTGTTTTATTTACTAATAACATATGTACTCCCGGCCCTACAGGTCCCTCAACAACCTTGGTCAAAACTTGGGTTCGCAGCAGCCTGACGCCGGGTATTTGGGTCTACGTCCCACCGGGTTTCAGTGATACTGTTGACCTTTGCAAAACCGACCTCGGCTGTTTTTGTAAAAATAACGTTAACTGATTAATTTGTTTCTTTTACATAGTTGCTGGTAAAGTCTTTATTTTCAAAGTAATGTATCTTGTTTCTCATCCTTTTCCTAACCCCCTGACAATAAGGTTCGGCCCTGAAAACCGGCCTTGTCAATAAGATCAATACGGCCATGCAAACCGGTTGACACCACCTATCTCACCCATGAGAAACGTTTGTGAAATATAAAATCAGTCTCTTGTTTAAAATCAGTCTCTTGTTTAAAATCAGTCTCTTGTTTGTTGTCTTTTGTCCCCTTCCCCAATACAGAGCGGGGAATAGAGCAGTATGTTATGCTCTATTCCCGCTTTGGCATTATGTCAGATGACCTTGACCTACTGACGGGACTTAGAAAACTTTCGTTTGATCAAATATTGGAAGAAATATACTTTTAAAATAACCTTTCTCAATCACCTCCACTCCCACCACTTACATCTCCCCACCATTTACATCTCCCACCACTTACATTGGGTATAAAAGAGGTTCCCCATCACTGGTAAAACATTCTGCTGTTTGTGTTTAACCATGGCGCATATCAGGAAGCAGACCAAGCCTAAGAAGATGGTCGTAGCAAAACCAGCTCTTGTAACACCTACTACCTCTTCTACTGCTTCTTCATCATCTACACCAACTACTTCTGCACCGTCTCTACTCCGCCAGGTTTTATCTTCGCCAGCTTCTTCATCGCCTGCTTCTTCATCGCCTGCTTCTTCATCATCCGGTCCTGCGTCCATACTCCGCCACGCATTACTGATGTCCTTGATAATCCCGGAAGAGTCGCAACCAAGGTCTCCATCTTCTCCACCACCAAGACCCAAGTCACCAACAAAATCATCTTTATCTTCCCCATCACCAAGGTCAAGGACAAGGTCTTCTTCGTCATCTTCTTCTTCGTCATCTTCGAGCTCGAGGTCCTCTTCTTCTTCATCTTCGAGCTCGGGATCATCATCACCGAGTTCAAGATCTTCAACACCCACTATACCGCAGATCATTTCTCCAATTATCACTCCACCTTCCACAAGTTTTCGTCCGTCAGTAATCTGCATAAATGATCAAACTCCTTCAGAGAAATTTAATGAATTAAAATCCTTGAGAAGGAAGTGCTTACTTCCTGCACAACAATGTAAATAAAGTTTTAAAAAAGGTGCAAGGAAAGGGGAACGTTGTGCTAAATCTTGTGTCTTAGATGAAGAATTATGCAGTTTTCATTTAAGACAAAAACACAAGGGTACCGTTTCTCTTTCCACACCACATCCAACAGTGAAACCAGCCAAAACTCGGATTAATAGGCTTTGTAAAAACAAACAATACTTCTTTGTCAAAATAATGGGTTTCTTAAAGGTCATGTTAAAATGTGGAGACCAACTCTACATTTTAAGATTACCTAAAGCCATGCGCCATCCCTACAAACCCACGAAAAAGCACTATCTAATCAGAGACAATTCAGGAACCACTGTGTGGAAAAAATTGTAATAACCTTTTTCCAAATTAAATCAAGTCTTTCTTTTCCCAAATAAAAAAAAAAAAGTGTGGACAACCTATTTACATTTTGTAGCATATGCTGCAGAGTGTAAATAGGTTGTCCACACTTTTTTTTACAATGTTACAACGACCTTGACCTAGATAATGGACTTAGAAACATTTCGCTCTGTTTAAATTCCTTTTCAAACCAAAACATTGACCTGTTCACCAACCTTTTAGGTGGGGGTAAGCGGGTATATAAGCGTGGCGTCGTAGAACATATTCATTAGTCAGCTATGGAGACTCCAGCAGGTTCATCCAACTCATCAGCTACTGATATGGAAGTAATCTGGGAACGTAGAGCGAAACAAAATAGTGCACGTTCGCGAAGAAACGAAAATAAAGTAAGAGAAGGATTCAAAAGATTACAAGTCGCTGTACCATTTGATAATCCTAGTGATTCTAGGATTTCAAAAATTCGACAGGCAGTACAATATATTAAGTTCCTTCAAACACAGCTTCAAGAACCTTGTATAAAAGCTGAACTGCCTGAGGAACCGCTGCCCCCCTCAATCTTACAAAAAGAATTAGGGAACGTTTTTGTCGAACCTCCGACCCTTAAAAAAGAAGATAACCAAACTCGTTAAAACAATGAAAGGGGTTAAAAAAAAACAAAAAAAAAAACAAAGCGGGGAATAGATCAGTTTGTGGTCAAAGTGAGAATCACTTACTGCTCTATTCCCCGTTTTGGCAATATGTTCAGACGACCTTGACCCACTAAAAAGACTTAGAATATTTGTGTATAGTATTGACTTACACTCCGTGTGGTAAAATAATGGAAGATATATTTATTTCTTAACACAATATACCCCTTCCCTAACCCTTGTACTCCCACCACTAACCCCCACCATTTAAACGTAGTATAAAAGGGGTTCCCTATCACTGGTAAAATCATTCTGCTGAAAATGAGTACACCCGCTCTCCCTATCGCTGCAGCAACACTAGTAGTAAGCAGAAAGGTTGAAAATCACGATCAGTTAATTGTCTTAAGAAGATTACTGCACAAGTTTCTCGATTGGGAGGTTGGTTGTGATTTGTATATGTGGAAGCCTACGGCTCCAGTGTATAATAGTGAACAGGAAGCATGGAAAACAAGCTATAAAAACAATGTAAAGTTACTTAAAATGATTGGTATAATGGAAAGGTTACTCCGGCAGAAATGGATCATCAATCCAACATTTTATATTAAACCAAACCATTGTTGAATCAATAAAAAGGAGAGAGATTAAAACAGAGCGGGGAATAAATCAGTTTGAGGTCTAAGTGAGAACCACTTACTGCTCTATTCCCCGTTCTGGTGGTATGTTCAGACGACCTTGACCCACTTACAAGACTTGTCATTCTGCGACATCGTTGTTTGATATAAAATGTACTTCCTACAATAATATCCTTGACATTTACCCCCACCACGTAAACATGGTATTTAAGCGACCGCATCGGAATATCCCCAGTAGTTAGCTATGGATTCCCAAGCAAGCACATCCAAAGAGTATAAAGATGAACTATCAGAGTTTCTGAAGTTCAACAATTGCACTTCACAATTGCGGAACCGAAGAGCCGAAAACGCATTAAGAACAAAAAGATATAAGCTGACAATGCAAAAAGCCTACAGTAGATTATCAAGTAAAGTCCCGGGCGTTAAATCTACTACTAAAACAAAGGACATGATATATCGGGCAATAGAATACATAAAACATCTGCAGGCAATAGTTGCAGAAGTTCCTTCTGAAGAACCGGTCTCTCTTGAACCGATAGAATGCGTGTTCCTGGTGGAAGATAGGTTGGCGAAACATCAGTTTCTTGAGGAAGAACCGTCAGCCTACAAACAAATCTTCCTCATGGATGAAGACCAGGATGAATAACTGGGTTAACAAAATTAAAGACGTCTGGAATACAAAGCGGGGAATAGATCAGTTTGTGGTCCAAGTGAGAATCACTTACTGCTCTATTCCCCGTTTTGGTAACATGTTCAAACGACCTTGACCCACTTCAGGACTTTGAAACAACTTTGTTTAATACTAAATATATATTTAACAACAATATCCCCTCCCCAACACCCCCCCCCCATTAAATTGTGGTATAAAAGGCGAGTTTGTATCAATGGTTGAATCAGTCTAGTCATGGCACCAAGAGACATCATATTTCCTCATCCAAGAGAGGTAATTCTAATGTTAAAAAACATTATGTTAGAAGATGAAGATGAAAATGAAGATGCGGTGTTGGAAGATGAAGAAGTTGATTCCGTAGAGATGGAAGCCGTGAGTTGGATGGAACAATTGGAGAGTGATAAGGATATCTCTAGTGTAGCGGATGACGTGGAGGAAAACTCGAATTCGGACGATGCGGAGTGTTACCAACAGTCACTCTGTTTGGAACACATGGAGGCAACTCCGAGCGGTAGTAGGACCCTTTTTGAGGGTACCTACGTCACTAGCTTTCTCCCCCGTCGCTTATTTCCGTTTGATGAGTCGGATTTGTCAGATGAGTCTGATTAGTTTTCTTCGTTAACCTTCCAACTACAAATACAGAGCGGAGAATAGATCAGTTTGTAGTCAAAGTGAGAACTACTTACTGCTCTATTCCCCGTTCTGGAAATATCTTCAGATGACCTTGACCTATATCAGGACTTGGAAACAACTTCTTTTGATACAATAATTATTACTAAATCAAACATATGCTCCAAGAGGGGGGTACTCTAATGGTGGGGGTAAGCAGGTATTTAACCATGCACTTTGGAATACACGTATTAGTCAGCTATGGATTCGCAAGCAAGCACATCCAACTCCAGATCTGTCTACACTCAGAGAAACGCTGAACACTCTAAGAAATGGAGAGTGAATATTAACACTGGATATGAGAGATTACAAAGTGTAATCCCATTCGCCAATCCTCGAGATACAAAAATAACCGTTTTGTATAAGGCCATGGAATATATCAAAAGTTTACAGTTAAAACTCCAAGAACCGCTGTCAGCTCCCTCAATCGATCAAAAACTGTTGGAATCATGTCCTCTGACTGAAGATGAAAAACTCCAAGAACCGCTGTCAGCTCCCTCAATCGATCAAAAACTGTTGGAATCATGTCCTCTGACTGAAGATGACTTGGCGGTTCAACATTTCTTTGCTGAAGAACCCTCATACAAACAACTTTTTGAAGATCAGGATAATTAAAAGAAAACTTAAAGATCTGTTAAATAATACAAAGCGGGGAATAGATCAGTTTGTGGTCCAAGTGAGAATCACTTACTGCTCTATTCCCCGTTTTGGCAACATGTTCAGACGACCTTGACCCACTTTGGGGACTTGAAAACATCTTGGTTTGATGCAAAATGTACTTCCTGCGTAAAATTTTGTATTTTTTCACTAACACATATACTCCGGCATGTATACCCCCCACCACTGTTCTTTTTCGGGTATAAATAGAGGTGCATTTTGGAGTGTTATTAGTAGCTGGTTAGCCTTTGAGGAAGACACAGTTATAATATGTATCGGTGCGATATTTGTAAAGCCTCATTTAGAGATGATTGGCTTTTAGCCATTCATAAAGAACTAAAACATAATCCCAACACAAATACAAAAGAAGAACAAAAGGAACAAGAAGTAGATTCAATCGACCATCAATTAGCACAACATCAATTTGCAAACCTAAATCAAAAAGAACAAAATGAAGTTTTAAGACCGAGTGTCATTCATTATGCACACTCAACGCCATCAACATCGACTTCTACGCCTGATATGTCTACACTTCATCATCCTTCAACATCAACACCATCGACTTCTACGCCTGCTATGTCTACACTTCACCATCCTTCAACATCAACATCGACTTCAACGCCTGCTACACTTCACCATCCTTCAACATCAACAGCTGCTATGTCTACCCTTCACCGACCCTCAACATCAACAGCAGTAGATGTGGAACTACACGCTCAAGCACTACCTGGTAAGGTAGTAACACATTTTAAAATTGACAACGTAAAATTACAACTTGAAAACTTTTTACATAACGCCAAAGAATTAGTAACCAAAACACTAAAGAATGAACAAAAAAGATTAAATTTTATCAAATTTGGACTGTTGCTAGATGCCATATTCACTAACATTCAAAACGAAACATCACCAAGAGGTTTCATGACAAAAAACCGAACCATCATGGCTGCGTCAGATATTGAAAAGATCGTAACAGAATGTCTTGAGGAACTTTTGACGAAACTACAAGAGCATGAAGGAAGAGGATCTGGATGGACTTTATTAAGTATAACAAGTCTGGATGTTAGAGTTCATAAACACGGTTATGGAATGAGAGGAAGTAGCTATATCCCTCTACCTCAAAAAATTATGAATACCAAATCCTGTATTAACGTGCAAAATGAAAATAATGAATGTTTTAAATATGTTATGTTGGCCAAATATGTAAAAAACCATCCGGAAAGACCAAGTCAAGCATATGAAGAAGTTCAACACAAGTATAATTTCCAGGGAATGACTTACCCTGTTGCAATTACTGATATATCGAAATTTTAAAAACAAAACCCTTCAGCTTCTGTCAACATTTTTGGCTTGGATTCGTCTAAAAATGTGTACCCCTTGCGCATAACACCTATTGAGCGCAGAGATCATACGGATTTACTATTAATCACTAAAGGGGATATATCCCACTATGTCTACATTAAAAATGTTGAAGCTCTTGTTTCTAAACAATTATCTAAGCATGAAAAAAAGATTACAATTTGTAAAAGATGTTTTTGTCATACAAAGAAAGAATTGAGACGGGGAGGATCAGAATGGCTAGTAGAACATCAAAGGTTATGTAGTGGAAACTATGAGGTAAGAATTAAATTGCCACATCCCAGCAGAGCGCAGATAAGATTTGACAAAGTAAATCAACAATACCCTGTTCCATTTGTTGTGTACGCGGACTTCGAAGCATCTTTACTTCCTATTGAACAACAAGAAGAGGATATCACAAAAAGAAGCAAATATCAAAAACATGCACCAAACAGTTATTGTATACTAACAAAATCCACGCTGTCTGAAGAACATCTTCAAGAATTTGGACTATCATCTGCTCCAAAGATTTATCGTGGTGAACAAGCAGCGAAACACTTTGTAGATGAGTTGTATTACATTGCCTCTAAGGTGGAAAAAATCTACAAAATTAAAATACCGATGCAACCTATGGATGAACACCAACTTCAACATCACAATTTGGCAACAACATGTTATCTGTGTAATAACCTATTTACACCAGATAACGTTAAAGTGCGTGATCACGACCATCTTACAGGAGCCTACAGAGGTGCAGCCTGTAACGCTTGCAACTTAAATTACAAAGTACCATCTTTTATACCCGTTGTTCTACATAACCTTAGCGGATATGACTCTCATTTCATAATCCCGGAGTTAGGAAGAGATGATTTAGCAATAGATGTTTTGGCAACAACAATGGAAAAATTTATAAGTTTCTCTAAAAAGGTTGGCAAAATAAAACTTAGATTTATTGATTCGTTTCTATTTATGCCTTCTAGCCTAATGAAATTAACTGATAATTTAAAAAGAGAAGATCTGATAGAAACAAGCAAAATTGTAGCCAGTAGTAAAATGGATCTGGTTCTTCGAAAAGGAGTCTTCCCCTACGATTACATCGATGGACTTCATAGATTTAATGAAACATCACTTCCTCCACCAGAACAATTTAACAACAAACTTAATGATTCGGAGATTTCACTTGAAGACTATCAACACGCATGTCGAGTATGGAACGAGTTGGATATGAAGACTTTAGGAGAATACTCAGACTTTTATGTAAAACTTGACGTGACTCTTCTCTGCGATGTTATGGAAGAATTCCGAAGAACCTGTTTTGCAGCATACGGTTTAGACCCTCTACATTCATATACATCTCCAGGACTAGCTTGGCAAGCAATGCTGAAAGAAACAAAATGCAAACTCCAGCTGTTAACAGATATAGATATGGTTTTAATGGTTGAGTCGGGTGTTAGAGGTGGATTAACTCAAAGCGTGACGAGACATGTTAAAGCCAACAACAAATATCTACCTGACCATGATCAAGAGAAACCTTCAACGTACCTGGGAGATTTCGACGCGAATAATCTGTATGGATGGGCCATGTCGAACCCACTACCATTTGACAACTTTAAATGGGTTGATCCCGACTGTATTGGCGATATTTCACAAATTCCAAAACAAGGAGATACCGGATATATTTTGGATTGCGACTTTGAATATCCAGAACATTTACACGATCTTCATTATGACCTTCCACTCCTCTCAAGAACAGAAATTTCACCAACTGGAAAACACCCCAAATTAATGATGACCCTTAACAATAAACAACGATACGTAGCTCACTATTGGGTTGTTCAACAAGCTATCGAATTAGGTTTACGTCTTACTAAAATTAATAGAGCTGTAGAATTTTCCCAATCGTGCTGGTTGAAACCGTACATAGACTCGAATACTACCAGAAGAGCAGCCGCTACATCAGCCTTTCAAAAAGACTTTTTTAAATTGATGAACAATGCAATATTCGGTAAAACATTGGAAAACAAAAGAAGACATAAAAATGTTAAACTTGTTACAGATTCGAACAAACTACAAAAACTCGTACAACAGCCAAACTTTGGAACATCTATAATTATTAACGAAAATCTTGTAGCTGTATCTATGAAGAAAACAAGTGTGAAGATGGATCGTCCTTTGTATATAGGTATGACAATCCTGGATATCTCCAAGACTCATATGTACGATTTTCATTACAAAAAGATGGTCACCTTTTATGGACGAGAAAACATCGGCATCTCCTACATGGATACAGACGCTTTTATATATTGGATAATTACTAACGATATGTATGAAGACCTTCGGACATTTGATTACAAAAACGACTTTGACTTTTCCGACTATCCAAAAGATCATCCAAACTACGACAATGACAGAAACAAAAAAGTGCTTGGCAAATTTAAAGATGAAGCCAATGGTGTTATACTTCAAGAAATTGTTGCACTAATGTCAAAATTATATTCTTTACAACTAAATGAAAACCAAGTCATTAAGAAAGCTAAAGGAGTAAAAAGTTTGTATTTAAAGAAGAATGTGCATTTTAATCACTATAAGAAATGTTTATTTGAAGATCAAGATATAACAGCAAAATTCAACACAATCAGAAGTTTCAACCATCAGCTGTACAGCGTGACGGAAGTAAAAAAAGCTCTCTCTTCAAATGATGATAAACGACACATCCTTGCAGACAACATCCACACTCTACCATTCGGCCACTATTCCCTCAACCCTATTGACGAGTAACCCTTTCATCGTCCTACATCCCTTTTCCTTTTCCTTTCCGTATAAAAGGGGGAACACAGCAGTATTTTGCTGTGTTCCCCCTTTTATACATTAGTTTAGAATGACCTTGACCTATATAAGCAGATTTATACCAAAGAATATTTAATATCATATCAGCTGTCTTCGTGAAACCATCATGTCAGACCTGAAGGAGAAGATTATTAATGAACTACACAAACCTGCAAGAATAAATTTTCCAAGAAGAAATACTGTTATAAAAGGGATAAATGATCTATATCAAGCGGATTTAATTGAAATGCGACCGCATAGCAGAAGAAACAAAGGATTTAAATATATACTCACAATTATTAATTGTTTTACAAAAGTTGCAGACGCTTTGCCTCTAAAGGACAAGACTGGTAAAAGCGTAACAGAAGCCATGGAAATAGCCATAAAAAGAGATAAAAACAAAATTAAACATTTACAAACTGATGATGGAACAGAATACTTTAATACAAACTTTGCACAGTTAATGAATAAATATAAAATAAATCATTATTCTACAAATTCAGAGAAAAAAGCAGCTATTGTAGAAAGATTCAATAGAACCTTAAAAGGAGCACTGTATAAACAATTTTCAAAAAGAGGTTCTTACGTATGGTATGATGTTTTACCACAATTAATAAATGATTATAACAACAGGTTTCATAGAACTATTGGTATGAAACCTAACAAAGTAAATAGAAGAAATGCAAAAGATGTATTAAAACGCATTAAGAAAAATACAAAGCCTAAAGTAGAAAAAATGCAGCCAAGAAAATTTAATGTAAGTGATAAAGTACGGATTAGTAAATATAAGGGAGTGTTTACCAAGAAATACCTTCCCAATTGGACGAATGAAGTTTTTACAGTGTATAAAGTGCAACCGACTGTACCTGAAACGTATATCTTAAAAGATAACAAAGGAGATTTGTTGCAAGGTGCATATTATGGACATGAAATGTTAAAGTCAACAGTAGGTGATGTATATCTTGTTGAAAAAGTGTTACAAAGAAAAAAGGACGCAGTTAAAGTGCGGTGGTTAGGGTTTAACAAAACTGAGGATTCATGGATACCTATAAAGGACTTGGTTTAATGCAAGCAACTCATTTCATCGTTAACCTTTGAGCAGGATGGAGATTATTAACCATAAAGATCGATTCAATATTAATAAAATAGATGATTTAACCGTGGATAACGTTAAAATCAACAATGGTAAACACGGTAGTTTACTTCCAAACACTGTTCGATGTATAGTAAGTGGCCCCTCAAACTGCGGAAAGAACAATGTTGTCTTTAATTTGATCACTAATCCGCAGGGATTAAGGTTTAATAACCTATATATTTTTTCAAAGTCTCTACACCAACCAAAGTATCAATTGCTGGATAAAATCCTATCTGATGTGTCTGATGTTAATTTTTACAAATTTAACGCTAGTGATAGCATTATGCAACCAAACGAAGCGAAACCGTATTCTGTATTTATATTTGACGATGTATCTTGTGAAAATCAGGATACTATTAGAAACTACTTTGCCATGGGAAGACATAATAACATCGACAGCATATATATAGGACAAACCTATAGCAAAATCCCAAAACAACTTATCAGAGATAATGCAAATATTCTAATTGTATTCAAACAAGATGATACTAACCTAAAACATATATATAACGATCATGTGAATGCGGATATGCCATTTGAAAAGTTTAAAGAACTTTGCGGAAAAGCATGGGCGGAAAAGTATGGATTTTTGGTTATTATGAAAGATCATGCTATAAAAGATGGTCGTTATAGAATAGGTTTTGATAAATTCGTTTTAATACACTGATTAGCGGTATTACTGTACAAGTCGTCAAGGTGTGAAGATGGTTAACCAGGAAAAGCTATTAAAGGAAATAAAATCACTTAGTGATTCTATAAGACAAAAAAACCGAGCTTTAAAATCAGGTATAAATGAAAGAGAGCAATTTTTAGAAACAACATTCAAACCTGTTACTGAACCTTTAAAGCGATTAGCACAAAATATGGAAAAACCTTCAATTCGCTTCGAAAGAGACAAAATGCTACCAATTTCCAAATATGAAGAAGAATTTCAGAATGATGAAAGTTTTGGCCAGTTACATACATCTGAAGAAAGCGACGAGTATGAAGAAAGCGGAGATATAGAGGATTTAAAGGAAAAGGACATTGCAGAAGATACAAGTACAGAAGATACAAGTGTAGAAGATACAAGAGCAGAAGAAGAGGATATTAACCCATTCAACTTAAGCAAATTAGGCACGGATATTATGTTTAAAGGAACACTTGGAAGAACATATACGTTAAAGATGTTACACGCAGCACATGTTAATCGAAATTATCATACCTATGGAGCTAGAATAGAGGATAAAGGATTAATGATTGGAGATAGCAAGTTAGATATAAACGAAAATGATGATATAGTTATTGGAGATAAGAAATATAAAGGTACAAAAGGTTTGTTTGAACTCATCTTTAAAAATAATCCTGGTAAATATACTAAAAGGGATTTACAATTGTTTAAAAATATATTAGAGTATACAAATGCACATAGAAAAAAGTATTCCAAAGACCTACCTATTCATAGAAATCGGTCAATAAAATATACAAGTATTATATCTAGTCTTTTCCCCTCGAAATCAAAAAAAGCTCCAATTAAAAGAAGAGCTTTATCTTCTGCTGAATTAAATGTTTTGCATAAAAAGAGAAAAACAACTGATTCTACCACATCTGGAAGGGGATTATTGAAAAACTTGTATAAAACTAATATAATATATTACAACGATATAAATAAGTTAGTTGATCGAATGAGGTTATTACATGAAGCTATGGAAGCCGGGCACACTGGTTTAGAAAACGAATGGGTAGCTTTGGTTGATGAACTGCGAAAACAAGGAATAATTGTTCAGTAGACGCATATATATATATATATATATATATATATATAAAATAAGAACCTAAACGATAGCGATTCAGTTACATCATGAGTGTGGACAAGTTTGGACGGTATTCCGAGTTTGGAGTAAAATCTGGATATAGTGAAAAAAGAGCTGGGTTTCCGTTAACATCTGACGGCAACTATAATTTTGAAGGAAAAGTAATTCGAAATGTTGGTGATCCGCTTATGTCGTCTGATGCGGTTACGGTACAGTACATGAAAAAAAGAACCCCAACTGTACACGAAGATCATTGGGGGTTTTCCGGTAAAAGGTTAAGCGATATACAATATCCCATTTATGATGGTGAAGCAGTAAATTTAGCTACTCTAAAATTGTTAACGATTTACAAAAGGAATAAAACTGACACAAGCTATGATGTAAAAAAATTAAAATTATCAAATGTAGGTGATTGTGAGCAGGATGGAGACGCTGTAAATAAGAAAATGTTTGATATTGTACACAAGAAATGGACTACGGAATATGAAAAACATTTGGAAAGGTTGGGTGCAGCTCTATTCCATTATATCCATCGGGCTTCAGGAAGAGATGCAGCTTCAGATGTTGACAGTCACAATTATTTAGACTGGAAAAATATACACAATCCAGAGAAACCTAATCAACGAGATAAACCGTCTAAGCCTTCTAAAGTCAAGACACTGAATTAAATTAGATAACTTAATTAGATAGTAAGACAGACCTAAACCACCATAAAATTCTCCTCAAAAGGAAAGGAGGATAAAGTGAATGTGATTAATGAACCAACAGAAAACAATGAAGATTACATAAGAGAAAAAAGAATTTAAAATACCCCCCATGATAAGGGATAAAGCATCAGTCATATTCGAGAGACGATACAGAGAGGATGATGGAATCCAATATTACTGCGTGGAGTTTAATATCTCAAGAGCCGAGATTTCCCCAAGGAGTGTTGACAGATGGTTTTGTTCAACGGTTTGATAGATATATGGATTGGGAACAACTTTCCATACATTACCTCTTTACAATGACTATGTTAAGAATTTATTTTCACAGAGTTAACTGGATCCATATTTTACAAAGACAACAGTTTTCAGAAGACTTCCTCGTAGAGATGACATCGAATTTTAATAACTGTTGGGAAGTAATAAGTAAATATCAAAATCTCTCTGAGAATTACATTGACAATTTTAAAGATAAACTAGACTGGGATGTGTTATTCAATCATCAACGATTAAGTGGCAAGTTTCTAAGGGAACATGACAACTATTTAAAGTTTATTCATTTTACCGAAGACAACGATACCATCACCAGCGGAGAAACATCTGGAACATCTTCAATTACACCTTATTTCTATTTTTACTACTTTTATTTAATATGTCTACATTTAATTAATAAATCCATTTCGATATAATAAATGGATTTTAAACAGTATATAATACAAGAAACCAAAACTGATATTACATTCATTGTAAAACATTTATAGAGTGCACCTACTGATTGTAAGTTTTGCTATAAATAGCCATGTCGAGGGTTAAACGCATCAGTCATAATCGAGAGAGATTACAGAGAGGAAGGGGAATAGCATCAACAGCATTTTCTCTATTGAGTAAACCGGTTGGAGCTATAGTTAACAAGGCGATTGATTTATTACCTGTGGAATTACATTTACCTGGAGGATATCAATATTGTGGTCCTGGAACCAAATTAGAGAAACGTCTTGCTAGAGGAGATCCTGGAATAAATAAGCTCGATCAGGCTTGTAAACAGCACGATATAGCGTATTCCAAATTTGGTGATACTAAAAATAGATCAATAGCGGATAAAGCACTTGCTGAGAAAGCTTGGCAAAGAGTAAAATCTAGTGACGCGAGTATTGGTGAAAAAGCAGCGTCTTTAGCAGTAACAGCAGCAATGAAAGCAAAAACTACGTTTGGAGGAGGAAAGAGAAGAAGGCGTGGGAAAAAACCCGCTAAAAAACAAGGAGGTAATATCAGAAGAAAACGTCGATCTACCAGTGGTAAAGCTAAAAAGAAACCAACAATATGGTCAATGATAAAAAAGGGAGGAGGATTATACCTAAGACCGTATCGTGTGTATTAAATAAGAAAGAGCAATTAATAATTAAAAACAAAGAATTGACCAATGAAGAACTGATTACATATGCTTCTTGTTTGAAAATCCCATTTTTTAGAGGGGTATTTATGAAAGATGAGTTACCGGTTAAAATGTGGAAAAATGAGACTGGTATTGTAAATTTGGATAATAGTGAAGGATTAGGCACTCATTGGGTGTGTTACAAGAAACTTGGTAAAACCATTTATTATTTCGACAGTTTTGGAGACCTTCCACCACCGAAAGAACTTCAACAATACTTTCGTGCGGTAGAAAATGTTTTTTACAATCATACAAGAAAACAACCTGATGATACATCCATTTGCGGTCATTTATGTTTAGACTTTTTAGCTAAAAGTGTTAGTCAACTTTAAGATGTCCTCGTATACAGTGTCATTAACCGGTAACTCATGTACTTTGCGCAGTATTCTGTTTCCAGCGCTACGTTTGCAAAAAGGAAGACTATGGGAAGCCGCATTATTGGATTTAACAACATATAACTCTATTCCAAACGTTAATGAAGGAATTAATAACAAAATACATTATTACAAGACAAAAGATGATAAAGGAAAGTATTCAGCTTTGGAAGAATTCAGTTTACCAACAGGAGCTTATGAAATTGATAATATAAATGAAGTTATACAAAAACATATGGGAAAAGAAAATATAACGATAAAAGGCAATAACAATACAATGAAAGCCGAAATTACGTCTAAGTATTATATTGATTTTAGTCAAGAACATTCAATTGGTAGTTTATTGGGGTTTTCTAAGGAAACAAAAGTATTAGAACCTAATAAAACTCATTCTGGGAATAAAACTGTGACGATCATCAAAGTTAATAGCATAGACATTACATGTAACATTATACAAGGATCCTACAGAGATGGAGAGAATCGTCATATATTACACACATTCTACCCATCAGTTGCACCGGGTTTCAAGATAGTAGAAAAGCCTCAAAACCTTGTGTACCTACCGTTAAACACCAGTTTCATTTCAGACATCGTGCTGAACATAGTGGATCAAGACGGAAACCTTATTGACTTTAGAGGAGAAGCTATTACTGTAAGAATACATATAAAATCATCCGCTTAGACAATGGGGTTATCATTTAAAAAGAGAGAGCCAACAAGCAAAGAGGTCAGTAGCTTATTAGCTGTAGAAGGGTTAACCAGTGACAACATTCGTTTTCTAGAAGAAATTGGATTAAAAGTCATTAACAATGGATATACTGGATATAGCGCAGGGTCCAACATTCGACGAGACCTTATGGGAAAAGGAATATCACACGCACAACCCTTACGCTTCGTCCAAATTAAACAATAACGATGAAATTAGGATTCCTATACAACAACAAGACATTTATACTCTTCCATGAGAAAGTTATTTATATATTGAAGGAAAAGTAACAAAAAATGATGGTACTGCTGGAACCACTGTTCCGTTCATAAATAATCCTATGGCATTTTTGTTTGACGAGATTAGATATGAAATTTCAGGAGTTACAGTCGATTCAACAAAAAAGGTTGGAATTTCCAGTACATTGAAAGGATTAGCGTCTTTAACACCAAATGAGAAGAATCTGTTAGCTGTTGCAGGATGGGTTGCACCAGACAAAAGTACAATCGCTCCTGACTCTTCGGGAAACTTTGATTTCTACGTACCTTTAAGATTACTCCTAGGATTTGCTGAAGACTACAGAAGAATAATAATAAATGTAAAACAAGAACTAGTTTTATTAAGATCATCAAACGATAAAGATATTATTAAAGCAGCTACTGGAACAACTGATGCCAATTTAGACTGGAAATTAACATTAGACAAGATTGTTTGGAGAGTACCACATGTGCGACTAAATGATGAACACAGGATTACATTATTAAGAAAGTTAAAATCAGATCGAGACATTGTAATGCCATTCAGAAGCTGGGAGTTTCATGAATACCCCGTTTTACCTACAACACAACGACATACATGGACTGTAAAAACTTCTACTCATTTGGAAAAAGCGAGATATGTAATATTTGGATTACAAACGAAGAAGAAAAGTATAATAACTGAAAATGCTGGTGAATTTGACCATTGTAAATTAACAAACTGTAAAGTGTTCCTGAATTCACAATTCTTTCCCTACGACAACTTTAATATTTCTTTTGATAAGAAAAGATACAGTGTTTTATACGACATGTACGCTAGGTTCCAAAATTCATATTACGGCAAAACAAATACACCTCTACTATCTCCCGTTCAGTTTGAATCGAAAGCTCCGATTGTTGTAATTGATTGTTCCAAACAAAATGAATCTGTAAAATCGTCTAGTGTTGATATAAAAATAGAAATGGAATTTCAAGAAAACGTACCTGCAAATACATCTGCGTATTGTTTAATTTTGCACGATAAAATTGTTACATACACACCGTTGACCGGTATTGTAAAGACAGTATTGTAAAACGTTGTACCACCACCGGCACCGCCACTGTCGCTAACCTATAAATAGCGGAGCAGCAATGCAGGTCTTCAGTTGATCGTCTATCGGCGCATGGGTAACATCTTCTACAAAATGAGTTCTCCATCTGTTGTACAAGGTGATGCAGAGGTAGCACCGTTATTGGAACGTGATAATACTAGTGAAGCAGAAATCATCAAGGAAATAACTGCATTTTTAAAGTTTGGTAAAAGAGATAGAGAGGAGGAAATTAATGCAGACCCATCAAAGGTAGTACCAAAGAGGAAGAAGAAAGTTGAAGAAAATATTCCTCCTCACATTTTAACTGAAGTTTTTCTGCGAATCTTTTACCCCATCTCAGCATGCATCAGTAAAAGTGTATCAGTTGGATTGATGAAATCATTGGATTATTCCCCTACAGTAATACTACACCATGGAACAAAAAAGGTTTTATTTTCGCAAAATGCTTGGGAGTCATTTTTGAAACATGTACATTTAATAGAATGTTATTTAACTAACAGTTTGTGTGGAAGGAAAACACATATTCGACTTTTGGATTGTGACAATGAAATCGATATTGTTAAACATCGCGGACAACTACAAGTGCGAATTAGAGACTTGACTCAACATGAAAATAAGATTCTACTGTCACGTGAAGAATTCTACGTTTTAAACTACGCAACAGAACCTATTACAAGGTACATGAGACAGTTGGTATTTGCAAGCGCTATTATTAAAGAATATTTGGTCGATACTTTGGAAAAACAACCTGATAGCACCATCGTGTACGGACCTGTGGATACATCTATTTTTAATAGAATACCTCATGAAGTTTGCATGTGGAGAAAGTTAAAGGATTTTGAACCACTTGTAGAAATCGCTACAGAAGCTACAGAAGAAACAACACAGGAAGAAGAAGAAACGGAGAAACAAGAAGAAGAAGAAAACGAAACACAAGAAGAAGAAGTTAAAAAAGACTAAAGTTTGACTTAGTAAAGAAGAACACACGTGGGGTAGGCCTATTGGGGACGGTGCCCACATTAAATATACACCAACGCGCCTGCAACTGTACGGCCTGGTATTTAACCTACCGTGGTGTGGAAAACAGTTTAGTTGATCGCTAGGTGCCATGATGAGCGGAGGGGATGAAGAAGTGAGTGTAAAGCCTTGTGTAATAGAATTTCAAGCATTTCGAAATAATGACGATAGGTTTATTATCAAGGAATTAGTAATTTTAGACTTGCTTACATTTGTAGCCTACCCATTCACGTTTGAAGCTCCTTTTTCTTTTAACAAACTTAACACCAAAGCAAAAAGTACAAACAAATGGATAACAAACTACTTTCATCACATACATTGGTATGAAGGATTTATAAGCTACAGTAATCTGCACAGTATTATGTTTAACTTTTGCAAACAATATTCACATATATACACAAGAGGATTAGAAAAAAAGAACTGGATACAAAAGTATACGCACGGTAATGTTTTCGATATAACTATCAGTAAGGACTTTAACATTAATCTCGGTAATATTTGTGTCGCTGCAAAAGATTTTAAACACGGTCAAACAAACTGTGCATTGTACAACGCATATCGTTTGGCTGCTTACTTGAAACAAACGCAGGAATGTGGTGGGGGTAGCGGAGAACAGAAATGTGGTGGGGGTAGCGGGGCCTATAAATACGAGGAGACAACACCGCTTCAGCATGAGTATTATTCGAGACTCCGAAGAGGCAACATCACAGAAGACACCACCACTGACGAAGATGGCATCACAACAATATCTACAAACATTGGTTGATCAATTCAACACTCACTCAAAATCGAACCTTCTGCTAACTAAAAAATGTTCAGAACTAAAAGAACAAAGACATTACATTATTCATAGCATCAAGAAAGTGGAAACCACACATGGAGAAGCAATTCTAGTATCATTGTGCGAAGGACCTATGACTCCAGGAGATGAGCCGAAGTTTCAAGTATTTCTTCCAAAACGATTTGTTCAACTGCTACAAAATGAAGACTTGCGAGATATTCAACCGGGGACGTTGTATTTGGTATCACACGGTGTAAGCGGCAACAACTCGACGGAACTCACTCTGCACATCATGCATCATTGTACATAATGTCTCTATTTGTTTTTCTCTGTTTGTATTTCTAGTCATCAATGTTAGACTTAAGCTTATTGTATTGTAAAATGTTTGTTTAATAAAGAAAGAAAAATAAAAAAAAGAATAACATTAAAAGAAAAAACAAAAAACAAAAAAAAATCAAAAAAAAACAGCAACATAGCAGTATATTATTTTATATACTGCTGTGTTGCTTTTTTTTAAATTCAAATGGATGACCTTGAACTTTCATTCAGGGTTAACTTATGAAGGGGTATAAAAGAGAGGGAGCAGTGAAGTTAGTCTCAGTCTTGTCTAACACACGCTGCAGCTAACATGTCGGTGCCACCGATGAACAATTTATTTTTCGATAACAATTTGAAGACATATTGTTGCGAGTTGCAATGTTTTAAAATACCAGGCGATCAAGTTGACGGGAAAGCTTGTCGTAAGTGCAGGTGTTTCAGCTATTGCATATGTAGATGTAAAACATATCAAATGAACCGTCAAGATAAAATACAAGAATTACGGCGATGGCTTGCATTACTTTGGCGGCGAATGGAGTAGCAACCATCTGCCGTGCACTTGCCACCTGCCGCCTACCATCTGCCGCCTGCCATCTGCCGCCTGCCATCTGCCGTCCGCCATCTGCTCCGCCCCACCACACTTTTACCCCCACCATTTAGTACGATTACAACGCTAGCTTGTGAATAGCCAGTACACCTCCGGCTCTCGACCGGTGAACATCGAGCTGCTCGTCCCGACTGTGTGTTCCCTGCGGTCACATAAATAGGCGAGGAACACACAGTCGGGATGGACCGATTGGACAAACAAGCGCAGCACTTGAAAACTGCGTCTGACGGCCGCGACTCCGGATCAACAACATCGATGACGACAAACAACGGGGAACTATTGTAAACATAAATTATTGTAAACATAACTTATTGTAAATAAAAAGAAATGTAAACATTAAAGTAATAAATGAAATAGTACTACCTCGCACTCGTATCATTCGATTGCTTCATTCGATTGTTTTCATTCGATATTTTATCGAATGAAAACTATCGAATCACAATCGGATTTTACGCGTGCGAGGTAGTACTTTTTTAAAACACCCTCCCAGTGACCTTGACCTTTAAACTTTCCCTCATTACGTCACAAAACCACCTACGTCACTGGCTGAGGCTCAGATGACGTGTTTAATGACTCAGCGCTTCCGGTCACGTGACCGGAAGCCATAAATCACTTGGCCCAGAACCGGCAAACCCACACTACTAACGTATACTGACGAAAATTGGTATACAGCTTCATCTCGTGGTGGTCTATTAATATTTGCTCAAAAAATTTTTTGTTGCCAAAGTCTCCCGTAGCAGCAAACCTGCGTACTCAGCCCCCATGTTATTCTTATGGAGAATAATGAAATGCTCTGTCTCCCTTAATTATGAACAAAAATGAATAAAAACTGGTATATGACTTCACGTAGTTGAGTTCTATTGATATTAGCATAAAAACCCATTGTTTGTGTTCCTTGAGTTTGCCAACCAATAAAATAACTTCACAATCTAAGTTAGGAAATACCAAATCTCCTTTAACACTAATGCTTCTGCATGTAAATATCCAATCTATAAGGAATAAGTTAGATCAATTGTCTGTTATTTTAGAGGAGGCCGAATGCAGTATTTTGTTGATTAATGAACATTGGTTGTTAAAGAGTGAGGAGCTGTTATATGTTCCTAGGGGTTTCAAACTTGCTGCTTCTTGTTGTAGAGAAAGGGATCCACATGGTGGTGCTTCCATCATTATTAAGGTAGATTTTGACCATGTGGAAATTGACATATCCCAATTTGTGCATGTCGGCCTTCTCGAAGCTGTTAGTATTTATGTTATGAATTTTAATATTGTATTTATTTCTCTGTATAGACCTCCGGATTCTAGTTTGGATTTGTTTTTTAATTGCTTTGAAGACCTTTTAATCTTTGTTACTGATAAGTTTCCTAAAGCTAGAATTTTGATAGGTGCTGATTTTAACATTGATTTTTTAGGCCATAACAAACACTCTGTAATGCTTAAAAATGTATTGAAGTCTTTTGATTTATATTTTGTTTTTAATACTGCAACAAAAGGTAAAAAGTGTATTGACAATATTGCTACTAATCTGGGTTCAAATTGCTATAGTCATTATGTATGGAAGGAAAGAATCTCTGACCACCCAATTTTGTGTTTTAAATTTACTCTTGCATGTACATCCTCTCTACTCTGGAGAGAAGTTTCATTCAGAAAGTTAAATGAAGATGGGTTAAATTTATTTATGTTAAGCCTGGCTAATGTTAATTGGGATTTCATTTATGTAAATGAGGATGTTGATCTTGCTTTTGAGTGCTTTTTGGGAGTGGTTCTTTCATTGTATAATGTTTGTTGTCCTAGAATTACTAAGAAAATCAAAATAGATAATAAGGTTAAGCAAAATAAAAATGGTTGGTTTGATGATAATGTTAGGAAGAACAGAAATATGTTGATGCTTATTAGTGACTTGTTAAAAATACCTAGCTATAAAAACAATCAACACCTTATAGATAGCTACATACTTTGTAAAAATGAATATAGAGCGAGTATTAAGGCTGCAAAAATCAGACACAATGAACAATTTATTTCTAATTCACAAAACAAAAGTGCAGCTTCATGGAAAGTGATCAGGGCTGAAAGTGGTTCATTTTTAAGGGGTGTAAATGCTAGTTCACCAATCAAGGCTGATGAGTTTAATGATTTTTATATAGATATTGGTAAAAAAGTCATGGAAAAGTCAAATAGCAGCTGTCATAATGTAAATTATTTATCTTTTCTTCATAATGTTAATCCTCCATGTTCCAGTTTTCATTGGAAACCAATAACTGTTTATGACTTGACGAAAATTATTAGTAATTTAAGTTCTTCCGGCAGTGAAGATATTTATGGATTGTCAAACAAAATCGTTAAGTTAATGGCCCCTCTTATATTACAACCTTTGTTATTTTTAATTAACTTAGTTTTCCTGCAATCTCACTTTCCTCGTTGTTTAAAACCGTCAAAAACGATACCTCTGTACAAGAAAGGTAATAGATCATGTATCTCTAACTATAGACCGATATCAATAGTAACTATATTTTCTAAAATAATTGAAGTTTGTGTCAAATTACAGCTAAATGAATTCATAACTGACAATAATATTATTTGTAACAGCCAGTTTGGATTTAGGAGTGGCCGTTCAACAACTTCAGCAGTAGAGATTGTAGTGTCTGATATTCTTGACAGTTTTGAGTGTAATGAGTACCTGAGCGTGGCCCTTGTGGACCTCAGCAAGGCTTTTGATTCTGTTTGTCACAATGTTCTGCTGAACAAATTGGAATTTTATGGTATTAAAGATAAAGAATTAGAGTTTTTTAGATCCTACCTTTGTGGAAGGAGGCAGATGGTTCTTTTAGATTCCGAAGCTTCTTCATTCAGAGAAGTCCTTGCTGGGGTGCCGCAGGGGTCCGTTCTTGGACCATTGTTATTTATAATTTTTATTAATGACCTTCCTAACTCCATGCCTTGTAAAACATTGTTATACGCTGACGACACCTCTTTTCTGTACTCGGGTAAGGATTTTAAGGAGACTGAAAAAGTTATAACTGATATGATTGATTTTGGTAAAACCTGGTTTAGTAGTAATTTTTTATCTATTAATGATGAGAAAACAGAAAGAATTTGTTTTTCATTGAGGCAATTAGGCTGTGCTAATAATAAGATTTATGACCACGTTAAACTGCTAGGAGTCACACTTGATGTCAAGCTTACTTGGGAGTCTCATACATACAATGTTATTTCTAAATTGGCCAGAGTTTGTTTTTTACTGAGACGGCTCAAAAAATGTATTTCCATTCATATGCTGCTTATTACTTACCATAGTTTTTTTCACACCCATCTCTTATACGCAAACCTTTTGTGGGGTAATAGTAGTGGAGCTAGACATGTTTTTATCTGGCAAAAGAAGGCTTTAAGAATCTTGTTTGATATTCCTGTTAGAACTAGTAGTAAACCTTTTTTTATTAGTTATGAAATTATGACTCTGCCTTCCATATTCATTTTTCAAAATTTAATTTTTGTCAAGGAAAATATTAACAACTTTGTTACTCGTGATTCAGTTCATAGTTACGATACTAGAGGATCTTGTGATTTAAATGCTCCAGCTGCTAGATTAAGTAAATTTATTAACAGCCACAAGTATTTACAGATTAAGTTTTTTAATAAAATTCCAGTAGATTACCGTAGCTTAGATTCCATTTTATTTAAAAAACGTTTATCAAGGTGGCTATTGAGCAAGGCGTTTTACTCAATTGACGAGTTTTTAAACTGTGATGATTTTGCTTGTTTTTAACTTATTATTATCACTTGGAATGTAATGTCTCTGTTAGAATTTTTTATTTTTACGTTGTTTGTTATTTTTATATATGTTAAATGCTTTCCCATACTGTGTCTATTTATTGATATTGTTTATAAGCTTGTCGAAAATCTACCTTATACTTGCAACTTGCCACCAAAATACTTGCATATACTCATAAATCCTCATAAACTTCATATACTTACATAAATCCTCATATACTTGCGTATGCTTATACTTGCTTTTGCATATTGAAGTGAATAAATTGCTTGATTTGCATTATGCGTTAATTTGGAATATAGATATAGCATGAATAAATTTGGCTTGATCACAATTATAGATTTGCATAGTTAGTATGGCATGCTATATTTAGCTTGAATTCTGATATTGTAATATTGTATTTTGCATGTGATATTGTATGTTATTGAAGAATGGTATGTGCATGTCTCTTGTATTTCTTGTGACGTTGTCTATTTCAATTGATTAATGACAATAAAGCATTATTATTATTATTATTATTATTATTATTATTATTATTATTATTATTATTATTATTATTATTATTATTATTATTATTATTATTATTATTATTATTATTATTATTATTATTATTATTATTGTTGCAGCAAACCTGCGTACTCAGCCCCCATGTTATTCTTATGGAGAATAATGAAATGCTCTGTCTCCCTTAATTATGAACAAAAATGAATAAAAACTGGTATACGACTTCACCTAGTTGAGTTCTATTGATATTAGCATAAAAACCCATTTTTTGTGTTCCTTGTTGCAGCAAACCTGCGTACTCAGCCCCCATGTTATTCTTATGGAGAATAATGAAATGCTCTGTCTCCCCTTAATTATGAACATAAATGAATAAAAAGTGGTATACGACTTCACCTAGTTGAGTTCTATTGATATTAGCATAAAAACCCATTTTTTGTGTTCCTTGTTGCAGCAAACCTGCGTACTCAGCCCTAATGTTATTCTTATGTGGAATAATTAAAATTGTATATATCGCTTATTTTTGAATATATTTTTATGAAACTTGGTAAGTGGCTTTATGTAGTATTAAGACATTTATATCTCCATTGGAAAATCGCTGAGTATGCAGGTTTGCTGCGACGGGGGTATTTGTTGGTGTCGTCACCCGGGTCGTCAGGATCCGAATCGTTGCTTTCAAAATATAATTTCCGTTTCCCAATCTGAGTTTTAAACCTTACAATATTCTTTCTAAGCTCTTTTTCAGCCTTTTCAGCTAGGCTTTTCTTCAGTTGTTCTCAGTTTTCTTTGGAAGTTAATAATACTGCACCTTTCTTTTTCCCTTTCATTGATTTTCCTTCATTGAGTTTTGGTATAGGGGAAATATCAGCAAGAAATTTTCAAGGTGTCCCTTCAGGTTCAGGTCCAATGCTGTCTTTACTACAACCAGGTTGTGGTTCAACATCAATGTATTTTGAAGCGCAAGCTGTGGTCTTTGAATGAGGTTGTGTGGATCTACCTTCAGAAGTGGGAATCATATTATCAGAGATTGTGAACAAGTAGTCTGGGAGAATATTTTTGTCCAGTGGGAAAATACTGGTAGATTTGAAGTCACTAGTGTCATTGCCTACAGACGCTGATTTATTCCACGCCTGAAAAATTAAGGGACCAACCTGGTACCTTGTTAGCTTGCGGCCAACATGCTGCTCAACCCAGGTGTTACTGGCGGTTTTGAAATAAGCTTTCAAGGGCCGAAGAAAGACTTGTCAAATGGTTGTAGTGCGTGCATTGTATGTGGAGGTAGGAAAAGTAAAGAAATGTCTTCGGCTTCAGCACGTTCAAGAAGGGCAATGGAAGTAACGTGGGAGCAGTGACTATCGAGGATCAAAATATTTCGTCCTGGTGCTTTCCGGAGCAGAAATACTTCTTCAAACCACTTGTAAAATATACCACTTGTACGCTATAGGGGAATATATTTCCCTATAGGGGAAATTCGCTAATAAAAAAACTCATCCCTAGATACATGCAAGGAGTGCGGAGAACAATACCAAGAAACTACAAAAAAATGTGATTGGTTATGCTGCGCAGCTTGCAAGTTGTGGTAACACGAAGATTGCACAATCTTTGATATATTTTGTGTTGATTGTGGCAGAGAAAATAGGAAGAAAACCAAATGAACTAAGTTTTACTTTATATTAAATAAAGATTAATGGATAAGCTCCGATAAAATAAACTTTCTTTAACACTGTTATGTTTTACAAGTACAAGTAATAAATATTTCACTATTTATGTACGCAGATTTTTGATTCATGAAGACTTTTGATCCTGAAGGAAGCCCATCCTGGTACTCAGGTTTTAGGTTTTTTCTTTGTAGATCAATGATGGAGGAAGAAATATCTCTTCCGCTGAGGCAATATGCCACCAAGCTTACTGTTTCACTTTTTTATCCAGTAGTAATTTTATTTACTACCTTGGCTCATTTTTTTGCTACAACCTTTCCAACTTTGTTTATTAGTTGAATCCCACTTTCATCAACATTGAAAATGCTCTGTGGCTTGTCCTGGAATTTATGTTGGTTTATCTCTTTCTCAAGCAGATTATAGCGTTTTTCTGCTGCCTCTCTAGTTAGGCCTCTTCCTCTGGCCATCGACAACCCCTCAGCCTTTCTAATTGATAATTCTGGGTGGCGACACAAAAAACTCCAAAGCCAATCGTATCCTGCCATCTTCTTTTCATTGTTGAATCTATGATCAATATTTAAGGCAACGGCAAATTCATATGCCATTTTTCTTACAGCCGTTTGATTAGGGCAAAATCCAGCGTCCCCAAGTTTCCTTATGTGTCTTACCAGCCTTTCTTCGTTCCAGGTCCAAGGCTACCTGAAACCCCAAAAAGACTTTTAGTGCACAGTAGTTTTTACAACATTAATGTGAACTATGGGACTTTACCAACCATACTTATAACTTATATTTTTCTAAAACAATCATGAGTTTCACAAGGCTAAATAACTGGAGTCACAATAAGTTTTACAAGGCTAAAATTACTGCAGTCATTTTACAAATGTATTTTTTTAAACTTACTTGTGGGACCATGGCTAGGGGCGTCAGTTTTCCCTGCATCCATCCTTCTTCTTATGGTCCTGACTGGTACCCCATGGTATCTTCCCCATGGTATCTTCGAAAAGAAATATCACCAGACTGTATTCTTGCAATAGCCTCCTTCAATCTTTCTGGGTCCCACAGACCCCGAGGTTTGGCCCCTGGTTTACGTTTGTAAAAGGTAGGCATTTGTATTAAACCTAAAATAAACCATATTTTGTTATTACAAATTTATTAAAAAAACTGTATTCACACATAGTTTTTACGTTACTAGTCAGTATACGGCAAATAAATTGAACCAAAACTGGAACAAGATTAATATTAATTAATCAAAGTTTTTAAGTGATAGGCCAATATATATTTTATTTCTTGAATATTGATTACAAGTTTCAATTGAACTTTATGAGACTGTACACCCTAAACGTACATGCGAAAGCGTAACATTAATTTTAACACTAATATAAATATCTTATTTTATTTACGCAGCAAGTATCCCTAACGAAAAAAGTGAGGCAAATGTACCGGATCTCATTGTGGCATATATCCCAATCTAAAGGGGAGAGATGACACACCTTATAACTCCATGACCTTGACAGCCAAGATGGCCGAACTACAACCTAGACACTACCACTAGAACTTACTGTGATAATAAATAAGTTTTGATGGAACAGGCATAGACTTACCTCAATAATCCCGTAGTAATTTACATAAAACTTCTTCGATCAAAACAAAATCACGGTTAACAGAATCTAGAGTCCACTGCGCAACTGCAGTGTGCATACGCGCACACTCTGACGGCGTTTGCCAAAACTAGGAGGGGTGCATCCGCAGTCTATACCGCATGCGGCGACTCTACCGGACTTACCCTACATTGTATATTTTTGTATTGATGGAAATTATAATAAAAAGCCACTTTTATTGATTCATTAAACAAGTTAAAATAAATTCAGTAATACAAAGATTACTGATTTTACTTCTGATTAATATGTTTTTTTTGGTGAGGTGAACGTTTGATTGGGCTCCTCTCACATTAGTTTAATCCTGGGGGCCTTGTCAGACGTTGAAAAAAAGCAAAACAGTAGACACACGAAAACACGAATAGCGCCCTAGGATTTCCTCACGGGATCGGTAAATACCCCCGTAGCAGCAAACCTGCGTACTTAGCGAATTTCCAATGCATATATATTTATCTTAATACCACAAAAAGCTACATACCAAGTTTCATCAATATACATTCATAAATAAACGATTTATGACATTTTAATTATTCTCCATAAGAATAACATGGCAGCTGAGTATGCAGGTTTGCTGAAGCAAGGAACACAAAAAATGGGGTTTTATACAAATATCAATATACCTCATGTAGGTAAAGCCACATACCAAATTTCATTAATTTATTTTCATAACGAAGGCAGATAACACGTTACTTATTCTCCATAAGAATAACATGGGGCTGAGTACGCAGGTTTGCTGCTACGGGAGCCTTGAGTAAAAAATTGTCTTTTTGAGCAAATATCAATGGTCCACAACCAGATGAAGCCGTATACCAAGTTTCGTCAGTATACGTTCATAAATAAGCGAGATATAAAATATTTATTTATCTCCATAAGAATAACATTAGACAACGTACTGTGTTTAGCACTTTCAATATCTCGGTAAACAATTGACGTAGAGAAATGAACAAAATACCAAATTGTGTGTTTTTTTAAGCTGAATTCAATGAGAAAAAATAAAATTTGACTATTTCCAAAATTATATGTAAAAAATTCGAAAAACCCATTTTTGGGGTACAAAATCCCCCCAAAATACCCTTTCGGAAAGAGCGATCTGGCTGGTTTTCGAACTTAAAGTCATAAATGTTGCTTTAAATGTTCATACCAAATTTCATCAAAATCGGATAATTTTTGCGAGAGTTATCGTGCTCACGGACACATATATATATATATATATATATATATATATATACATATAGATATATATATATATATATACAGTATCGAACGAATGGTGTTTTTGGGGTCTGGGGACCTCAAAATGAAAAGTTATCATGGTCCCGGGCCTAGGTCTTACCATGCCGACTACGGTAATAGCTTCTTCCCTATAGGGGAAATTCGCTAAAAATACTGTGTTGAAAGTTAAAAAGTATCGTGGTTACATTAAATTGGGATTTATATTAATTAAGGTTGTGGAGAGGGGGAGGAGTGAGGAATGGGGAACAGCGGAATGTGAAAGTCCAAGGTTCACCGATAAGGAATGAAGCACACGGATCCAGTTAGTTAGGTGATCTATGGGTTTATGATTTTGGTACTCAATATCAGAGAGGTTTAGTATAGTTTTGTGTTTAATGCAAAACATTAATTTCCTTGGAATCAGGGCCGGCTCTAGGGGCAGGAGACCCGTGCTGCCATTTAGAGTGGCAGATTTTTGGAGGGGTGAATTCAATGATATATTAATATTAAAAAATATTATCTTACTAAAGCCAAAACCTTAAAAAAACCTGAACAATTAACTTAAATATTTAAGAAGGTTAAAAGTAACATACAATGTGATTTATGATGGTTAGCTCAAACACATTTCACACACTAAAGAGGGAATTTAGCAACGCTGCCCTCTCGTTCAGGACGCAACGACACTGCCCCTTCTTCCGATTGGTTTTCCCCATCAATATGTACACACACAGTGTGTATTGTGTATACATATCGATAGTTTTCCCCAGTTTCCCCACCTCGTACATCTGCAGTTTCCTCAGTAGTGTATGAACAGTGAACAGTACAGTGTTAGTTTTGTTTCTATAACTTTATCCTTCTTATATCTTAACTGATCGTATCGTAGTAGTGATTGAGTAAGTAGTGCATGAATTTGTGTACTGTAGTATCGGGTATGAGTGTATTTAGCAGAACGGTCGTAGTACTATAAAGTTATTTGATAAGACTACAACTGCTTGCTTAGGACCATCTCTATTTGAAAATCATGGATGTAGAAAACACCTCAAAGGTAGTCAATATCGTAAAAAATCAAGAAAAGAGAATAGGCTGTGCCTTTTCAACTACAAAACATTTTAATTTAGTCTGAAATATATTGAACTATTATACATTATGTATAAATTAGATGTATTAACACGTTCACCTCGTTAAGAGATCCCGAGGTCTTGTACCGCGGGCAACGCTTGGTGCGGTAGCAGTAGTATGCTATTCTTTGCTTTTGTGCGGTTTTGATAACTCCATGTACAATTAACATAGTAAAATCAAATTTATGCAACCAGAAACCATTTTTATGCTGAACCTTTTAGTAACCATAAAAACGAACAAGATCTATGGATCTCGCAACGCACTGAAATAATAAGTGTTCACTTTTATACAGCACGACCCCCCAGACCTCGTAGCACAATTTAGTTGCTCATAGCGCCGCTTGAAGCTCTGAAGTTAATGCCGTTCACAGATTGCACCAGAAGTTTTCTTGTTATTGCAAGCTTTTAATTAGGCAAATATTATGTTGTGTATCTCGTCAATACACGGTATTTGCCTTGTCTAACTGAAAGCTATTATCATGAACATGAGAAAGTAGTGCAAAGATGAAAACAATTTTAAATATATGTTTTATTTGCTGTATTAAAATTAACGAGTTTGCATGCAGCACGTTGACATGAGAGAAGTGAATTTCCACATAAACAACTTTTAAAAATCCAAATCAGTGTTAAAACATATATTTATTCACATTTTTATCGAAATCTGAGAACCATTTTTGTTTTGGCTGTTCTGATGCTCCTGGTTCTATTTACATGCAATGATGGGAATACACTATTGTGCATTATAAGGTTTGACGTTGTTTGTTTTAGGGGGGAATAGGAGGCCCCGGCATAGCCGGCTAGGCACGTCTCTCTTGGGATATTGTGCAGCCACGGGAAAGAGGGAAAAGAGGGATGGGAAAGGTGGTAGGACGGGGTCAGTCTGCCTCGCTCCACAAAGGAAAAGAGAACCTTACCTAGCTCCCGGACTCTGTGGGTGACATAACCCTAGGACGATTCGCCCTCTAACCCGACGTCCCCCTAAGTCCAACAGACAGGGACCGCCATTGCACAGAGCCTCCAACCTCTCAGGGGTCGGGTGGCCCCAGGACGGTTTGTCCCCCAGCCCAGCAGACCAGAGACCGTTGGGGAAGGGCCCTTTCTCCCAGGCACCTGTCCCAGGCTGCAAGGAAGATCCACTACTCTCTCCAAGGACTCGGACTAGACTGGGTATCCAGGCTCAACTGGGAGTCAAGCCCCCAGAAGAGACAAGGAGGAATCATGGAAGGGAAGTTGGTCACACTGGATAGCCAAAAGACTTACCAATGCTGTGACAGCTTCATTTTGCTATACCCAATGTCAACCTCTGTACTAGTATAGACCAGTATAGACCAGTCAGAGAGCCGTCGAGGGCCATTATAAGGTTAGGAGAAGGTCCAGTCAGGATTGGAAGTAGGCGCGAGGTTGCTGTGGATGATAAAAAAATACACCAACAAATGAATTTCACGCTTTTATAATGTAAAACCCCCGTAAAACAATGTACTATGTTTAATCGATATACATTTTCTTTAATAACTCGGTAAATATTTATGGTACAATCATAGGAGAGGGCTTAAAACTTTCTCCTCATTAATTTTCATCTTTCTACATGCATTAATGTTACACCCGGGCGACCCTTTTTGGGCGAAATTTGAAAGATTAATCCCAAAAAAGGGGGTTGGAGTTTTCCGATTTTTTGCCCAACAAACTTGTCCAACTAATTATAGAAAGGAATGTCCTACCATATTTTAAGTAGATCGGACAAAATAATGTGACCGCTAGAGTGTAAACCCACACACACACATATATATATATAATTATGAACAACCCCCAAAATGTGTTCAGGGGTTCATGTTATGAACTTTTATGGTGGTTCCGGGCATAAATTCCACTGTGCGGGTCATGCTAATAGTTCACTTTTCCAAAGGAAATTTACTAATAAATAATAATATTCACATATTTTATATGAAAAATGATTTAAACAAGTTGTATTTGATTGTTTCTGATGAGATAAACAACTATTTATATAGTATATTTATTCCTGCGCAGTACAAGATCTCAGTGCCTCGTACTATTACGTCATATCCAATTCCTCTGCAGATTTTAAGTTGACAACAGTGTACTAGTTCACAAAATACACCATTGAGAGTTCTCTGTCTCAATTCATTTCAAGGTTATAGTGTGTAGAAGATCATCTGCGAACGAGACCTCAGGATCTCGTGTGCACAATCGTAATAACAGCAAGCAAGACCTATAGTTCTCATAACGCACTAACAGGAGACATTAGCAGATCAAGTAAACGCAGCGAACATGTTAAAAAAATTAATGTGATTCCTTACCATATCATTCCAGTCTTCAACCATGTTGGCAAAGTCGAAGAAGTGAATCTGTCGAGATGCATGAGGCGAAGCCATCAATATTTCTCCATCACATACAAGGCTAGTATAGGTACTGTTGAGCACCACCTTACTCTCCAAGGACAGCTTGGGCAGACTGTACATTACAAGTAAGTCACCACTGGGAGAGCCAGGGTCCTCGTGCTGGTTGTACTTGGTCAGAACCAACAACTTGTGCTCCTCGGAGCCACTTCCTTTATTCTTGTTCGTCATGATATGCATGCTCACTATTGGCTCATTGCTGAGGACATGGTTCAAAACATTGATCTTGTTGCCTGTACCTACTAGACCCTGGAAAACAAATTTATAAGTTGATAAAATCCTTGGTATTGTTAATAATTATTGGCAAAGGATATCTAAATTCACTCCATAAGACTAAAATGTATATTTTCAGTTACATGATTTCCGTGCATATAAAAGATGGTAAATGCACATAACATATGGCACATCAAAATTTGTTTTAATTAAAATACATCATCATGCCCAGTGAGAAAAATTAAGACAATTTAATTGACAATCAGGACAGGGCATAATATTAACAGGGCTAGGCGATTAAAAAAGAATGGTGCTAAACTAAACATGTGGTATTTATAGGGGTGGGCGAGTATTGAGTTTTCGAGTACCTGACGATTATTTTCTAATACTGATATTTCTAAAAAAATAAAGACAGAAAAATAAGCCTAAAATATATTTTTAGCTCATATGAAAGGAGACAATGACAGGTGAGTTATTTATGGATACCTGTGAAGTAAGATAAGTAAGAGAGGGGCACGGGGAGTGTTTGGGTTAGGGGCAAAAAATATGACCTTGGAGATAAGGAAGGAAGAAGAGACGGGAGGGGAGGGGTGGGGTCCGGTTGAAAGCAATAAATCAGTAGGCTGACCAACATTATTCTTTGAGTCATTATTTTACAACTTTTCCCCATTATGAATAATTGATATTAGACAGTTTTTAGCGAATTTCCCCCCATAGGTAAGAAGGTATTACGTAGTCAGCATGGCAGTACCTAGGCCCGGGACCATGATAACTTTTCGTTTTGAGGACCCCAGATGCCAAAAACACCATCCGTTCAAAACTGTATATATATTAAAATCAAAACTAACTCTCTTTTATATATTAAATATAATAAGAATACTAATAAACTTAACTAATAATTCTCTATTGGGTCGGGGAAAAGTGATTGTTAGGTAACACTACTTGTGTTGGTGGACAATGGCTTCCATGAAACAAGCCTATAATACAATTATTACCAATGGTGAAATACCACACACACTTTAGGCTCTGCATAATATCTCACAATTACCTTGTTATTACCGAAGAAATACATTTTTACTCTGATTTCTTCCTTCTTTGTAGTGAGTAGCTTGTAGTGTAGTATAGCTGTAGTTATAGTTGTATGGATAACCACAGAAGGTAGTTTTTCTTTTATATGTTTACCTAACTGTTTAGTTAAGTATATATATGGTCAACTTGTAAATAGCATTTGTCATTTGACCATATAATATTTATTCAACATTGTGCACAAAAGATGAAATTCTGGTAATGCTTTACAAAAAGGGGAATACAAAATATACTAGGAGTACGCTCAAATATTCGCGTAATGGGATGACCGAACTAAGAATAAATGATTGATGAAAGTTTCTGCTGTTAACGTAAGTTCTATCCGAAATGTCATCTTAAAGTATTAAATAAACAGCCCTGGGGACTCTGTAGGAAAATATCTACTTTCCTTTTGGTTAACTTTAGGTCATAGGATAAATCTGTTTTAATTATTTTATATTACTAGCTGGCAAGACAGACGTTGTCCTGTCCTAATGTCATTGAATTTGTTTTATGTCCAATACTCATTCATTTTCAATATGAGCTCATTCGCTTCGCTCACTCGTCTATAAAAAAAATCGTTTACGTCCTATCCTCAGACCTACCGAATATACACACAAAATTTCACAAGAATCGCTCAAGTCGTTTCAGAGGAGTTTTGTTACAAACACTGTGACACGAGAATTTTATATATTAGATTAGAGGTGCAAATTCTTCAACAAAAAATAACACGGTAAGTTGCCTATGCAGTGAGGTACTTTGGAAATTGGCTGAGTATGCAGGTTTTCTATGACGGGGGTATTTAATATCATAAACTGACAAAATAAAACAGCTGGCAGAAGTAAATACAAAATAAATGGCTGCTGCAATCTAGCAGATAAACTATTAACTCAGTCACTGTAGATAAAATGCTGGTCCCTTTCCGCAGACGTTGAAGTTTTAAGGTTTTTATGTATAAGAAACCTCACAAATAAAGCATAAAAGGCCAATGCTTATGTGACGCCAAAACTTCATATTTATACAATGCTTATATTTACACCAGCAAGGATTCAGATGGCATCGGACTTTCACAAGAATAATTTAATCTTCAGAAACAAACTGAAACTGTTGTCCATCTTTGTAAGCCGATCTAAGGTATGAATAGAAATGTAACAAGTGATAATTACTTTGCACCAATTGAGACTGCTTACATGCTCAGCAAAAACAGATTGACATTCGTATGGACATTGCGCAAAGATAAACTAATCATCCCACGAGAGTATTTAGCTGACAAAAGCGACCAGAGGGAACATCGTACCATGCCTGCAACAACCAGTTCACACTTGTTTCCTATGCCCTACAACCAAACAAGGCTGTAGCGTTGCTTTCAACAATGCACCACAGAGGACACATTGATGAGGAAAAAATAAGCCACAAATAATTTGTTTTTACAACGAAACCAAGGTGGCGTCGACCTAATGGTCATAAAGGGTTCAATATATACATCAGGAAGAAGAACACGACGTTGGCCACACGCTATGTTCTGTCGAATTTTGAATGTATGCTCTGTTAATGCATACATACTTTTTCTTTGCTACAGGGAATCACCAGTAATCTCCAGATTTCAATTCTTAAAAAGAATTTATCAAAGGAACTAAGCAAACCACACTTGAGACGGCGGCTTGTCATTCCAAACCTACCACGGGACATCCAACTGGAGATAAAAAAGGCTCTTTCTGAAGGAACTGAGCTGCAGCCAGAAGGTGTACCAGACGACAGGCTACCAAAAAGGAAAAACTGTAGCAAGTGTCCGTGGGACAAGTACAGGAAAACAAACTATGCCTGCATCAAGAGCACCAGACCAATTTTTTTTTAATGTTCTAGAAAGGTTTGCACAGACTGCACAACGGAATGAACTGTATGAGCAAGAGACTCTTGAGACATTTCTATTAATTTTTACTATTTGTAGTCTATATTCTGTAGATTTCTCACCACATGTTGCTCGTATAAAATGTAATAACATGTATTTTCATGTTTCCGTTATTTTGTTTTTCCTATACCATGGTAAAAACAACTGTGCATACATTTAAAATTAAATAAACTGCTAAATTAATTTATGGGTCTCTGATACCTTGTGTTTCACATAGTGCAATTAGTAATCATGTTTCGGTAAGTGTTAAGAGGGGAACTCAGGAGATAACTCCTCTAAAAGGAAAGGAAGCAATGAGGATGAGGGTGGGAGCGGTGGGGGTCTCCACTGCGTCTGCAAGTGGGCAGGCAACCACATATGCAGAAACCACCAAAATCATCAAAGTTACCATCCTGTCTAAGGAATATCCTGAGAGGGTGCTCAGACAAATGAGCTCTCCCAGTTGGAGGAAGCAATTGTTTTTGAGATTACGGGGGGTGCCTCATGCAAGATCGAGTTTGGAAGTATACACTTCAGACCACGATATATAATCGTTGACTGTATCAACCAGGAGACCGCCGCATGGATGAGGCAGAGAGCCACTCAACTGAAGAAATGGAAAGGGGTGGAGTTAATTGCATGCCTAGGGGACGACATACCTAGGGCTCACCACATCGCCATTTACTTTCCGAGAAGTGCCAGAAAAGACAACAAGTTTCTACTCTCTCTTGTAGAAGCACAGAATGAGGGGCTTTGTACCCATAAGTGGACATCTATTTTAGATTTGGGAAAATCCCTGAACATGGTTTGCAGAGGCCTACTGACTCCTACACCATCAGCCGAGGAAGGGAAAGAGGAAACAGAGACTTCATCTGGGGGCGACAATGCCAAACATGCGAAGGGGGCTGAAGGAGGGGAAAAATACCCCCGTCGCAGCAAACCTGCGTAATCAGCGAATTTCCGATGCATAATATATGTCTTAATACCACATAAAGCCGCGCATACCAAGTTTTATAAAAATATATTCACATATAAGCGATTTTAATTATTCTCTATAAGAATAACATTGGTAATGAGTACGTAGGTTTGCTGAAACAAGGAACACAAACAATTGGTTTTTATGCAAATATAAATTGAATTTAACTAGGCGAAGCCACATACTTAAGGTCTTTATAACATTCTAGTTATTCTCCATAAGAATAACATGGGGGCTGAGAAAGCAGGTTTGCTGCAACAAGGAACAAATAAATGGGTTTTTATATATTTATCAATATAACTCAACCAAGTGAAGCTACATACCATGATTTACTAATTTATGTTCATAATTAAGGGAGTCATAACATTTTACTTATTCTCCATAAGAATAACATGGGGCCTGAGTACGCAGGTTTGCTGCTACGGGAATAATCAACGAAAAATCAATTTTTTGTGCAAATATCAATATACCAGTACTACATGAAGCCACATAGCAAGTTTCATCAACATACATTCATAAATAATCGAGATATAACATTTTATTTATTCTCCATAAGGATATACTGTATAACATTGGACAACGTACTGTGTTTAGCACTTTGAATATATCTGCAACGGTTGGGCATAGAATCACAATTTAAACACCAAAATGATTGTTTTGTGGAACTGATCAGATTGGTAAAAGCAAATGTGAAGTTTACATTAAACTAAACTGAGGAAAAGCCAAAAACATTTTTCCCATAAGATTAACATGGGAGATTTTATGAGTAGGTTTTTTGGATTTTCTCCGCAACCACTTAACCTAGGATAATAATTCAAAATACTGTATTATTTGTTTTTTTAAGCTCTAAAACATGGTGAAAACCAAAATTAAGTTTTTTAAAAATTGTAGGGTGAAAAATGCAAAAAACTGATTTTTGGAAAATTTTAAACCCCCATAAACCCCCCTTCTTCCCATGGTTCCATTTTTCTGGTTTTCGAACTTAAAGTCATGAATGTCATTTTACACATTTGAGCCAAATTTCATCAAAATCGGACGTTTTTTACTCAAGTTATCGTGTTAACGGACACATACATAGATATATATATATTCATTTTTTGTGCTTGATAAAGAGAATACCTCAAAATATTGCAACAAAATGGTGTTAATTTCTTAAATATATATATATATATATATATATATATATATATATATATATATATATATATAAATTTGAACGAATAGTGTTTTTGGCATCTGGGGACCTCAAAACAAAAAGTTATCATGGTCTCGGGCTTAAGTCTTACCATGAGACCTACGGTAATAGCTTCTTCTCTATAGGGGAAATTCGCTAAAACAGGGCAATGACCTGGATTGATCAACCCTCAACCTAGCCACTCCGGATAACTTCAGCAGCACGGAGGAAAATGAGCAGATGCTGCTGGAGAGCAAGGAGGGCACCACTCCTACAAGGGTGAGTGGCAATGGAAGCCCTCCCTATAATTGCACAGGTAAAAATTCACCACGCCAAGGGAGCCTCTTGTGATGAAGGGGTTCGCCTGTTCAGGACAAGCAGTTGTACTGATCCAAGAACCCTGGGTCTGCAAGAAGAGAGTCATGGGACTGCACAGTAAGGACTCACAGGTAATATGGGACACTTCTTAGGACAGGTAATCTTAGGGCCTGCATATTGATCAGGAAACACATAAGTTGTTTGTGTATTACAGAATTTTTGAAGCGGGACTTGGTGCCTATAAGGACATCAGTGCTGCTTGAAGACACCCACCGTGACATAGTACTGGCTCCTGGATACTTCTATGCAGGGAGGGAGTCACCTCCTCCTGAAGACCAAGGGCTAGTAGAGTACTGTGGCAGGCTTGGACTTCCACTGATCCTTGAATGTGATGCAAATGCACACCACACTGTTTGGGCCAGTACTAGAATCAACTCAAGAGGTGAGGATCTATTAGAATTTATTCTAAAAGTAGATTTAGATATCATAAATGTGGGGAGTATACCTTCTTTTGTTGCCAAAAATAGAGAAGAGGTTCTGGACCTAACGCTAGGTAGTGGTAGTACTAGTATTAGGCATAGGATCTAAAGGTGGAGCGTATCTAGCTAACCATCTCTGTCGGATCATAGGATCATAGAGGTCAATCTGGATGGAACCATTGAGGGCAGTACCTCCAGCAGGAACCCCACGAATACAAACTGGGATGAGTATAGAAATATTTTGAAATGTAACATAGACCAGCTAAACTCAAGGGTGGGTAGTAACCTTGAGAAAGAGGAGTCAGTGGGTGCCTTAAATGGGGCAATAATGGACGCATATGCATCTAATTGCCCCATCAAAGAAAAGGTAACCCATAGGGATGTACCTTGGTGGAGCAAGAAGCTCTCCAGACAGGTGAGCTCACAACGCGCTCACCTACAAAAACTAACAAAGACAATGACAGGTGAGTTATGACAGGTTTGGCCTCCTGGCCAGTGGTTGATCGGTGGGCAGAAACGCGAAGGTTGTTTAATAGAGCCAAGTCAGACAGAGGGTGGCAAAGGTACACCAATACTCTGATGCTCTATAACAAAGAAATAAGAAGGGCAAAGAGAAATAGCTTCAGGAAGTTCTGTGAAGAAATTGCCAATATTCCTGAGGCGGCAAGACTGCATAAAGCAATGAACAGAGGGAAGATGCAGGAATTGGTATCACTAATAACCCCAGATGGCAGCTACACAGAGGATGAGGAGCAGCGTGCTCTTCTCCTACTAGAAACACACTTCTCGGGTAGAAAGCCAATGGAGGGAGGGACTACCGAAGAAAGAATAAGTAGAACAAAGAAAGAAGACTGGGATGTGGTAAAAATAATCCTTTCCCCTGGTAGGCTGGAATGGGTGATCAACTCATTTCAATCATACAAGTCACCCGGTGAAGACAATATATACCCTGCTTTACTGCAGGAAGGGCAAAATGAGATTATTTCAAACCTGTTGGGAATAATGAGAAGCAGCCTAGCCTTGGGATAGGTACCAAGGATGTGAAGAAGGGCAAGAGTTACCTTCATTCCAAAAGCTGGCAAGTAAAATATTATGGAACCAAAACCATACCGCCCCATAAGTCTTACATCCTTTCTCCTGAAAATTATGGGAAAGATGTTGGATAACTACATCAGGGTTGTAGTGTAGTATTAATGTATGTTTGTTGTATGTGTATGTATTAAATTAACGAATGAATGAATTTATTCTGTAAATGTATTTTTATTAGTAAAAACACCTTTCTGCAGCACTAAAAAACTATAACCACATAATATAACAGAAATTTGTCAACATGTCATGATATCAGCTGATTGTAAAAAGTAAAATATGAAAATATAACATAGAGTTTCAAGACACAACATCTTCCTCCCTTCTCATGAAAGGTCTGATGTAGAAGCACGGCGGAGCTGGTCTGCGTTGCAGCGTCTGTTTATTCCGTCAACTTTAACCACATACGAGTATGGCCCAATTACCTTGGTAACTTGTCCTCCTTTCTTAAAACCCTTTCCATGTGTATTAATTACCCAAACAAGATCCTCTTCTTGAAATACTCTCTCTTTGTTACATGAGCTGTTGATTCTTGGTTGAATAAGCTTTATCAGCTTTGTTATCTACATCAGGTTTTAACAAATCAATCTTTAACCGGATTTCTCTTACAAACATCATTTGGTAGGGAGACTTTCCTGTTGATCTTTTTGGAGTTGATCTATAGGCAAATAATAAAGCATTTGGTTTCTCTTGAAGTGTTCCTTTGTCGGCTGTCGAAGCTGTCATGCGTACTTTGAATGTTCTGACACAGCATTCAGCCAATCCGTTTGTTTTGGGATGGTAAGGAGTGATTCGTGCGTGTGTTATGTTTAACCTTTTGCAAAACTCCTGAAATTCATAGGACGTGAGTTGTGGCCCATTATCGTTTACTATGATTCTTGGGAGACCAAAGCGCGAAAACAATTCTTCTAAAATGTTTATGGTCGACTTTGTAGTTGTTCCAACTGTAGATAAGATTTCAAGGCACTTTGAACACACATCTACAACTACCAACCACATTTTTCCTAAGAAGGGACCTGCAAAATCAATGTGTATTCACGACCAAACTTCAGTGGGCATCGTCCAGGAATATAGTGGGACTTCAGTATCCTTAGCTCTGTTTTGTTGACATCCTGTGCAATGTTCGACAAATTTCTCCAGGTCGGTATTAAGTTTTGGCCACCAAAACTGGAAACGAGCTTTACTCTTCATTGAGACAATCCCAGGATGACCTTCATGTAACGTTTCCATTATCCTTAACCTAGGGATGTGCGAGTACTCGAAATTTCGAGTTCGAGCCGAGTTCGGCTATGAAACTCGAAGATTTCGAGCGAGTTTACTCCCGCCGTTTACCCGCGCTACCACGGGTCGTCCGCGGCCGCGCGTCGTTTGAAAATTCAAATTGAGTGTCAACGCATTTGAGGTGTTAAGAGTTAGTTGTGATGTGAATTTTAGTGTTTTATTAATAAATAAGTAAGTTGTGGCTTATAAATTTGTGATAGCCTACTCTTTACACCAAAAAGGAAGATTTACCAGGACCTTCCGATTGAGTTGTATGAACACTGCCTGTATAGTCCACTTTTAGGTTAACCTAACTTTGTAAAAAAAATTAAAATATCAAAAACAAATCTGTAATGAAATCTAATAGGTAAGTAAGTATAAGAAGTTTGTGCTTGTTTTTTGTTCCATAGTAATTGAAACTGAGTCAAAAGAGACTCAACAAAATTCCATCCATTAATTTTAGGCTCAACCATTGTCCTTTGGCATTGAGCTGATTTTAAAGACAGTGATTTGTTTAGGCTTTGTTTAAGTTTCATTAATGATTTTTTTTTTTAAATCATTCTTAATATTTTGAAACTCTATTTAAGACATGGCTTCAATTTTATCAATTGATTTGCCAGGCACTTTCAAACATAGTATCTTCATGTTTTTATTAACTGATTGTTCTTATTAGGACTATTAGTGTTAAAATTAATGCTAACATATGTTAGTAAATATATTTTGTGTGGTAAGTAAGTAGGTTAATGCTTTACCATGTAATAGGCCTTTTAAATATTAACATAAAGTTTATTTTAACTTTTAGGACTAAATGTAATTTTATTTCCTCCATTCGTAGAAAGATGTAGCTTAGGCCTAAACATAATATACAATAAAATGTAGGATAAATAAAAAATAGGAAATAAAATAAAAAACTTAAATAATTTTTTAATGAAACCGTTAATTAATACCATATAGGTTATAAAAACCTTAATACCAAAATATTAAAAGTATTTGAGCTTCATGGCAAAATGTTAGGCAATAACTTTGGTATAATTTATTTTCAGATAAATGTACTTATCTTTTTCCAATGAAGCAGGAATCCATTTATTTGACTTACTATTATTTTTTCAGGGCATAGTGACTAGCAAAGTATATTTTAATAACAACATTTATAAATGGAACCCTATACACTGTTTTGATCCAATTTAACTCGACCTATGTGTTTTTTATTTGTATACTCGACTCAAACTCGAGATTCGAATCTTTTGCCATTTACTCGACTCAACTTAAAAAACCTGTACTCGCACATCTCTACCTTAACCATTAACCTTTGGGAGCGTAGGTTCGTGTCCTACTGACTGCACCATTTGTAGTGTAGTGATAATGTACTGAAATGAACGAATGAATGAGTTTATTCTGTAAATGTATTTTTATTAGTAAAAACACTATACTGCAGCACTAAAAACTAGAACCACATAACATAACAGAAGTTTGTCAACAAAGCATGATATCAGCTAATTGTAAAAAGTAAAATAGGAAAATATAACATAGATTTTCAAGACACAACATCGGTGGAGTTACTGGAGACATCTCCCTTACATCCGCAGCAACATGCATATAGGACAGGTAGGTCAACAGATACTGCACTGTACGAATTGACTAGTATTATCAGGAAGACTCTTGATTGTAAGAAGACTGCTTTATGTGTTTTTCTGGATATAGCAGGAGCCTTTGATAACACCTCACATGAATCCATGACAGAGGTACTGGAAAGAAAGGGTGTGGACAGAACAACTATCCCTTGGCTAGGCAATATGCTGTCCACAAGAACAGTGGAAGCCCACATTGCAGGAAGAATCATACAAATGAGTACGGAAAGGGGTTGTCCCCCCTTACTATGGAGCTTGGTTGTAGATGAACTCAGGATTCTTACCAGGGGAGGTCTACACTGTATTGGATATGCGGTTAATATAGTTATTATTGCATAAGGAAAATTTAACGAGACTCTTGCGATTTAATTCAATGGGGTCTAAATCAAACTAAGGAACGGTGCAAATTGGTGGGTTTTGACGGTCAATCCAGCGAAAACCTCCCTTGTACTTTTTACTATGAAAAGAAGGCTACCACTATTCAGGAACATCCAGTTTGGAGGAGTGGAATTGGAATGGAAGTCGGAGGTCAAGTATCTGGGTGTAACCCTAGGTAAGAAACAACTGTGGAATAGACATGAAGAAGAGGGAACCAAAAAAGCTACATCCGCCCTTCTGAACTGCAGGAGCTATGCAGGGAAATCATAGGGTTGCAACCCACGTATTTTAAGGTGGATGTATGCCATGATGGTGAGACCAATGATCACATATGGGTGAGTAGCTTGGGCGGGTAGGACCAAGTTTAAGAACACGAGGAAATAGCTGGAGAAGTTACAAAGAATGGCTTGTATTACCATAACAGGAGCCATGAGATCCTGTCTTACAGCAGCCTTAGAAGTAATCCTGGACCTGACACCTCTCCATTTGGTTGTGGAAAGGTCGGCAAAGGAGGCACTACTTAGGATGGAGAAAATAAGCATGAAAATAAATCCTACCTATGGCAGGGACTCCCTTCCGCCAGGTCTAGAAGAATTACTGAACCTCCCAAGGGACTCAGCAATCAGAAGGTTCAACTTTAAAAATAATTTTAGCACTGGGCTAGGGAACAAGAAACAGTGGAGTTGTGAGTCCACATATCCACTTGCGAGACATGCCATCAGGTGGTACACTGACGAGTCAAAAACCAATGAGGGAAATGGGTTGGAGTGTTTGGCCGGAGGACCAAATACACCGAGTCCATGGGGATTTCTCCGAGCATCTTTCAGGCAGAGGTGAATGCAATTGATAGATGCGTACACAGTTCAACCTAAGCAGGAAATACAAGAAGCGGGATATTGCAATCCTATCAGATAGCCAAGCAGCAATCAGGACGCTGAGTTTACCAGTAATCAGCTCTAGAATGGCAGAGTTTAAATATGCTAGGTAGGACAAACAGAGTGTCTCTCCTCTGGGTGCCGAGCTACCAAGGAGTAGAGGGTACTGAAGAAGCAGACAGGCTTGCAAGAGAAGGGGCGGTAAAACCCTTCACTGGCCCTGAGCCAGGATGCGGGCTAGAGGATGCTTTCTTCAGGAGGAAACCAAAAAGAAGGAACAGGCAGAGAGAGCAAGCAGGTGGGTGACTATTCCTGGATGTAGACAAGTCAAGGAAATGCTTGGCAACTTTAATCATAGTAGATCTGAAAATCTGATCAGCTGTAATAGAACAGCCTAAGAATTCTAACAGGGTTTTTCACCCGACACTGTAGACTTAAGGGCCACCTTAAGAAGATGGGTATGGTAGAAGAGAATGGCTGCAGATTCTGCCAGGAGCATAAGGAAACCCCGAGGCATCTACTGGCTGAATGTGATGCGGTTGGCCAAAAAGGGCTAGGAGTTTGGGATCATACCAGATAAGCATTAGGGATGCTCCCCTTTTAGAACCTCCCAGATTCTAAACTTCATCAAGGAGTTAGGGTGGAGGAGTTCTAGGTAGGAACTGAGAGCTCAGAAGCGCGGGCATAAAAGATCTTGTTAGGTCGCAGTGCATTCTTCCCCCCACATTATCAGTATCAGTACCCTAACGGGAAGTAGTCTACGTGATAAGACCTAGTCCTGGGGCCAAGTTAACATTTCGTTTTGAGGTCATCAGATGCAACAAAGAAAATTCGTTAAAATTTGGGTATATATTCAGGGTTAGGCAAAAGTGTAGATACACCCTGTTAACTTTTCAACGGGTAAAGATAGGTAAACAAAACTCGATACACCTCCATAATAAAGAACAATGCACTTTTTTCAGTGTCACAACTTTGCCCATCCCCATAATGGGGATTTTTTTATGTAAAGCTCCATTAAAGAAGAATAGTGAAAACTAGAGGTTTTTTTATCTCAAGCCAGAACTAATTGGCGCCAAATTGAAATTGTCAGTTTTGCCCAATGACGAGTATTTATAGAAACCACTTACAAGTAGGCATTGCATTATTTTTACTGATGTGCATGTTTTTGACTATTATATAACAACTGCTTATAAATTGATGTTTAATTTTCTCAACTAATAAACAAAGCGTTATAAAAAGATTGCAATATAAGTCTCCATTCCTTATTAAGGGAGAAAAAGGCCATCATACCATAAACAATATAATGCAAAAAATACAACCAACTTTCAGGCCACAGTTATTTAAAAACAAATTTACACACAGCACGCTGACATGAGGGAAGTAAATTTCCATATAACAAACTTTTAAAATTCAAAATCAGTGTAAAAACATACATTTATTCTAATTTTTATTGAAATCTGAAAACGTTGATTTGTTGGCTGTTCTGATGCTCCTGGTTTCATTTACCTCCAATGCTGGAAATACAATTTTGCGCATTATAAGGTTAGGAGAAGGTCCAGACCAGCTTGTAAGTAGCCGTGAGGTTGCTAGGGATGATAAAAGTACAAATACCCCCGTCGCAGCAAACCTACGTACTCAGCGAATTTCCAATGCATAATATATGTCTTAATACCACATAAAGCCGCATACCAAGTTTCATAAAAATGTATTCATATATAAGCGATTTTAATTATTCGCTATAAGAATAACATTGGTAATGAGTATGTAGGTTTGCTGAAATAAGGAACAAAAACAATTGGTTTTTATGCAAATATAAATAGAATTTAACTAGGCGAAGCCACATACCAAGTTTCATCAATATTCAATCATAAATAAGCGCTATATAACATTTTAGTGATTCTCCATAAGAATAATATGGGGCTGAGTAAGCAGGGTTGCTGCAACAAGTAACAAAAAAATGGGTTTTTATGCAATTATCAATATAACTCAAACAAGTGAAGCTATATACCAAGATTTTTTTAATTTATGTTCATAATTAAGGGAGTCAATACATTTGACTTATTCTCCATAAGAATAACATGGGGCTGAGTACGCAGGTTTGCTGCTATCGGAATAATCACAAAAAACTCAATTTTTTGTGCAAATATCAATTTACCAGTCCTACGTGAAGCCACATACCAAGTGTCATCAACATACATTGAGAAATAATCGATATATCAAATTTTATTTATTGTCCATAAGAATAACATTGGACCATGTACTGTGTTTAGCACTTTGAATATCTCTGCAACGGTTGGGCATAGAATCAAAATTTAAACACCAAAATGATTGTTTTGTGGAACTGAACAGATTGGTATAAGCAAATGTAAAGTTTACATTAAAATAAACTGAGGAAAAGCCAAAAACTGTTTTCCCATAAGATTAACATGGGAGATTTTATGAGTAGGTTTATTGGATTTTCTCCGCAACCAGTTAATAATTCAAAATACTAAATTATTTGTTTTTTAAGCTCTATAACATGGTCCAAACCAAAACTAAGTTTTTTAAAACTTTTACGGTAAAATATGCAAAAAACTGATTTTTGGAAAATTTAAAAACCCGATAAACCCCCCTTCCCATGGTCAGATTTTTCTGGTTTTCGAACTTAAAGTCATGAATGCCATTTTACACATTTGAGCCAAATTTCATCGAAATCGGACGAGTTTTACTCAAGTTATTGCATTCACGGACACATATATGTATATATATATATATATATATATATATATATAAATTTGAACGAATAGTGTTTTTGGCATCTGGGGACCTCAAAACAAAAAGTTATCATGGTCTGGGGCTTAAGTCTTACCATGAAACCTACGGTAATAGTTTCTTCCCTATAGGGGAAATTCGCTAAAACAGATGATTATCGGGCTTTTCTAATTTTGCATGCATTAATTTTACATCCGGGGCTTTTCTGACCCTTTTTGGGACCAAAAACTCGAAATTTGAAAGATTAATCCCTAAAAAAGGGGTTTAGGGTTTTCCGATTGTTTTGCCCAACGAACTTGTCCAACTGATTATAGAAAGGAACGGCCTTACCAAATTTGAAGTAAATTGGACAAAAAATGTGACCACTAGAGTGCAAACAGAGATATATATATATATATATATATATATATATATATATATATATATATATATATATAAGAATCATGTGTTATTTTTAAATTTTTAGGTTACAGTATCCTACAGTATTATTTGTTTTAGCGAATTTCCCCTATAGGGAAGAAGCTATTACCGTAGGTCTCATGGTAAGACTTAAGCCCGAGACCATGATAAATTTTTGTTTTGAGGTCCCCAGATGCCAAAAACACTATTCGTTCAAATTTATATATATGTATATATATATATATGTGTCCGTGAATGCGATAACTTGAGTAAAAAACGTCCGATTTCGATGAAATTTGGCTCAAATATATAAAGTGACATTCATGACTTTAAGTTCGAAAACCAGAAACATCGGACCATGGGAAGGGGGGTTTATGGGGGTTTTAAATTTTCCAAAAATCAGTGTTTTGCATTTTTCACCCTACAATTTTTAAAAAACTTAATTTTGGTTTTGACCATGTTAAAGAGCTTAAAAAAAACAAATAATATGGTATTTTGAACTATTAACCTAAGTTAAGTGGTTGCGGAGAAAATCCAAAAAAACCTGCTCATAAAATCTCCCATGTTAATCTTATGGGAAAAAGGTTTTTGGCTTTTCCTCAGTTCATTTCAATGTAAACTTCACATTTGCTTTTACCAATCAGTTTAGCTCTACAAAACAATAATTTTAGTGTTTAAATTGTGATTCTACGTCCAACCGTTGCCGAGATATTCAAAGTGCTAAACACAGTACGTTGTCCAATGTTATCCTTATGGAGAATAAATAAAATTTGATATCTCAATTATTTATGAATGTATATTAATGAAACGTGGTATGTGGCTTTACCTCGTACTGGTATATTGATATTTGCATAAAAAATTGATTTTTTGTTGATTATCTTCTTAGCAGCAAACCTGCATACTCATCCCTAATGTTATTCTTATGGAGAATACGTAAAGCTTTATATCTCCCTTAATTATGAACATAAATCATTAAAACTTGGTATATAGCTTCACCTGGTTGAGTTATATTGATAATTGCAAAAAAAACATATTTTTATCGTCCTTGTTGCAGCAAACCTGCGTTCTCAGTAATAATGTTATTCTTAAGGAGAATAAATAAAATGCTATATATCAGTTATTTATTTAAGTAATTTTATGAAACTTAGTAAGTGGCTTTATGTGGTAGTAAGAAATATATACATGCATAGGAAATTCGCTGAGTACGCAGGTTTGCTGCGACGGGGGTATTTGTAATGTATTTTCGTCTGAAGATGGCATAAGCCGAAATATTATGAATTTATAAGTTGGTCTTTTTAGCGAATTTCCCCTATAGGGAAGAAGCTATTACCGTAGGTCTCATGGTAAGACTTAAGCCCGAGACCATGACAAATTTTTTTTAGGTCCCCAGATGACTAAAACACTATTCGTTCAAATTTATATATATGTATATATATATATATATATATATATGTGTCCGTGAATGTGATAACTTGAGTAAAAAATGTCCGATTCCGATGAAATTTGGCTCAAATGTGTAAAGTGACATTTATGACTTTATGTTTGAAAACCAGAAAAATCGGGCAATGGAAAGGGGGGTTTATGGGGGTTTTAAATTTTCCAAAAATCAGTTTTTTGCATTTTTTACACTAAAATTTTTAAAACACTTAATTTTGGTTTAGACCATGTTATAGAGCTTAAAAAACAAATAATATGGTATTTTGAATTATTAAGCTAGGTTAAGTGGTTGCGGAGAAAATCCAAAAAAACCTGCTCATAAAATCTCCCATGTTAATCTTATGGGAAAAAGGTTTTCCAAAGTTAATTTTAATGTAAACTTCACATTTGCTTTTACCAATCAACTCAGCTCCACAAACAATCATTTTGGTGTTTAAATTGTGATTCTACGTCCAACCGTTGCAGAGATATTCAAAGTGCTAAACACAGTACGTTGTCCAATGAATAAATCTCCTTATGGAGAATAAATAAAATTTGATATCTCCATTATTAATGAATGTAAATTGATTAAACTTGGCACGTGGAGTCTCGTAGTACTGGTATATTGTTATTTGCACAAAAAATTGACTTTTTGTTGATTATCCCCATAACAGCGAACCTGCATACTCAGCCCCCATGTTATTCTTATGGAGAATAAGTAAAATGTTGACTCCCTTAATAATTAAGGGACCATAAATAATAATTATTATGAACATAAATTAATAAAACTTGGTATGTGGCTTCACCTTGTTGAGTTATATTGATATTTGCAAAAAAACCCATTTTTTAGTTCCTTGTTGCAGCAAACCTGCTTACTCATCTCCCATGTTATTCTTATGGAGAATAATTAAAATGTTATATAGTGCTTACTTATGATTGAATATTGATTAAACTTGGTATGTGGCTTCACCTAGTTAAATTATATTTATATTTGCATAAAAACCAATTGTTTGTTTTCATTTTTCAGCAAATTGTATATATCGCTTATATATGAATATATTTTTATGAAACTTGGTATGCGGCTTTATATGGTATTAAGACATATATTATGCATTGGAAATTTGCTGAATACGCAGGTTTGCTGTGACGGGGGTATTATTTTAATATATATATATATATATATATATATATATATATATATATATATATATATATAATTTTGAACAACCCCCACAACGTGTTCAGGGGGTCACGTTAGGAACTTCTATGGTGGTACCGGGCTTAAGTTTCACCGTGCAGGTCATGCTAATAGTTCACTTTCCATAGGAAATTCACTAATAAGCAGCATACATTATCAAATCACCTGTGTAACAAAAATTCTGCCAATCTTGTAGGAGGCAGCAACAATGAGTGTCCCACTCTGGTTGAAAGCGACACCAGTAATCTCTTCAGAGCAGAGCAACAACTCATTGAGAGAGAAAACTTCTTCATTGTTGATGGCTACGATCTGCAAAACGCCGTCGGAGCGTCCCAACGCCAGATACGGTATCTCAGGATTACACTGCAGGTCCAGCACAAAGCCTTTGGAGATGTCCATTGTACTCACCTAAGTTGACAGACAAAGCTCAGTAGCAATGGTGTCATTTTCACTCAGCTAATAATACCTAAAATATCTAAAATTACTTTTCCCAATAGTGGGTGGGAGTTAAAGAAAGATATATAATTGCATTGTGGTTTTCCATTTAATGAAATGGCAATATTTTCAAAGATTAAACTCATTAGAGCTTCCCCAGGACAATTGTTAAACATATCCCTTATTGCTTCATCGCTTACAAAACACACAGTAATCCAGAATAACCTCACACCTACTTTGACTCAATTTTTATGTTGCAACAACACATGATGACAGGTCAAAAATTGCTTGTTTTACTTCATCTTTGGTAACATGGCACATGAGTACTGTTGAGCATGTCCAAACCTGCAAGAATCACTGTGAGTTGCAGTTCCAAAGGCATTAAGAATGACAAGGAGCAGGGATAGCAGGAACATGAGAGAAGTGTAATGAATGTCGGAGAGCACAGAGGGAAGGATAGACGCTCCTCAATACACAATGGTTCTCCAACTTCCGAGATGCTCATGTGTTCCTAGTGCCCACATTTGGAGGTTTGAACATTTATTACCATTCATAAGAGGAACCTTATATATAATACGTGAAGCAGTTTTTTGTAAACGCAACTCCTCCCTCATTTCTTGACCAATATTAATGTTTGAAGTGTCAACAAATTTGTCTCAGTTTGTAGTTTAGCAATAAGGTTTTTAATTTTTGATATTTTTATTCTCAGGGGCACAAGCTGCTTTCAAAGTTTGTTTTTTGCCCATAAGATTAACATGGGGAATAATTGTATTTGAATTGCAGCTGTTAACACATTATTGACAGGTTAAAAGCAATACCAGATGTTACAAGTAAGGAATGTATTCATCTATATAAATAAAATAAATGTTGTTCTACATCGCTTTGAGCAGTGAAATGTATGCAGCGGAGATATTTTAATTTAGGTTACCTGTCTGTTTGTTTATGAACCAGGTTTGTTCCGCATTTCACAAAAAAATACTATACCGAATGTAATACAACATTTTGCCCATTTTCGTTTGGGGCATGAAACTTTAGGCTTCTGCAAATCATTAAGTACGTCATTAGGGCTATGCCCATTGGTCCGTGACTGCTCCAAAGAAGATCTTATAGGTACAGGTTACTCAACCTTTCACTGTAGAATACACCATATTTGTTGTTCTAATGAGCATTTAGTCAGATAATTTATCTTTCACCACGGAATGGAGGAAACACGTGCTTTACTAACTAATCCACAACGGTATACTAAACAATAAAAAATAACGGCACGATAACAAAATATTTGATAGGGAACACATAAGCCCTTGCAACATAGTATTTAAAGCTCAGTTTGTCTAGGTAGTCATTGTGATTATACTGCTGAATTTGGTATGTTTTTAAGACCATCATACACAAACAACATGAGTTATTGAGCAGATATTGGGAAGAAGACAGGTCCATCCCAAAAAGCAGTTATAGGACTATTCACGTTTCAATGAGGCTCAACCATATTAATGACTTCAAAATTTCTATGTTAATTATATACTGTACTTAGTTAATCGATTGCACTAATATTTGATAGCAAGACAGCAGGCAATGCGAATGCACCATAAGCAGAATAAATAGGCCTATACTTTCCATCCCTTATGTAATTTGCTCCGTTGGCCTTTACATTTTAACTTAAAATACTGACCGTTATTAGTTAACTGGACCGATTGAACATACATTTGTGAGGAAGAAAGTTAATACATCAAAATAAAACCACGACCTTAGCCTACCCCTGTTCCAAAACTGCTTTAGGACCCTCCAAATGTTGCAGCTATCAAATTTATGGGTAAATAAATAAGTCCTAATTAGGCAGCATCCCCGGAAAAATATAGTTATGTATAAAAAGTTGTTCGAAAAAACTAACATTGGGGTTAGGGTTCAGATTTGTAAATAAAAACAAAAGAATCTTAACAGCTGTTCAAAAACAACCAGTCATTTTTTTTAAATAATACTCACTTGGTAAAGTATCAGCATGCGATGTTTGTGAGAATAGTGATTAGAACCAATGTATACATAAATTTAATGTATACATTATTAGGTTATAAATGTATAGAACCATTGCAAATTAAGATAGAATAGTTTAATGTAAAGCGGACATGTCCAAAATAAAACAAAACGAGCAAATAAACAAAATAAATATGCTTGCCTTGGAGAGCAACCATGAATAGAGGCATTTTGAACCAACTGACTGGCTTTTCAAGCAAAGCTCGGTCCCCCAGATGCTGGTGCTTTAACAAATATATCTAACTTTTCAAATATAGTATTTCACTATGATCACGAGCGAAGCCGCGACGGGCTACTAGTTTGTTATAATTCAAGTAAATAGCTAAGAGTGTTTGTAATTGATATTATTTTACAGAATTAATTAAACAAATGATTTTCTTTTAGCCATTTCCAAATCTTTAGTGGTAACTACAAGCCGTTGTCGTTGACTGAGCCTTGCCATCACCATGAACGGTATACGTTACATTTTTATTTTGTTTGCAAACAAAAATATTGGCAAGATTGGCAAAGTATTTCAAAATGGTAAGTGGAATTCTTAAAGAGAGACAGTGTTATTTCAGAGTTAAAAACCAACATTAGGGTGTTTGAACAAGTATTTCATCAGAAGTCAATTAAAGTTTGCTTTTGTTAAATTATAAGGATCTTCACATTGTATCAAAGGGGTTGTTAGAAAATATAAAAATATACAGCCTCATGATAATAGAACTGAGTAACAGTTTTAGTCAAGTAAATTTAATAACCATTCTTCCTTAATATCTAGGAGTACGCTCAAATATTCACGTAATGGGATGACCGAACTCAGAAATGGTAGATAAAAGTTACTGCTGTTTCGTATGTTCTAACCGAAATTTGATCAAAAAATAATATTAAACAAACTATTAGCCTGTCGCGGCTTCGCTCGTGATCACAACGTAATATTATATTATATTTATGTAAGCTCTTTTGTTATCATGTGTTTTACTATCAACAGCTGTTTTAGTATGCAATTAATACAAATTATTCGTCTGTTTAAGTAAACAAAATCTTTTCTTCATAAGGAATACACTATAACTTTGAAGGCCTGTGGGGCAAAGCCCGAGGACTTTTATTACAGGAATTGGTGAAAGGGGGCGTCTACATAAAAATTAATTAATTTTGATTTGACACATCGTTTGTAAAAATCTGTCCATTATAAACGGAGGAGTAGTGTTTCGTAGAAATCGCTTTCACGTATTATATATAAGAAGAGTCCTGGAGACTCTGTAGGAAAATATCTACTTTTATTTTGGTTAATTTATGTCATAGGATCGTTCTTAATTATATTAAATTATATTGTATTAGAGGTGCAAATTTGTCAACAAAAAATTGCACAGTAAGTTGCCTATGCAGTAAGGTAAATTGAAATTAGCTGATTGGGTATTTAAATATCATAAACTGACAAAAGAAAACAGCTAGCAGAAGGAAATATGAAATAAATGGCTGCTCCAATCTAGCGGATAAACTATTAACTTACTCACATTATTCAGATTATAGAAGAACGTTATATTTATTTATAAATACTGGTATTAGTTTTTTAATATAAAAATGTCAAAAACCTTTGATAAATTGAATAAAATGGTAAACGGGCAGTACTTTATTTATTTAACCATAAAACATATATATGGAACCATTTTTTAGTAGTTTCTTGTAACTACAAAACAATATTGTATTAGTATCTCGTACTTTACAAGCAGTAAGTTTTATCCAATGATTAATCTTATGGAAATTTTACAACTTTGAAATATTAATTAATAAAAGATGGTTTCACGAATGTGTTCCATTTTTGAACTTGAAGCGTTAAGTTTACTGGAAAACATTTGTGTAAATTCTGAAAACAATCCGTGCAGCCGTTTTCACGATATTGCATTACGAACACACACACCCACACACTGTCGCACAATGAATCATCTTTCACTTTGTTCCATCATCAATTACATTTAGGAGTTAAAATATTTATTGCAACTAAGTTTACCATGTTGGCTGCAGGGTGTGTCATGGAACATAGTTCTACCCCCAGCCGCCATGTGCGCTACTTATCTGCAGCCAACATGTTAATGGGGAAGTTTAACAAAATTATCCTCTAAATATAGCTTTGCAGTAGGAAGTCACTAAATCCCCCATCTCAGAACAGAATAGGTTCCTGCATTGTACATTTTCTCATAGTAGAAAGAAGATAATACAAAATTAGAATAAAACCGGTTCAAATTTTTCTATAACTCTTCACCCATATATCCAAATTGTCTATATAACTGATTCAGCTATATCAATAATCAAACAAAAATGTTAGGAATACTTTTGTTCTGTTTTATTTTAAAAGAAATTACAGCTTTAAAATTTAGATAAAATTAGTTCTCTAATTATTTGATATATAGTCAAATTTAAGAGGATACTACAGATCCTTTCACAGTAGGGGAGGGAGTGGGAGCGATATGGTGAATGCCCCATCCTGATTCCTTTCCAACAGTTTCATACAGTCACTTAACTATAACACAAATTGTAAACAATAATTACCAAAGTAATAATTACAAAGGTTTTGACAAATAGATGTAGATTGGTAAGTGAAAATGGACTAAGGTGCGTGGAGGGGAAAAGTCATTACTAGGGATGGCCAATTGTTGATTGTACAATCCACAGTTTTGAATGTAGTGTATGGAACAATCAATTGTTACTAGTCACACATTTTTCCACCGTTCATTGTCTTTAATGCGGACTGGAACAACATTAATAAATATAACTATACACTGTTCCTTGTTTACTATACAGAGTATTGACCCATCGTAATTTTGTTATTCTTTTAAACAATCAGAAAAATTAAATTAATTATCCAGATGAACAAAATACAATTTCTCAAGCTGCCACGAGCTAAGACCAGGCGTCTAACGGGCAGGAAGTTTCAAGTTGCCGACGTCCTGGGACTGAAATAAGTATTAAATATCTCCATGGGAGATTCACACGCTGAAATAAACCCAGCATGCTGAGCAGTAAGGTTCACTCACCGATGATCAGCAACTCTTGCAAAATTACCAAAATGATGGTGTCAACCAATGGCAAGCGATCGACGAGAAGTCAAATACGATTGCCCGGTAGACGGAGTTAATAGATAGTTGTGGGAAAAATTAATAGGAAATGATGATTGTGGAGCGATGGAAGAGAACATAAGTTAGTCCTGAAGAATCGACGGAAGATGGAAGAGGTTTAACGGGAGGACCTGGGACCGTGGAGGAGGGAGGACGTCCGGGGCGACCTGAATTGAGTAGGGTCGTAAGTCCGCACAGAATTAGTAAAATTTTCCACCTGCCGGCTCCAGGACGTCAAGCCACTTCACTCCAATCCACGGGACTTCACCACACTTCAACATGAACTTCACATCACCCGAGAGGACGAGGCTCAACACAATCAGAGAAGAGGGCCGGACCGTCACAAGCCAAGGCGAGGGAAGACTACCGACCAAGGACATCGGGAGGACCACTTCAAGTACACCGGAGAGAACACTACGAGGACACCCTAGACCATCACCGATGGACGAAGCAATGCAGAGAGAAGCCACTAGTTTATCCCGGAAACACGGCCAGGGCAGAGTCCCAACTAAGGTCCTTGGAAACTCTGGTATGTCAAAGATTTTCCTATTTGTTCGCACAGTAAACAGGAGTAAAATGATGTTAAATAAATATAACTGAGAGATATAAAGTTAAAATAAAGATAATAAAGTAAATAGTATAATATTAGGGGTTTGCGGTGCACCGAAAAAACCGTACTGGTACGGTACACAACTAATTACCGTCATCGGTTCGGTACAGAATGTAAACCCAGTACAGATTCGGTACTGTACAGTTTACCGCTTCAAACAATAAACAGAGATAAGCTAAACAATGTTTAACAAAATAAGTGGTTTAAATAAGACCGACTCCTATTTATAACTAGTCATTTCCTTTAAGGAAAACAAGCCCCAAAACTCATAGGAAAAGAGAGTTGACAGGTGTTATTTATAGCTGAACGAGAATGGAGATAAGAAAGGTGGGCAAGGGGAGCGGGGAGGGGCTAGATAGGTAGGTAGGTAGGTAGGGTCGGCAAAAAATATGTCCTTGAAGACAAGAAAGGTTTAGACTAGGAAAGCGGTGAGGGGTAAGGTGGGAGGGATCGGGTAATTAGCTATACATCAGTTGTTTGTCAACATCATTCCTAGGGTGAGAAAAGGAATACTATCTTTTAAATCACGTTCTTTCTCCATTATGATTTCAAATTAAACTGCTTTTATTTATGTATTATTATTATTGTTATTGAAGTATACTAGTGACATTTTTAAATTATATTAACCCTTTGCGATCGGAATGCATATTTGCCGCTATTCCTCAGCGGTCGCGCGGCCAGCTCTACTGGCCGCCGCCATTAGCGCGCGGAAGTCGGATTTTTTCCACAGCAGTTGTCCTTTGCGATCGGACGGCCAGCGGTGCTGGCCAACATGAAATCCAACGAACGCTCGGGCGTCCAGCAGGACTGGCCGACAACAATGTTTTCATTTGTAATATTCCAACTGTGGTATAATGCCTGTAGAGTGCTGCAACCTAGTGAGGAATTGTTAAACTAAACGATCAGCAGGCTTGCAACATTATATCGTAAGAATTGTGGTGTAAACAACTAAAATAAACACCTGTTGTTCTGGTACAAGTGCTGTCATAATCATCATTGTTTTGGTTCAGTTTTATGTGATTTTAACTGTGTTTTGGTGATTTTCTCGAGAGATTTGTGTTTATTTGTATTTTTAATTAAGTTTTAAGTTTTAATGTACATGATTATAAGAACACTTGTACGTTTACGTATAGGCCTACACTTACATTATAATTAGGCCTACAATAAAATTGTTTTATCCCGTATAAACATTTATTAGTAAGAATGGGGTTATGTTTTTTTCCCCCCGTATATTTATCTAAGTAATAATGAACGATCGTTAAAGATAAGACGAATTGAGAGACGTTTTATTAAAATTTAAATCCCCTATGCTAACATTGAAGGTTTTCAGTGAAAATAATTCCGAGCTGCGGGGAGCGAGCCGCCATGATAAATGCCGAGGTGACGCGTAGTGGGAAGTGGCCAGTACAGCTGGCCGTCCGACCGTCGGAACCAAGTTAGTACAGAAAGAATTCCGACTGCGTTGTGGCCACTCCTGCTGGCCTTCCGATCGCAAAGGGTTAAAAAAGGTTTCAAAATGGTTGAAAACTAATTAAAAACTTGATAAATTTCAAATGGTAGCATCAATTTGTTATTGTTTTATTGTTCTGTGAAATTTTTTCATGCATATATCTGTTATATGTTAGATTATCTTGTGTGGTTTTGGAAAATTCAACTACAAATTATTATTAACAACAACCTAAACTTATTTTTTGATGAGGTTAATAGCTAATTATTTTAAGTGTGATATAGCCAAATTAACATTATATCACTGTACTACTTTTATTACTTTATTTATTTATTTTCCAGTTTTACTTATGTAAAACCATGGTACTTATGTTTAAATAAATGTACTGTAATATTTGTTATGGACTTCAATTTTGAATTTAGTAGTGTAATTAAGTAATTTTAGAGTTATTTTGATTTTAATCTTCAGTATTTAAAAGTCTAATTTTCTAATTTATAATTTCTTTTAGTTTCACATCATACATAGTTTTATTTAAGTTATCTGATTTTACTTTGTATTAATGATACAATAATCTCCCAATGCAACATTCAAAATTACATTAAGTATTACATTTCAAAATTGTTATTATTAGGTATTAATACAAGTTCTTGAAATATTAATGAGAAATAAATTCGAAAATCAATGTAATTAATCAGTTAAGCAACTTATGCAATTGATTGATTTTCAAGTAATTTTTGAATTTATTTCTCATTAATATTTCAAGAACTTGTATTAATACTTAATAATAACAATTTTGAAATGTAATACTCCAAAGATGCAGGTTTTAAAAATATTTGTATCCATAGTACAAATATGGATACAATCAATATGGTATTTATTTTTTTAATCAAATTAATAATAAAAATGTTATATGACCTTAATTATTACTCAATAATTTGTTTATGATACATTCAAATTAATAACTAAATTAGTATATATGACGGTACATTGTACCATACCGAATTTGTACCGAGAACCGAGATACAAAATCTTTTACCGTACCGAACCGTACCGATCTGAAATTGTTGGTACCGCAGACCCCTATATAATATGACCAAATAAGTAGGATAAATTAAAGCGTAAATATCTGAAGCTTAAAGTGTACAAATAATAAAATAATTAAACAACTTATGTTCGTGTAAATACAATTTATAGATTAAATAAGATCTGTGAGTATAAAGAAGATTTATGCTGTATTCATTTTGAGCATTAAAGATTTTATATTTAGATAAATAAAACATTCAAGGGTATAACATATTTTAATAATTAAACTAATGTAAGGAGAATAAGAGACGTCATGAGATAGACCTTCCACATATTAATGAAGGCATTAATTTGATCTATTGTGTAGTATTTGAATCTAGTTAGAAAGGATTTATTTGTATAGTATATTTGGGTGTTTGTCTTTGTAGACAGTGATTTTTAAAGAGATTTTTAAAGTGTACGCATTGAATGGTAATTGTATAATAAATTTGTGTCATTCATTATAATATTTTATGGTCCTTTATTCCAGTAACAATAAAAGGGTATTAATTTGATTTATTGTATAGTATTTTAAGGTGTTTATCTTTGTAGAGAGTGATTGAAGAGGGTATTGAAGGATAATTGTAAAATAAATAATGTCATTCATAATAATATTTTATAGTCCTTCGTTCCAGTACCAATAAAAGGGCGGATTTGTTGTATAACATTTTAATCTAGTTAGAAAGCATTTATTCGTATAGTATTTTGGGTGTTTATCTTTGTAGAGAGATTTAGTTTAATATTTTATACATTGCCAACCGAAGCGGAATAGACAGTGTAAGGACAATATCAAGGGATAATTTATCACTGATTGCAAACTGCAAGTATTTCAGGGTTATTGTTTTGTACCATATTAATTAACTACATGTGTACAATAAAAGGGTTGTATGGCTTGATTATGTGTTCATTAAATCCACGATCCTTTGTGAAACCTGTTAGCAGCCTAGCGAGTTAAGTTTAATTGATTTAGTTACCAAATTTATTTCATTTTTTTTTTTTTTTTTTTCATTTTAGTGCAAGCACTTTTACCACCTTCAAGTTTACAAAGTTATTTTCACAACAAATTTTACATTACAGATTAATGACGATACTTTTTTGGCCCAACATTTGGATTCTGGACAGATAATAAGTTTTTGTTTAATCTTTACTTTTTGCAAATTCAGTCATGCCATTTCGCTCAATTTTTATTCTGACTTTAACCCATTGGCATAGACTTACGAGCTAGTTCCATTCCTTACTTGTCATTTTTTAAACCTATGAATTTTTAAATTAATTAATTTTGTATTTCAATTCAAATATAGTAAAATAGTTTTTATATTTTTTTATATTATTAAAACATATCTCGACAAAAATAAAAGTACAAATCTTGATTAACAATCAATATTATTGATCGTTAAGCGTTGATAGTTATCAAAACAATCGATTGTAAGGAACAATTGACAATCAGTCATTCCTAGAGCAAAGTACCATGAACGGATCTGCAGTTAAATTTACATTAACTTATTTCAAGAATTTTTACTTGTACAGTTTACTTGTTTTTATACCTTTGAAAAAAAAACAAATAGTAACAAAATTAATAATAAATACAGTAAGCTCTCCTAAATATTTGTGAACAATTGAAAATTACCTGTACTCCAGTGGTTTTGTCCCAAATATCTAGACTATTGTCATTATTTATTGTTGCCAAACATCTGTCTGCTGGATGAACAAGTGTCAGCAGACGCACAGGCGCTCCGTAGTATTTCATTTCGTCTAGTGTTGCATTCTGGTCAGTGACTTTCAACATGACCAGTGAGCTCTGCACAAATCAGACGAAAACTGTTTAAGGTTTTTCACCTTTATTTGAGGTAAATTGTTGGGAAAATTTAATAATTGAATGGTAAAATATAAAGCACTATGTTTCAAAGAGATTTCATAAAATTCCACAAAAAATTCCCTGATTACGATGGTTTGTTGAGATGTACTAGATCGTATTTTAAAATCAAATCGGCTTGGCAATGTCCTTTCAATATTTATCTGGATGAAATGTCCGTTCTAATTAATGCCTATATTAACAACTAAATGTGCCATTATGTATAGTATACCAAAGAAGGCCTTTTATAAATAAATCTATTTTTTTCAATAATGAGGACCCTCATTACAAATCAAAAATACAAAATGAATTGGTGAATTCGTCTATCCTATTTTCATATGACATGAGAGAAGCAGCTATAGTACCTTTTGAGACCAGCCTACAAGTATGTCTCTAGAGCGGCTGACAGCCATCACCAGCAAGGGCCCCTCGTTGGTCACACACCAGCCCGGCTGGAACTCTGTGCTGCTTACCCTTCTGATGAACTGCAACATTGTACAATTACTGAGAGTCGGATCATTATTGTTACTGTTACTAGGTACGGCTGCTAGGCACGTCTTCCACAATGGGAGTTTTACAAAGTTCACAAGACGGAAGGGATGATCTAGTAGGGATGAAGAAGGTGGGACAAAACAGATCAGCTAATTAACCTTTCAGAGGGGTAACACCCATGACTACTGAGATACAATACATGTTTAGCCAAAGACATTAAAGTTCATTACACAAATTTAAATACATAATGCAGAAAAATGGCAAAGTCTCATTAGTATCTATCTAGATAATAATTAAACACCAATTAAAATTAAGTTAAAATTATTTTGTGCAATCTCAACACAAACAACAAATCCGTCAACCAAATCCACACTTTTTAACAAAGATATGTGATCTATAGCCTCCTGTTCTCCTGTCTTCTTTGCACTTATTTTATTTTCTTCCTAAAACAATCTGAAAGGTTTTATTTTCTTTGTTGTAAATGTTTCAATTAAAGTATCATAGCTAAGTTTTGATGTAAGTTCACATTCTAAGTTCTAAGTTCACTTAAATGTTAATGTGTCGTATTTGTGTGTGTTTTAGCGAATTTCCCCGGAAGAAGCTATTACCGTAGGTGGCATGGTAAGACTCAAGCCCGAGATCATGATAACTTTTTGTTTTGAGGTACCCAGATACCAAAAACACTATTCGTTCAAATGTATATATATATATATATATGTGTGTGTGTGTGTGTGTGTGTGTCTGGTACCGCGATAACTTTTGAAAGAAGCGCCCGATTTTGATGAAATTCGGCACAAATGTGGAGAGTAACATTTATGACTTTAAGTTCGAAAACCAGATCGATCGGTCTATGGGAAGGAGGTTTTATAGGGTTTTAAAATTTTCCAAAAATCAGTTTTTTGAACTTTTTACTCTAAAATATGTAAAACACTAGATTTTGGTTATAGCCATTTTATAGAGCTTAAAAAGATGTTGTATTTTAAATCATTAAGCTAGGTTTAGTGGTTGTGGAGAAAAATAAAAAATGCATCTATAAAATTTTTCATGTTAATCTTATGGGGATACGGTTTTTAGATTTTCCTCAGATAATTTCACTTAACACTCCACATTTCTTTCTACCAATCAGTTTAGCTCTACAAAACAATCATTTTGGCGTTTTAATTGTTGTTCTACTTCCAACCGTTGCAGTAATATTCAAAGTGCTAAATACAATACATTGTCCAATGTTATCCTTATGGAGAATAAATAAAATTTGATATCTTGATTATTTATGAATGTATATCGATGAAACTTGGTATGTGGCTTCAACTAGTTGTGGTATATTGATATTTGCACAAAGAAGGTTTTTTGTTGATTTTCCCCTTAGCAGCAAACCTGCATACTCGGCCCTCGCGTTATTCATATGGAGAATAAGTAAAGTTGTATATCTCTCTTAGTTATGAACCTAAATTAATAAAACTTGGTATGTAGCTTCACCTGATTGAGTTATATTAATAATTGCAAAAAAAAATATCCCCGTAGCAGCAAACCTGCGTACTCAGCGAATTTCCAATGCATATATATGTATCTTAATACCACATAAAACCAAATACCAAGTTTCATCAATGTACATTCATAAATAAAGGATTTATGACCATTTTAATTATTCCCCATAAGAATAACATGGCGGTTGAGTATGCAGGTTTGCTGAAGGAAGGAATACAAAATACCCCCGTCGCAGCAAACCTGCATACTCAGCGAATTTCCAATGGAGATATAAATGTCTTAATACTACATAAAGCCACTTACCAAGTTTCATAAAAATATATTCACAAATAAGCGATATATACAATTTTAATTATTCTCCATAAGAATAACATTGGGGCTGAGTACGCAGGTTTGCTGCAACAAGGAACACAAAAAATGGGTTTTTATGCCAATGTCAATATAACTCAACTAGGTGAAGTCGTATACCAGTTTTTATTCATTTATGTTCATAATTAAGGGAGACAGAGCATTTAATTATTATCCATAAGAATAACATGGGGGCTGAGTACGCAGGTTTGCTGCTACGGGAGAATTATGCAAAAACAATTTTTTGGAGCAAATATCAATAGACCTCAACGAGATGAAGCTGTATACCAAGTTTTGTCAGTATACGTTCATAAATAAGCGAGATAAAAAATTTGTCTTTTCCCCCATAAGAATAACATTAGACAACGTACTGTGTTTAGCACTTTCAATATCTCGGTAACCAATTGACATAGAGGAATGATCGAAATACCAAATTGTGTGTTTTTTTAAGCTGAATCGAATGGTCAAAAATAAAATTTGACTTTTTCAATAATTAAATGTAAAAAATTCAAAAAACCCATTTTTGGGTTACAAAACCCCCTCAAAATACCCCTTGGGATAGGTCGATCTGTCTGGTTTTCGAACTTAAAGTCATAAATGCTGCTTTACATATTTATACCAAATTTCGTCAAAATCGGATCATTTTTACGAGAGTTATCGTGCTCACGGACACATATATATATATATATATATATATATATATATATATATATATATATATATATATATACAGTATCGAACGAATGGTGTTTTTGGGGTCTGGGGACCTCAAAACGAAAAGTTATCATGGTCCCGGGCCTAGGTCTTACCATGCCGACTACGGTAATAGCTTCTTCCCTATAGGGGAAATTCGCTAAAATAGGGTTTTATACAAATAATATATAACTAAAGTAGGTAAAGCCACATACCAAATTTTATTAATTTATGTTCATATTTAAGGGAGATAACGCGTTACTTATTCTCTATAAGAATAACATGGGGGCTGAGTACGCAGGTTTGCTGCTACGGGAACTATAGGCAAAAAAATGTTTTTTAGTGCAAATATCAATAGACCACAACGATATGAAGCAATATACCAAGTTTCATCAGGATAAGTTGATAAATAAGCGAGATATACATTTTGTTCTTATTCTCCATAAGAATAACATTGGACAACGCAATATCCAATATACTGTGTTTAGCACTTTCAATATCTCGGTAACTAATTGACGTACAGCAATGATCAAAACACCAAATTGTTTGTTTTTAAGCTGAATTTAATAGTGAAAACTAAAATTGGATATACTAACCGATCATTTTTATGAGAGTTATCGCACCCACGGGCACACACACATATATATATATATATATATATATATATATACAGTTTTGAACGAATGGTGTTTTTGGCATCTGGGGACCTCAAAACGAAAAGTTTTCATGGTCCCGGGCCTAGGTCTTACCATGCCGACTACGGTAATAGCTTCTTCCCTATAGGGGAAATTCGCTAAAACACATTTCTTAGCTTCCTCGTTGCAGCAAACCTGCGTACTCAGCCTTAATGTTATTCTTATGGAGAATAAATAAAATGCTAAATATCACTTATTAATGAATGTGTTTTTGTGAGACTTGGTAAGTGGCTCTATGTCATAGTGAGACACATATATATGCATTGGAAATTCGCTGAGTACGCAGGTTTGCTGCGACGGGGTATTTAATATTTAAGCGAATTTCCCCTATAGGAAAGAAGCTATTACCTTAGGCGGCATGGCAAGCCCGAGACCATGATAACTCTTCATTTTTAGGTCCCAAGATGCCAAAAACATTATTTGTTCAAATTTATATATATATATATACTGTATATGTCCGTTACCGCAATAACTTTAGAAAGAAACGCCCGATTTTGATGAAATTTGGCACAAATGTAGAGAGTAGCATTTATGACTAAGTTCGAAAACCAGATCCATCTATAGGAAGGAGGTTTACAATTTTTCAAAAATCAGTTTTTTATCCCAAAATGTTAAAAACTCTCAATTTTGGTTATAGCCATTTTATTGAGCTTAAAAAAAATTTAGTATTTTGAGTCATTAACCTAGGTTAAGTGGTTGCAGAGAAAATCCTAAAAACGTGTCCCATGTTAATCTTATGAGAAAAAGGTTTTTAGATTTTTCTCAGATAATTTTACTACAAACTTCACAATTCTTTTTATCAATATGTTTAACTCAACAAAACAAACGTTTTGGTGTTTTAATTGTTGTTCTACGTCCAACCGTTGCAGAGATATTCAAAGTGCTAAACACAGTACGTTGTCCAATGTTATCTTTATGGAGAATAAATACAATTGTATATCTTGATTATTTATGAATGTATATTGATGAAACTTGGTATGTGGCTTCTACTAGTTGTGGTATATTGATATTAGCACAAATAACAAGTTTTTGTTGATAGTCCCCGTAGCAGCAAACCTGCATACTTTGCCCCAATTTATTTATATGGAGAATAATTAAAGTTGATCACCCTTAATTATGAACCTAAATTGATAGAACTTGGTATGTAGCTTCACCTGGTTCAGTTATATTGATAATTGCAAAAAAAACACATTACGTATGTTCCTCGTTGCAGCAAACCTGCGTTCTCAACCCTAATGTTATTCTTATGGGGAATAAATAAAATGTTATATATCACTTGTTTATGAACGTATTTTTGTGAAACTTGGTAATTGGCTTTATGTAGTAGTGAGACATATATAACATATATATATACAGGGTGTCCAAAAAGTCCCGGGTCGGTTAAATATTTTTTGAAATATTTAAAATAGAGTTTCAAAACTTTGCACAAAGTTACTGGACATAAAAATCTATTTTAACACATATTCAGTGATCCGCTACTTCCTCAGGGGGACGGCCCGCTAGGAGTCAGAAGAAAATCTTAAATGTAAGCATAGGTTGATATGCATATCAAATAAAAGGTCTTTATTAGTAGAGTACAGAGCCGCAAACCTGACCTCAAACGGATAACCGAGTAAAAAATGACAGCCCTTCAAAGATGGCTTGAGTTTGCAACTTAGGTAAATGTAATCAAGTTTATGGAACACACTATCAGTCACAAATAACTTTCTCTTTTAGGTTTATCATGGCTCATTCATTTTCCTTGTTTGTTTTATTTTTGATCCCTCTCAGAAATAATGAAACTTATTATTCTACAACAGTATTAATTGTAAACAGTTTTGGGTTAGTAATGTTGAAATAAAAAAAACTCGTCAGTTTATTTTCTACATTATCCTAAGTTACAACTCAAGCCATCTTTGAACAGCTGTCATTTTTTACTTGGTTATCCGTTTGAGGTCGGATTTGCGGCTCTGTACTCTACTAATAAAGACCTTTTATTTGATATGCATATCAACCTATGCTTACATTTAAGATTTTCTTCTGACTCCTAGCGGGCCGTCCCCCTGAGGAAGTAGCGGATCACTGAATATGTGTTAAAATAGATTTTTATGTCCAGTAACTTTTTGCAATGTTTTGAAACTCTATTTTAAATATTTCGAAAAATATTTAACCGACCCGGGACTTTTTGGACACCCGGTATATATATATACATTGGAAATTCGCTAAGTACGCAGATTTGCTGCTATGGGAGTATTTTAATATTTTAATATTATGATAAACTCATCCATAAGGATGAGTGAGTTTTGATGTTCGTAACCTCAACGAGCACGAAACAGCTGAAGTTATTTTTGAACTACAAAGGATCAATTGACGCACAGATTAACCTTTTTTATAAATTAATGAGCACCGGCCAAAAGCAAGTTCATAGAGAGTCAAATTAATTGTTCTGATAATGTATGTAAGGCCACTTGGAATATAATAAAATCACGCTTAGCGCAGAAATATTCTCACACCATAAGGATGCATTTAATCATGCTCATTATTAAACAGGATGTTGGTATTAATGTTTATTAAGTTTAATATAAATCTTGGTATATTATGATAGTACGTTTTTCTAGTTTACAATTTATTTGAGTTTTGCCTCGGAAAAGTTTAGTATGTTACAAGTTTGTTAACTTAATTAAGTATTATAAATAAGAGTAAAGACCATAACATATAGATTTGACTAAAAGTACTTAACTTTGTCCGTACTATTAACAGTTAATGTATTCATTGTGTAATGCAGCATGATTCGTTTTCCTACTTAAAAGGTACGCATGACTTATATTTTGTCTTTGGTGTCTAAACGGCTTCAGTTACGAGTTTCATTAAAGAGAACAAATTTCAGATAGTTTAGCTATATTTTAACGCGCAACAACTATAAGCTTGCAAACATATTTGAAACAGCATCAAGCTCGTTTAACCTGGACTAGATATGCATTTTCGGGTCTTTCAATTTCATGTTTCATTTTCTTGAAACAATCAAGTTTTTTGAACCCTGTCCTGTTATAATAATGTCCTTACAACTGAGTTTGGCTTATGTCAAAATTATATGTGCAATAGAGTCATATAGAGTTCTTAGCTACGTATATCATCGTCGCTTTTTTTTTTGTTGAATTGGGAATTTTGAGGTTAAACAACTTGCCATTACATGGTGCTTGCGCAAACTATCGAATCGATATAATAAAAGCGACTCAGAGTATGATATTAAACAGGAATAAAATACAAATTTCTTGATTTACTAAAATATTCAATAACCCTTCTGAATCTGCCTAATCATTTCAATCAGATATGGGTGCCAACTTATAAAATACCCCCGTAGCAGCAAACCTGCGTACTCAGCGAATTTCCAATAGATATATAAATGTCTTAATACTACATAAAGCCACTTACCAAGTTTCATAAAAATATATTCACAAATAAGCGATATATACAATTTTAATTATTCTCCATAAGAATAACATTGGGGCTGAGTACGCAGGTTTGCTGCAACAAGGAACACAAAAAATGGATTTTTATGCTAATATCAATATGACTCAACTAGGTGAAGTCATATACCAGATTTGATTAATTTATGTTCATAATTAAGGGAGACATGGCATTTAATTATTATCCATAAGAATAACATGGGGCTGAGTACGCAGGTTTGCTGCTACGGGTGCCTTTGGCAAAAAATAATTTTTTTGAGCAAATATCAATATACCACAACCAGATGAAGCCATATACCAAGTTTCGTCAGTAAACGTTCATAAATAAGCGAGATATAAAATTTTTCTTTTCCTCCATAAGAATAACATTAGACAACGTACTGTGTTTAGCACTTTCAATATCTCGGTAACCAATTGACGTAGAGAAATGATGAAAATACCAAATTGTGTGTTTTTTAAGCTGAATCCAATGATAAAAACTAAAATTTGATTTTTTCAAAAATTACATGTAAAAAATTCAAAAAACCCATTTTTGGGGTACAAAACCCCCCCAAAATACCCGTTCGGATAGAGCGATCTAGCTGGTTTTCGAACTTAAAGTCATAAATGTTGCTTTACACGTTTATACCAAATTTCATCAAAATCGGATCATTTTTACGAGAGTTATCGTGCTCACGGACACACATATATATATATATATATATATATATATATATATATATATACAGTTTCGAACGAATGGTGTTTTTGGGGTCTGGGGACCTCAAAATAAAAAGTTATCATGGTCCCCGGCCTAGGTCTTACCATGCCGACTACGGTAATAGCTTCTTCCCTATAGCGGAAATTCGCTAACAGGATGTAATAAAAGACGTCTTACAACACTTAAGATATATTTACACTTATACTGATTCACATACAGACGGTAAACATATATAAAAGATGGTACTAGCCTATGCGTGCTTGCTTGCTTGTAACTCTGATCTCAAAAACTGCTCCAACGATTTAATTCAAATGTTGGAAATTACTACGTTATGTTATGAAAATAGGTTATAGACAGGTCTCAACCCCAGGAAAAATCAAGTAATGTAAAAAAACGAAAATGAAAAGCTAAAAAAATTAACATTGGGCTTAATTATGGAGTTCAAAATCAAAGCAAAAGAATTGTAACAGCTGTCCATAATCAACCAGGGAACTGTCAAAGTAATACCCGCGTTGTTTATAATTAACATGTGGTTTCCTAAGAGCAGTAACTGTTGAGTGAAGATTGCATATAAAGAGTGGTCATATACGGAATAAATCAAAGGCATATTGAACTATTAATATGCCTTACAACTGGAGTGACCTTAAAAATGCAGAAAAGAGGCAAATGAGCTATTCAAATCCGATAATCACTTAGGGGAAGTGGTGAAATATTACTCCAAGTCATCTAAACAAACTGACTGGCCTCCCCCGAGCAAAGTTCGGCCCTCCAGGTACTAATATTATTATTTTAATATGCAAGCAATCAAGCAAGGCACTTGTTAACATTAGTTAACAGCCTAGTGTTTTAACTTTATAGTATTAAATAAATATGAATTTCATATTTAAATTTAATAGCCTAATTTTTATGATATTATTTAAAGCCATAAATTTGCAGTAAATTGTTGCTCTTTGCCAATCCCCTAATCATTATTATATTTTCATCATTTATATTTATAAAATACTAGCTAGATGTTCAAACGCTAAAAGTGTCTGTATACAAAACTAAACTGGCTGTATACAACCTAGCAAAACAATAGCTTAATGTTGTTAAACAATGGGAAAGTTTATAATAAAGAAAAAATAGTAACATAACAAGCCTTCTTTAATCAGAGGAAAAATGTCATTGGTTTAAAAAATTATATCTTGTTTAGTTCTACTTAGTTGAACTTCAAGAGTTTAAAGAAGTAAACTCAGTAGGGCCTAGGCAGCATTAAATGACTTGGCAACGCAGCAAACACCAAGACAATGTGGCAACGGTGCAAAACCATTTGTTAAAGCCAGAAACACGATAACAATAATATTATAGTTCCTCAGATACGCCAGAAACATTAATTTTTATACACACAGGAGTGTTAAGTTAGTCAAGACGGGTGTGTTTAGATGCCCTCGTATAAAGCGTAGGGAGTAGACATAAACTCACGGAGTGTATGGGTTGGCGACACCAGCGCCACTAACGGCAAAATGCTGAACTAAGCGGTTGTAATCTCGTATGGTATATGAGGACATGAAACAAAAATTAGTTTCCAGAACAGAACGTCTTGTCTCTCAACGATTAAGACGATTATGAGCAACTTTGGTTCCGAGGGCAGCAAAAATGTCCTCGGATCCACGTTGAAATTCCCCAGACCAAGTCCTCGGATACCCCCCTTGCCACACACAGACAGACATCACGTAAAAATAACTTTTTTGGGTTCACGGAGCACTAAAACGAATATTTTCACTAACAACTCAAATTCAACAATTTTGACGAAAACAATACTTTTTCCTTATACTATGTGTAGGGGGAGAAAGTAAAAGGCAGCGATTTAGAGCCAGGAAATTATAGCCCTATTTCAACCATCCAAATTTTGTAAGATCTATGAGCGAGCAATTATGCTATGTTGGCAAAATATCAGCAGCTAAATCAGATTATCACCCTGTATGATAATGAACAGCGTGGCATTCAATCTGACAAGTCTTTTACCATTGCTAGCATAGATGTTATTGAAACCATTGAAGAAGCCGTAGGTCATGGAGTTCCACAAGGCTCAATCCTTGCACCAGTTTTATTTTTATGTTATTTATAAAATATTCTGACATCAGTTTCTAGTCCTCCAAGTAAATTATGTCTATATGCAGACAACTCAAATTTAGTAGTGTTTAGTAAAACATTAGAGGAAATAGAACTAACAGTAAACGAGTTTGCACGCAGCACGCTGACGTGAGGGAAGTGAATTTCCACATACAAGACTTTTAAAACTCAAAACCCGTGTAAAAACATACATTTATTAAAATTTTATTGAAATCTGAAACCATTGATTTATTGGCTGTTCTGATGCTCCTGGTTTCACATACCTGCAATGCTAGGAATACAATTTTGCGCATTATAAGGTTAGGAGAAGGTCCAATCAGGCTTGAAAGTGGGCGCGAGATTGCTGGGGATGATACAGATACACTAACAAATTTCTTAAAATGCTTTTCTAATGTAAAAACCCCATAAGACAACGTACTGTGTTTAGCCGATATAAATTTTCTTATATAACTCGGTAAATATTTATAATAGAATGACGAGAGAGGGCTTAAAACTTTCGCTTCACTAATTCTCATGTTAATACATTAATTAATTTTACGTCTGGGGCTTTTCTGATCCTTTTTGGGCCCAAAAACTCAAAATTTGAAAGAATAATCCCCAAAAATGGATTTAGAGTTTTCCGATTGTTTTGCCCGACGAACTTGTCCAACTGATTATAGAAAGGAACGTCCCTACCTGGACTAAGTGACCACATTTATATATATATATATATATATATATATACGACGGTCATCCAGAAAGTAAAGAACGTTTGCTTGCTGCGTCTAGCACAGCTCCCCATCACCGCCATTGCGTGTGCGGCAGTCCACTTACCTCTCCACCAAAGCCTGAGCCGAGTCTCGTTGCTGTGCGGTCACACGTCTTATTTCTACAGCGATTCAAAATGGCGGCAGCAATCGAAAATCTCGCCAAATCTAAGATAAGCAGTGTCAATCGGTCTCTGAGTAAAAAAATGTCCATACCGAAGAAATTTTTAGAAAAACACCAAAGAAAGTTAATGATGAAAGTGCAAAAAAACAAATCTTAAAATTGATGTAATGTGCTAAGATTTTAGCAGCTGTTTTCCTCCAATCTTCCCTCAAGTCTTTCTTTCAAATCGTGTTTTGCGAGCAATGACCTGCCACTCCGATCCTCGTCGTGCATAATGGATTTTATTTCATTAAACCTGTTGTACCATTTTCCCCCTGAATACTCGACTTGAAGACTTGTTTGCACTTTCACCACCAATTCTATTTGGTGTTTTTCTCAAAAATTTCATGGTCTAGACATTTTTTAACTCAGAAACCAAATAAAACTGCTTATCCCATATTTGGCAGGATTTTCGATTGCCGCCGCCATTTTGAATCGCTGTAGAAATAAGACGTGTGACCACACAGCAACGAGACTCGGCTCAGACTTTGGTGGAGAGGTGAGTGGACTGCCGCACACGCAATGGCGGTGATGGGGGAGCTGTGCTAGACGCAGCAAGCAAACGTTCTTTACTTTCTGGATGACCCTCGTATATATAATTTTGAACGACCCCCAAAACGTGTTCAGGAGGTCGTGTTATAGGAACTTCTATGGTGGTCCCGGGCTAAAGTTTCACCGTGTGGGTCATGCTAATAGTCCACTTTCCATAGGAAATTCACTCATAAGGATCCTTTAAATTTTTATTTTGATGGATTGAGTTTTCTTTTTCTCTTTTGCTTTGTATGAAAAGATAACAATTTATTGCTTTGCCTTGGAAAAGCGAATTTTATATCTTTTCATACAAAACAAAAGAGAAAAAAATAAAACTCAATCCGTCAAAATACAAATTCTAAGTGATGACGAAAGTTAATGAAACTATGTGTAAAGGTCTGTTGGTAGATGAAATTGTATCATGGGACAGTCATGTACAGGCTTTAATACCCCCGTCGCAGCGAACCTGCATACTCAGCGAATTTCCAAAGGAGATATAAATGTCTTAATACTGTACCACATAAAGCCACTTACCAAGTTTCATAAAAATATGTTCACAAATAAGCGATACATACAATTTTAATTATTTTCTATAATAACATTGGCGCTGAGTATGCAGGTTTGCTGCAACAAGGAACAAAAAATGGGGGTTTTTATGCTAGTATCAATATAACTCAACTAGGTAAAGACATACTAGTTTTTATTAATTTATGTTCATAATTAAGGGAGACGTAGGATTTAGTTATCCTCTTTAGGAATAACAAGGATGCTGAGTACGCAGGTTTGCTGCTACGGGAGTCTCTGGCAAAAAAATTTTTTTGTAGCAAATATCAATAGACCACAACCAGATGAAGCCATATACCAAGTTTCGTCAGTATATGTTCATAAATAAGCAATATATAAAATGTGTCTTATCCTCCATAAGAATAACATTAGAAACGTACTGTGTTTAGCACTTTCAATAAAATTGACGTAGAGGAATGATCAAAATACCAAATCGTGTGTTTTTTTAAGCTGAATACAATATTTAAAACTAAAATTTGACTATTTCAAAAATTATATATAAGGTTTTATATTTAACCAGAAGAGACAGTTTGCATGGTAAAATCAGCTGTAAGGTAACGTGATCACCAATCCAATCTGCAGGGTTGCTGGAAACACAATATTTATCGTACGTGTACCATATTTTCTACATAATTGTACTTCAAATTAATATCGTTTAACTGCTTACATTCTATGATCAGCTGTTGTTTTATGATACTAATATGTTGTTTTCATTTATTTGTATTATCAGATTAACGGATTAAGGGTTTGAATTTTCTTTCTGCATATCTAGTGACAATTTAAAAATAGCTGTACCATTATTATACCCTTAAGGTTGGCAATACTTTATAGTATGTTGTTGATTTATGCATCAGCTGGACGCCCTTGTAAGACATCTTTGCTGCGAACATTACTCTTATGGAAATAATCATACCTGGTCTGAAAGCTCTACGAACCTTGCTGCAAAATCAGGGCCCATTTTAGCTTTGTGCCGCCCCTAGGCCATATGAAGCTTGCCGCCCCTTCCCCCCACAACTAGGGACAAGGAAAGAAGTCGAAGTTTAGTTGTCGCAAAGGGACCGCATTGGCGGTGGTCGAGAGAGTGATCTAGGCCCGCAATAAGTGCTATTTATATTCGTTTAGCAACGATTTAAAGTTATTTTGCACCCCCTTAAGGCAGGAAAACTCCTCACACCAGAGCAATTAGCAGCTGGAATTGATAAGCAAATTCTCAATGCTATGTATATATTTGGATATACACCCTAAAGCTAATGTACCACAGGTAATTTAAAATGTATATCAACGAATAGTCTTAGAATTTATTCAACTGTAGTTTCACAGTATGCTAAAAAATAAACGAGTTCCCACGCAGCACGCTGACGTGAGGGAAGTGAATTTCCACATAACAACTTTTAAAAATCAAAATCAGTGTAAAAACACACATTTAGTCCAATTTTTATTGAAATCTGAAAACATGGATTTTTTGGCTGTTCTGATAGTCCTGGTTTAATTTACTTGCAAAGCTGGGAGTACAGTTTTGCGCATTACGAGGTTAGGAGAAGGTCCAGACAGGCTTGAAAGTAAGCGTGAGATTTGTGTGGATGATAAAAGTACTCTAACAAAGGAATGGCAGGCTTTTCTAGTATAAAACCCCCATAAGACAACGTACTGTGTTTAGTCGATATACATTTTCTATAATAACTCGGTAAATATTAATGATAGGATGACGAGAGAGGGCTTAGAACTTTCGCCTTTCTAATTCCCATCTTTTTAAATGATTTTATTTTACATCCGGAGCTTTTCTGACCCTTTTTGGGCCCAAAAACTCGAAATTTTAAAGATTAATCCCCAAAAAAGGGGTTTAGAGCTTTCCGATTGTTTTGCCCAACGAACTTGTCCAACTGATTACTGAAAGAAATGTCACTACCAAATTTTAAGTAAATCGGACAAAAATACGACCACTAGAGTGCAAACATATATATATATATATATATATATATATATATATATATATATATATATATATATATATGTGTGTCTATATCTATACATACATATATATATATAAATATATATATACAATTTTGAACGACCCCCCAAAACGTGTTCAGGGGGTCACGTTAGGAACTTCTATGGTGGTCCCGGGCTTAAGTTTCACCGTGCGGGTCATGCTAATAGTTCACTTTCCAAAGGAAATTCACTAATGAACTAAAAGCTAAACTCATCGACAAAATCGTCATCCAGATCGTTTCTTTAGTTACCGACAAAATGTGTTGCATTCAATCTTCACACGAGGCTCGATTCACAGGAGCGATAACGCGGCAATCACGGAGATATTACTTACATTATGCAGGTGTCGGTTTAGAAACAAACTAACAAATTATATTAAAGTCTAAACCAATCGGAATTTATTCAAATCAAAATTTTTTGAAATATTCCTATTACATAGTGGATTTTATAACTTGGATGAGTTTATGGACCGCTTAGGAAACAATTAAATTATTTTTAAATAAATAGTTGGGTGTGTTTAAAACTTTTCCTTAATTTTTTTATATATCTAGGATGTGTTAGGTTGAAATTATTGTAAATACTGCATAGTTATAACCATTAGTTAGCCTAATATCAAAATGTAGGCTATATATTTATTACATTGATCCACAACTAAGAGGTTGTTTTATATAAATAAAATATTATTGTTACCTTACGGGTGAGTAACACGTTAATGTCTAGACAATGTTTGAGCTTAGTCAGTTGATTCCTTCAAGTTATAACACATTTTTCGTAAGAGGTTGTTTTGATTTTGATCGACCACAATGGCTTTAAGCTTATGCAGTTTCCTACAAATCTATATAAAGCATTAGTTGACTGTACAAAATAATTAATTTGTCAATAAATTTCTAATGTATTTCTTATAATATTTTGCGTTTATCGTCCATTCATTTTAAAATAATTCCGATTTTATATTTTTTACAATATACATAATAAGGGTTTCCAGTGAGGGGTTGAATATAAAAATCCGTCTGATGGAACTCAAGTTAAATGTACAAAAATACCCCTACAATAATTATATTTTTTTCAAAATATGTAACCAAAGAATTAGAGGTATTTTAGGTTTTTTTTACCTGCAACTCAAAAACGGTGGGGTAAATCGACCAAAGTGGATGGTGATTTTCTTAAACTTTGGAAAGTATACTACCAACAGTCATCATACAATTCTTAAAAGTGAGAAATGTTCACTTAGGTGACTTTTACCTACGCAACTAATGCCAAATGCCATTCAAATCACATAGCTTAAACTAATTAACCTCCTCGTTTTTATTTAGTGGTTTTGGGTAAGAAACAATGCACCATTTGTTTATTTTGTCCGATACTTCGCGCGAGAAATACTCGCCGCTATCTCGCCGGTGAACATCGGCCGTGTGAACAATAGCGGTGACGTCGCCCTTCATGACTGGCAAAGACGAATAAACAAATTAAACACTTTGATCCACGCGTCCTTCCTGCCTTCGGCATAACATATCAAATAGAAAAAAAATTATTTTAACTCAATGTTAAAGATGATTTACAAAGTTTAAAAAAGTAAAACTAGTATTGCAAGTAAGATTACAATATTTTAAATCCATCTAATCTGTAGACAAATTTATATTTAAAAATATGCTCCCAGAAATTTGCCGCCGCGCCGTAGGCCGCGGCCTACTTTAGAAAATGGGCCCTGTGCAAAATTGCTAGAAGTGTGAACAGTGTAGACTTGCGTATTTGCAGGAAAGATTTTGCAAACAAACATGTTATCAATGAATATTAGCTGCACATATTCCACTGCAAATATGCCACAAACTTATCTTGCAAATTTGCAGCAAACTATCATGAAAACATTCTGCAAACATTTTTTGCATAGTTGCTGCAAATATTCAGTGAACAATTTCCGCAAACATTCAGCGGAATTTTCGATACTTGCGGAAAGTTCTTTGTAAACAAACTTGTTTGCAATGCATATTTTCTGCAAACATTTTGGTTTGCGGTTGAAAATGTTTTGCAAATTTTCTGCAAATTTTTTGCAAATTTTCCTTGCTATCTGGGATGGAGCTCACGTCGACCTATACACAACTGGAGCTCGCATCAACTTACACATTTCCGGAGCTCACGTCGACTTACATGCCGGAGCTCACATTATATTACAAAATTCAAGTTTAAAATTGTAATGCAATCTTAAAAGCAAAATGCTCGAAGTCAAGCATGAAACAGACTCTAAAGAAGTGTTATTTATTTTCTCGGAAAAAACATTCCTTATGCCGGATCTCACAATACTGTGTAAAACCATGGATCTCAGATTGAGTGCTACGCGCGTATGTGTGTGTGTGTGTGTGTGTGTGTGTGTGTGTGTTCAAGTTCAAGTTCAAGTTCAAAGCTCTTTATTTCCAAAATATACAGAGATACATACAATTTAACCTCCCAATGCACCTCAGAGGGCACGTGCGGGAGTAAGTTGGCTATTCTTCAACACTCATTCATTGTCCATTTCTTTTTTTTCATGCTTCTTGTAGATACAAAACCAGATTACAAAGTATCAACAAACAGTGGAGAAACACAATTGCAAAATAACAATGCAGTAATAAATAACAGATATTAAACATGCAAAATAAATAACTATAAATAGACTATGAACGAATAACGAGCGATTTAACAAGGCAACAACAAGCAGTACACTTAAATGTATAATAATAAAGCAGTAACAAGCAATTTTAATTGACATGCAATAACAGTAGATAAATAGACTATAAATAGAATAACGCGTGATTATGCGAGGCATCATCAAACAGTAGAAAAAGTTAACATTCAATAAAAAGTGCAGTACCAAAACAGATATTAAACATGCAAGGACATGCAAATAAATTATATAAATACAATAATACATACAAATACCTTCAGAAGGAAGACAATTAATTAGCAAAGATACAAAGTGTGACACATGTTTCAAACAATATTTCTAACAAAATGGGTAACTTTAATTTTAACTTTATGCTTTTTCTCATACATCACTTCATTACCAAAAAACCTCACAAAGTCATTAAACAGGTTTGGACCACGATAACAAAATTGACGTCTACTTAATTCCTTGGTAAAAAATGGCACTTCAAGCATAACGTATTGGCTAGATCTGGTACTTCTGTTTGACTATTTTACTTTGAATAAAAACAAATTCTTAAGGACATGCATAATTGAGGTGTATTCATACAACTGTGTGAAAGTTAAAATATTGTGTTCTGTAAAAAGGTGACTCATGCTTTCATTATATTTTACATTATACATATTGCGCAATGCATGCCTTTGGTTCATTACAATAGGTTTTAGAAGAGTGTTATATGTACCGCCAAAATGCAATATCCCATACCTCATGGCACTCTCAAACCAAGACACATATACTTGTTTCAATTGGTCACTTCTAAGACAATTTTTTAAATGATACATTGCATAGTTTATCTTTCTTAATTTTTTTGCTAATTGGTTTACATGCACATTCCATTTTAAATACCGATCAACGTGCGTGCGTGCGTGCGTGCGTGCGTGCGTGCGTGCGTGCGTGCGTGCGTGCGTGTGTGTGTGTGTGTGTGTGTGTGTATGCACTCTAGCGGTCACATTTTTTATCCGATTTACTTCAAATTTGGTAGGGACATTCCTTTCTATATTCAGTTGGACAAGTTTGTTGGGCAAAACAATCGGAAAACTCTAAACCCCTTTTTAGGGGATTCTTTCAAATTTCGAGTTTTTGGGCCCAAAAAGGATCAGAAAAGCCCCGGACATAAAATTAATGCATGTATTAAGATGGGAATTAGTGAAGCAAAAGTTTTAAGCTCTCTCTTGTCATTCTATCATAAATACTTACCGAGTTATTAAAGAAAATGTATATTGGCTAAACACAGTACGTTGTCTTATAGGATTTTTATATTAGAAAAGCATGTTATTCATTTATTGGTGTATTTGTATCATCCCCAGCAACCTCGCACCTACTTTCAAGCCTGACTGGACCTTCTCTAACCTTATAATGCGCAAAATTGTATTACTAGCATTGCATGTAAATTAAACCAGGAGCATCAGAACAGCCAAAAAATCAATGTTTCAGATTTCAATAAAATTGGAATAAATGTATATTTTTATACTGGTTTTGAGTTTTGAAAGTTTTGTATGTGGAAATTCACTTCCCTCACGTCAGCGTGGTGCGTGCGAACTCGTTTTTATTTTTAGTATTTGGTTATTTTTTTATTTTTCAATTATTATCCGTAACAATACAAATCGGGGGGGGAAGGGGGGAGGTTTTCAACCGCTAAGTTTGCCCCCCCTGACCCTAATGCTGGATTCGCCACTGTTTCTAATGGTATGCGTGAATTTCTCATACAATACATACACACTGAGAAAAAAAGGAGGGACAGTTTTGTGCTTGCCTATTAATAATTAGTTCCTGCAAAATATTTTCAATGAACAAAGAGCTACATAATTACCTGGACAAAGCCATTAGGACCAGACATCACAACTCCATTTTTCCACCACAAAGTATTGGTCGGGACGACAGTTGAGCCTTCTCGGGTTATGTAGGGCCAATTAAATACTTTGTGGAAGCACTGAGTCTCTTCTTTATTTACCTGAAAAAATTTGGAGTGATGGAGGGTTGTAACTTGTTAGGTATTTTCATTCTAATGTATTGAATATGAAAATACATTTTAATAATTTATTGGATAACTGTACATATTCTGTTTGAAGGCATATCTTAGTTTATAATTTTATCTAAAAAATACCAGAGAGACCGAGCCATACTCGGTGATATTTGATTCATTTTGTAGGTGAAAAAGTTGTCCACTACAAATGCAATCTTCATTCTATTCACTGTTTTCAAGAAATAATTTGTTACTTTTTTACTTTACCTTTTGTAAGTGCTAACTGGTGCTAACTGGTGAAAGTTATCTGGTTAATTTATTCACAGCTGCTATGATTCTTTTGTTTTGATTTTGAACACCATAAGCCACAACGACTTTTTTACTGATGTTAAATTATCCTTTTAGACTTTGTAGTTTTAAGAAATTATGTGACGATGCTATGCTTGTTTAACATGTAACGGGAATAAAGTATTCTGATTCTGTTAAAATTACCAATTTTAAAAATGACATTCTAAACTAAATATGAATTTTAGGTCCATATTTTTAGCTCCAAAAACCCCTAATTCCAAAGTTTTAACACAATCGTTCCGCTGGATTCCGAGGTGAATTTTGCAAACAAACAAACAGGTAGATATTGCTCCTATTTGAGTAGGGAGGATGTTAAAATTATATTAAATTTAAATCAGCTGGTTCCCTCTATAGAGAAATAGCTACTACCATGGGTGGAATAGAAAAATATCAGATCTTCCTGACAATATCGGTTTGTTTTTTTCACACAAAAAAGTGTAATCTGATTAGGAGATACCTATTATATGATAGCAGAAGTTTTGTCAAGGCTAAGAAATTGGTATAAAATAAACCAAATGGAAGTGAATTTTTATAGATAAGAAAAATATTATTAATTTAGATTATACTGATTTTGATTTACCTTTATCTTTATTCTTACTCCTGAGTCACTTTTCAAAATAACTGTGACTGTCAGGAAGTTGAAAAAGTAAGTATATATAAGTATTTAGCCGTGTGTACTCAATGTGAGTTAGGAAAAAGATAACCTTGGCCAGGTAACCTTGTACAAATAATAAATAATAAATAAATAAAATGGTCTTTTATTTAGAGCATTTTTCATGAACATTACATGGTTTTCAAAACAACTCGAGTCATATAAAATTGTTAACACAAAGCTATATACAACAAAAATTATCAAATAATATTATACAATGTTATATGACTTAAAACTAACAAAATTTACCTGATCAAAAACAAAATCTTTTAAACCTGTCCACTTAATAATGCATTTTGCAATCTTTTTTTAAAAGTCTTTTGTCTGACCAATTCATGGCCGAAACTCCATGGACGACAGAGAGTTATGGAGCTTTGGGGCAAAATAAGAAAACTCCTAACAAGCAGACTCACAGCGCACACAAGGCATCTCAAGCATGTTGTCCTGCCTGGCACACCGGGAACGCATTTCGGAACGGGTCCTGAGCCTCTCTCTCAAATATTTCGATCTCTCCTCAGTCAGTACTCTACGTGTGACGGCCCAAAATCCCTAGACTGTTAAAAGCCATTAACACGACACTGTAATCCAATAATTACAGTTTACCGTTCCTAAATAATTAAATTCATACCGTCACTAAAATCTATAATTAGAAAGAGGAACGGTACTCTTAGCATTATTCCCAATAATTAATTTATCATTCCTTTCCGAAGAGTTGGCTAGTATAAACTATAAGACCAACATCCAGAAGACAGAACATTTTGTCCCAAGCTAACTCCAATCCGACCACACCTTGGAGCCGCCTCGGCCCAGGAATGCATGGCGTCAGCATTTCATCTCTCAGCGACAGCCTGAGAGAGCGTTCTCAGTGCCTCTTAGTTTGAGTAATGACAACCTAAATCGTTTGGCTGCAGCACCGAGCGGGAGAGGTGCGACACTATAACCATGACGTCACGTGTTGAGGACGGATCCTATTGGTTGAAGGGACTTCATCATCGAGGAACGGAGCAGCATCCTCGCCCTAGTCTTTGAACCGTTGTAGATTAATTAGGATGCGTTGAGTCTGCCTCTCCCTGTTCAATTTATTAATTGGTGTTTTTCCAAATTTTAACTGTTAACCTTTTAATAATTCAATTTATTTTAACTGCGATCTTTTGTAATTGTAATTTAATATGTTGAATAAAAGTATATTTATCGGAAAAGAGTGTTTTTAATTAACTAAAAACTTACCTCGTGGGGCGGAAGTTACAAATTGGTGTCAGAAGTGGGATTTAGGCAACAATTATTGAAACTGAGCTATGACGTCACAGGATGGCTGTGGCTTAGTGACGCCGTAATTGGGAAGGCATTAATGGTTGTCTGTGTTTACAAAGAGATTTCTGCATAGATTAATCTAAACAGTTCCACACGTGTGTTGTTATTAAGAGATGAGATAGTTATTTCTGAAGCAAGTTATATTTGTATTTAGTTGATTTAACTTTGTTTTGTTTAAGAACGGTAGTTTGTAGGATTTATTAATTATATTAACCTTAGAATAAATGCTTTCTAAATTAACCTAAGTTTATTTGCATGTGTGATTAACTCTGGGGTCGTATATTTAAGTGGTAAATCTATAAATGCATTGGAAAAATATCTGGGCGTCATTGGAAACAGGCCAATAATTTAAAATCAAGTGATTGAAAAAATGTTATTGTTACAAATTAATAAAAATTAATGATCTGACACTTATAAACTGTGTCGCTTTTCTGGCCAATTTCTTTTGTCAGGTCAAAGGATACCAGTGCATTTGATTTACCAAATAAATTAAGTAAATCAGAACTTTGAAAATTTTTCGACGAAACAAAGCGTTAGTAGTGTAAAAATAGGAGATCTGGGACATTTTAAAGAAACTAATTGGAACTTAGAAATAATCGACGTGGACCGTCTTAGTAGTGGGGAAATGGGAGTTCGACAATAATTTTCGAAATTTATTGCGTATTTTGAGCAAAATTTCACTGAATACTACAAATGACTTGTGATTTTTTTTATTAAATGGTGCCTTTAATTGAATAATTCACCGTGCTGAGACTTAGAGTAATAGCATTTCGAGGTTTAAGTGTACCTTATTGAACTTTAAGTAGGGACTTTAAAATTATTTTCGAAATTTCTTTTGAAAGTGAACAACGTGTGGACTTGGACGAGTGAGCCTCAAATAATTACTTCGGTAAAGTGTTGAACATTTTAAGTGGGACTTTGCGAATTTTATATCAGCGGTTGACAAATCAGTAAATATTTTGACGAAATTAAGAAAATAATTTGCGGTCGAGTCATTGATTTAGTGGATGAACTGTTCGTTTTCTCTTTGGAATCTCGTTTCGGCCTACAACATTAGCGCCTACTTCTTGAATAAGGAAGAAAATCAATACGAATTGAAAAGTCGCGGTCAGTCGATCACCGGGAGTGCAGATGACTTAAGAAAACCATTACCAAAATGTTTCAAATTAAATACACAGATCGATCACACTGCGCTAGCTTCCCTAGATACTGAGAGGGAACTGAAAGCCTGTGAGGAAAAATGTGACGCGTTCACTACTGCCACAAATGATTATAATGGGGATTACACAGATACTGAAGGCCAACGCCTTCAAACGCGATTCTGGCACAACTATCTTCGGGTGCAACGAATCCCAGTAGGGGCGACGGGTGACGACTCGGTCACGCGACGTCACGACACGTTATTAGATAGGGCTTTGTGTGATGCGGCCAAAGAAAACAAAATCTAGCATTGGCTGCAGCAAAAAGTAACCCGGTAACTCCGAAGGCTAACCGGCCCAACGTCGATCCAGCAGAAGCGCAGGCGCCACTACCTAGTGGTCCCCCTGTTGTAGTAGCTAGCCAAGCCAGTGTAGGATTGCCACCAGTGTTTCAGCCCGCTCCGCACGCGCCGAATTTGAACGTCGACACCGTACCTACGTCGTATTCGTCGCAAGCTTTACCATCACGCACTAGAAGTGTACCGGTCTATAAATGGGAACTTCACTTCGACGGTCAATCGCAGAGTGTAGGAGCGTTTTTGCAGAGAGTGGAAGAGTCTTAAGGGTCTGCTACGTAGGGTTCAAGGAGTCACTACCGCAGAACTCTACGATTCAGCAGTGGATTTGTTCACTGGGCATGTCCTAACGTGGTATCGATCCACGATAGGCCGCCTCAGTGACTGGAAACAGCTGTGCGAGGATATGGAACTGGTCTTCCAACATCCCGACCATGACATATACTTGCAGCAAGAGATTTTTAACCATGTCCAAGCCGAAACAGAACCCATCGACCTGTTTATCGCCGCCATGGAGGGACTGTATGGTCGCATCTCATCGGTTGTGTCGGAAGAAGTAAAATTGAAACACAACTTCACAACATCCACCCTCAGTTGCAGGACCGGTTGGCTATGTTTGACGTACAATCAATTGAACACCTGCGAGCAATGGACAAAAAGGCGGAAGCGGGACGCCTTCGGTCCACTGCTACGCGCGGTGCCGCAGCCAAAGTGGCAGTACTCGAACCTGACTTACCGTACACCGCTCCGCGCCACGCAACAAACCAGGGGAACAGCCGAGCACCACCAACAACGTAGGGTATTCCAAACAGCCGACACCTCCGATATCACATGCTTCAATTGCCAAGCGAAATGACATGTTATATGTTCTGTGCTGGCCTTGCTAGCTGTAAAAGAATGTTACTTATAACAATAAAGATATTCTTATTCTTATTCTTATTCATGTGTCCCGAGATTGCAGGAATAAGAGAGACGCACCCTCTAGCCGGATAACCTGCTGGCGATGTGGTAAAGCTGGACACGTACAGCGCGACTGTCGGGTTAGGCTAAACCCAAGTGGCCCTCGTTCGGGAAACGAGGCCAGGGTAAGTGGGGCCGCCGCCACGACACCCCGACAGTAGAGGGAGCTGCTCCACAGCGACCTAGACAGGCGACGATCAGAACCAACAATGCAAAAGAGAACATCACTGCGCAGCGAGAGATACGAAATGTACCAGTAGTCCGGGAACTTGTCAACGAATTAGTAGCAATAGGCCAGATTGAAAATGCTGATGGCAAAGTTCTGATTGATACAGGAGCGCAGGTGTCCCTATTGAAACGCGGAGCCTCCTCCTCTCCTCTCGTAAAATCGGACGTGGCGTTGAAAGGCATTTCAGGGAAAACACTCAAAACATACAGTCGACAGCGGGTTTCTCTGAACCTAAAACCAGGGATTGAAGTACCAGGAAATTTCGTAGTGGGGAATCTTCCTAAGGGTTATCTAGCCGTGTTAGGCTGTGATATTTTCGGACAGGGCAATGGGGAGATAAGCGTAGAACGGGGTGTGCTCCAGTTATTTGGGAAAGAAATTTGGTTGAAACGCATTAGCAAAGGGGAAACCGTACCGGACCCAAACCGCCCTTCTACTTGCTCTGTGCAGACAACGTCGCAACGTTATGTCTACTGCTGCAGTGAAGTCAAAATTCCGCCGCGCTGCGAAAAGATTATTCAAGTCAAGACTAGTCGCTTGACCACCGGATCAGACGAATTGGAGAGCCTCGAAGTAGTAATCGAAACATGTGAATTCATCATGCACGGCGTTTATCTTGCTCGGACACTGACAAGAGTAGAAAAAAATTGTTTATGGGTTAAGACTGTAAACGTAAGTGCTGAAGAGCTAATTTTGCCTAAGAACCTGAAGCTAGGGACGCTTGACAGCGACCTTGCCTCACTTGAGGAGGTAGGTCCGGAGCGTCAAAAGTTGTTGATTATGGCTGATAGCCACGGTCGTGGTTTACAGGAGATACTATCGGAAAAATTGCCCGGAAACATCGAAGTAGAAGTCTTTTTCATGCCTAACGGAAAGCTAAAACAAGTAACATCAAAACTGGGAAGTATAGTCAACAGCTTGAACAAGGACGATTCCGTGATTATCATGGGAGGGACCAATCACGTTGATAAATCTGCGCCCTACCCATTGACCTTGCAGCTGGCTTTTGTCGCCCTACCGCAGGAATGGAAGGCTAGGATAACAGTTTTGTCGATTTTTGAACGGTTTGATCAGGACCTTAAGTCCGAATTGAATGACGCGAATGGTTTGCTCAAAGCCACTGTCGAAAATGTGACCAAGCAGAAAAAGGGGGAAATCAAATTTTAGATCTAAAAGGGGAATTAAATCGGAAATTGTACACGAGCCATGGGTTGCATCTTAACGAGCAGGGAAAGCTAAAATTAGCCTCTATCGTACGCAAAATAACACTTCAAAATTAAGGAAACCCACAAGCGAGGGTGGGGATGGTAGGCCGTTCTGACGAAGCTACTCTTGAGGCGTGCCTAGACGAGAAACTCCAGCATCTTCCAAGCCAAGAGCGAGACCTTGTGAAAGCCACTCTCATGGAATTCAGTAGTGTGCTCGCTCATAGTGAAGATCAAGCCTTAGGCTACACTTCAGCAGTCAAGCATGTTATACGTACTAGAGATGCCACACCCATTTACAAGAAAGCTTACTGTGAGCCGTACCATCAGAAGGCAGTATTTGACGGTCTGATCAAAGATCAGCTGGACAAGGGCATCATCGTTCCAAGTCAGAGTGAGTGGGCCTCTCCTGTGGTGCTGGTGCCTAAAAAATCCCCTGATGGCACCCCTAAATTAAGGTTTTGTGTAGACTACAGAGGGTTGAACGCCGTAACCACCCCTGACGTATACTCCCTCCCCAATATCACGGAAACCCTAGATTTGCTGGGAGGTTGCCAGATGTTTAAAACCCTGGACCTCCAATCGGGATATCATCAGATCCAAGTGGACGAAGGAAGTTGGTCGAAAACCGCTTTTAATGTGCCTGGCGGGCACTACGAATACCAGTGCATGACTTTTGGCCTAAGCACTGCTCCCGCCACGTTTCAGCGACTGATGGCTTCAGTCCTGATGGGCCTATAAGACTCAATAAGACTCAATAAGACTTTATTAATGCCATTAAACATATAGTACAATGCAATAGGCACAGGTCACATTTATACATGATTAAATTTCAAGGTCAGTATGGGATGACAGTTACATTATTGGTCTATCTACAAAATCAAAATTAAAATATTCATCTACAGAGTAAAAAGACATTTGTTTAAGCCACATAGACACAACATTCTTATACCTACTTGTACTTAACATTCTAACAGGTGTTGGTAACTTATTAAAAAGTTTTAACTGCAAATAAAAATGACTTTTCAAAGTTTTTGTCAATCTTACATGAGGAGTGATGAGATTCTCCCTTTGTCTGGTATTATAACTATGGTTAAAAGATTGTTGTTCAAATCCAGTGATATTATCTCTAACATTTAGTAAATTACTTAAAATAAACATGGACGGCAAGGTTAAAATTTTATGATTCTTAAAACTAGTTCGACAAGATTCACGGGGAGCCAAGTTATCCAATATTCTCAAGGCCTTTTTTTGCCATACAAACACTCTTTGACTATGAGAGGCATTACCCCATAATCTGACACCATACCTAATTACTGAGTGAAATAATCCATAATATACCGTAACAAGAACTTCAGTGCTGACACATGTTTTTAGTTTTCTCATTAAGTAAATAACACGAGACAGTCTCCTAATTACAAATGATATGTGAGGTTCCCAACTTAGTTTACTATCAATATACATACCTAAAAGTTTTACATTAGTAAGGCTATCTTCATTGAAATGACCATTGTTCAGAGAAAAGCAGACTTGCTCAGTTTTTGATTCATTAATTAATAAGTTATTACTAGTAAACCATTGTTTAGATTCATTCATAGCAATAGTAAGCATGTTTTTTGTGTAGGCTAAGTCTCGATTAGAACACAATAAAGTTGTATCATCTGCATAAAGTACAGGAAAAGCAGAAACATTACAATATAGATCGTTAATAAATACCAAAAACAGGAAAGGGCCTAACACCGAACCTTGCGGTACACCAGCTATCGTGGTCAGGTACTCTGATGACAAGTTATTTAAAACTACCTTTTGTTTTCTATTACAAAGATAAGATTTTATTAAACTAAGTTCTAAATGTGTAACGCCATAAAATTCAAGTTTTCCACATAAGATATCATGAGAGATACAGTCAAAAGCTTTACATAAGTCAATTAAGCAGGCTCCAACCGTCAGCTTACTCTCAAAACAATTAATAACATATTCAACTATTGATTCAACCGCCATTGTAGTTGAGTGTAAAGGCCTAAAACCATACTGATGAGAATACAGAAGATTATTGACATTAAAATAATTGTAAAGTTGACTGAAAATGCAAGATTCAATTACTTTACTTAACATTGGTACAACTGCAATAGGCCTAAAACATTCTGGTTGGTTTACATTTCCTTTTTTAAAAATGGGTGTAACCTTTGTGAGTTTCAGTCTATCAGGGAAAACTCCTTGCGCTAAACTCATGTTTATTAAAAAAGTCAATGGAGTCAGTATTTCATTGATGACATATTTTACAATATAATTGGAAAGACCATAAACATCAGGAGTACGTGATACATTCATTTGGGACACTGATTTAATCACATCCTCCTCACTAACCCAATTCCAATTAAAAACATTATCAAATGTTACAGAACAATTTGATTTTTTTAAATTATTAAGCAACTCAAAAGGTGAGACATCATCTGAGTTACGAGTTACCTTATAGCTAAGTGGGACGTTGACAAAGAAATCATTGAAATTTTCAGGTGATACAGTAGAACATGGATGACATTTTTTGTGAGAGAGGTTGGCCTCCTTTTTAACAATACTCCAAGCCGTTTTACATTTGTTCTTTGAATTCGTTATGTGAAAATCATTAGCGGCAATCTTTGCATCTTTAACAGCTTTTACATATAAGCTTTTAAAATTCTTAAACCTAACCTTATCTTCCACATTTAAAGAACATTTCCATTTATCATATAGTGCAAGCATCAAAAAACGCATATTTTTCAATTCATGAGAATACCAGGTATTTCGGTTGTGTTTAGGCTTAGGCCTATTCACAAAAGGCTTCACAGTAATAAGAGGACAAGCACAGTTAAAATGATACAGCAAAACATCCAAGAACATTGAGAAACTAACATTAACATCACTTATGCCTAAAACATATAAAAAAGACCAATCAACTGCAGATTGACAACATTTAAATTCATCAAGCCTATTAATCGAGGTCAAATGTTTTGATTGCAGACTCACACTTAGTCCTTCAAGAGGTTTAACAGATCTGTTCAAGTTATGGAAACTAACCCATACACCTGCATGGTCAGACAAAATGTGCTGTCCTAATAATGTGCAATTGCAATTAACCTTAATAATATTGGTAACTATATTGTCAATACAGGATAGGTCATGAGTGGGTGCAAAGTTTGTACAATACAAATCAAACGATCTCAGAGTATTCAAAAAATCTTGGGTCTCAGCCCTATTTTCTTTGAGTATATCAATATTAAAATCACCCGCTACTGCAATGTAGTTAAAAGGTTTCTTATATAAAAACATAAGAACATTTTCAAGGATATAAAGAAAAGTTAAGTAATCAGAATCTGGTGTTCTATAAACTGAAACTACAATAAAATTTAATTCCACTAACCTAACCGCTGTAATTTCACAAATAAAATTAGTTACAAAATTTGAGAGATCTATTACATCATATTTTAAGTCTTTCTTCACTAATATTTCTGCACCACCTCGGATAAGAGGGAGTTTTCTGCAAAACGAGCTTGCGAACACGAAACCATCAGGAACATAGAGCAGGGTTTCATCATCATGCAGCCAGTGTTCAGATATGCAAATCACATCTGCAGGTTTATGTAGTGAGCCTAAAGAGGGGAAAGTGCCTTGTTTATCTCGACGATATTATAATATTTTCCAAAGACCTGCCCTCTCACATTAAAGCCATCCGGGAGGTATCCGCCAAGCTCAAGGGTGTAAATTTAGAACCTGACCCGGGAAAGATCAAAGCAGTGCAAGATTTTCCGGTGCCGCAGACCTTGATGGACGTCAGGTCGTTCCTGGGACTATCTGGCTACTATCGACGCTTCATCGATGGTTAGCCACAATCGGTCGGCCGCTTTTCGAGGCAACAAAACAGGGACGCGAGTTTGCATGGACGCCGGAGTGCCAAGAAGCTTTCGACCAACTGAAACAGAAATTAATCTCGGCACCCGTGATAGTATATCCTGACTTCAGTAAGCCACTTAAGTGGCACTTCAGTGACCTGACTAGTATATCTTGGCCACTGACGCGAGTACTTTTGCCCTTGGTGCGGTCCTCTCGCAAGAGATAGATGGTCAAGATCACCCTGGAGCGTACTGTTCCAGAACCCTTTTTCCAGCCGAGAAAAATTAATCGACAACTGAGCGTGAACTGCTTAGTTTGGTCTGGAGCACTAAGTACTTTAGATTCTACCTGTTGGGACACCCTTTTAAAGTTATCACTGATCACGCTGTTCTGATATGGATGTTTTCTCTTAAATATCCTAGCAGCTGGCTGATGAGGTGGTCACTGCGATTAGCTGAGTTTGATTTCACGGTAGAACACAAAGCCGGAAAGAAACACACCAAGGCAGATAGGCTGAGTCGAGCTGTGCAAGCGGTTAAAAAGGACGTACTCCCTATCGTCGACCTTGAGGTGCTCAGGACGCGCCAACGCGAAGACCCTGTTGTGCAAGGCTTGAGACAGGCCAAGAGCTTGCGGATGAGCCCTGAAAAGATTCTGTACCGTTTAAGATCAGGCGAAAAGAAAATCGTAGTACCGACTTCCCTCGTGCCAGAGTTAATTAGGTTGAATCACGATTTACCTACCACCGGACACGCCGGGGTAGCAAAGACGTTAGATCGAGTAAAACAGAAATTCTGGTGGAAAGGCATGGAAAAGAACGTTATGGATTATGTTAGGACGTGTCGCAGTTGTAGTCAGCGAACTAGTCACGGAAGAGTCAAAGCGCCTCTAGGGGAAATCTTTAATGAATCCCAAGAGCCCTTTGAGGTAATCGCAGCTGATATAATAGGGCCTCTGCCCCTTAGCGAGTCCCGTAACGTCTACAGCTTGAGCGTTATGGACCATTTTTCGCGATACTGTGAGTTCATTCACTTGCCGGACCAGACAACAGAGAGCGTTGCTCGAGCTTTGGTCCAGAGAGTGATAACCAAGTTTGGCGTGCCTAAGTCGTTGGTGACCGATCAAGGGGCCAACTTTACATCTGACTTAATTAAGCACTTGTGCAAGTTCCTGCACGTTAGGAAAATCCAAACTACCGGATTTCACCCTCAGAGCAATGGCAGGTTAGAAAGGGTCCATGCTACCGTGGTGAGAATGCTGAGCTATTTCGTTAACCGGAATCAAACCAATTGGGATGAATATTTACCCTATGTTACGATGGCTTACAACTCACAGAGTCACGAGAGCACGGGCTACTCCCCTTATGAGCTGGTCTTTGGACGGAAGATGGAGCTCCCTATGGAAGCGGACCTGGCCATCACGGAGGATACGGACATTTTCGACAATCACATCGAAGCCCTCCGGGAAAAGCTTACGAAAGCTTACGAGGTAACCGCGCAGAGGATAGCCGCGGCCCGAGGCCGAAACGAACGTCGATATAACGAGAAGGCCAAGACCACAAAATTCCGCGAAGGACAATATGTTCTGTTGCACGTACCGAGTATAGGTCGTCATCACGTGAAGAAATTGTCGAAGTTGTGGAAGGGACCATATCAAATTGTGAAGGTAATCTCGCCCCAAAATGTAATGTTAAGAATTCGGAAACGCGAAGTCGTAGTGCATGTGAATCGGATCAAGCCGTGTAGGGAACGTCCGCGACTTCCGGCCGAGCCACCAAAGAAACAGGGCGAACAGCGCCCCTGTGACAAAGAAGTGGTGGAACATGGCCCTAGGGAAATTGTAGAGGATAAGCCAGGAGGAGCTCAGAACACCGCAGAGGTGGCAGCCGGACCCTCAGCTGACGAACGTCCAAAAAGAAATAGGCGAGAACCCGCGAGGTTTGGGGATTTTGTCCGATTTTTGAAAAGCTTCGTAGTAGAGATCGGTTAGTGGTTAGTCGCTATGTAGCCTGGGGATAGTGAGGTATTAAATTTTGTTATGTTAAATTATGCATGGATTTCTCTGTACTAGGCCCTTTAGGCATTTTCTCGATCCTGGGTGGTGCCTTAAGCTTCCACCAGGGCGTCATATTTGAGAAGGAAGGAGAAGTTCTACTCATGGACAGCTACTGGACCGTGGCACTCCAGTACAACCTGACCGAAGTGGAGGAGGAGAATCAGAACCTAAGTATACTGTTAGAGAAGGTGAGAGGTCAGTATAACGAGTTTTTCCAGGATCTCCTTATGCAGAACATCAGCATGCACTCTCCGGTGCATGGACTGGAAGTAGGCTTTCGGTACGAGTACACTAGTTTGCAACAGATGGTGGCTGACTATGTAGGTAAGACGAGTGACTTAGTCACTCTGTTGCCTCGTACCCGGCAAAAGCGTGGTCTGGTGGACGCCGGTGGTCACGTTCTGAAGTTTCTTTTTGGGACCTTAACCAGCAGTGACCTAGAGGTAATTGACGAAAAATAGATGCGGTAACAAAAATGACGGAGGATATATTCCATGATACCAAAGATCAATTAACTGTTTTAGGGGACATGCAATCCGAAATTACAAATCATTCAAAGACATAAATAAAATCATTTCCACCTTAAAGTAATACCATCAGGGCATGAAGATATGGCCCGAAACTACGTAAGAGAATTAATTTACACTAATCAGCTTAAAACTCTTTTCCAATACGTGAAATTAAACTCAGCTCTATCAGAGGTTAAGGATGCAATTAATTTGGCCGTGCAAAGAATGACCAGGCTCCACCAGGCAGTAGAAGATCTTGCCGCTAAAAGGATGACTAGCAACCTTTTACCTCCCCACCAGTACCTAGAAATCCTGAAATCTGTGGAAAGTGTAGTACCCCCTCCCGCAAAGTTGTTTCTTGATGTAAAATTAGAAAACCTTTTATGAATTTGCAATAGTTAAATCGTATGCCACAACAACTCAGTTGAGGGTGCTGATCAAGCTACCCCTGGAAAGTGATAATCAAGTATATGAAATTTACAATGTAGTCGCTTATCCTGTTTTTGACATCTCACTTAAAAGATGGGTAAAATGGGAATTAGAGGAACAGAAATTTATGGTTAGCCAAGACAGACAAACTTATTCAGTATATTCGCCCGAATATTACATTAGGGAATGTAAATTTGGCCAACTAGCAATGTGCCCGTTGTCCAACGTGTTTTGGAACGTGCATAAACGGCACAACTGCGCAATTGAGCTTTTGTTGAAGGAAGAAATAACTTTGTTCACTCGGAAATTAATATCAGGTCTAAAATCCCCAGTGCTAGTCAGTACCCCAACCCGCTGGCTCTACACCACTTCCGAAGAGGCTAAAGTGGTGCTTAATTGCTTCGGGCGTGAATCTGGTATGTACGTTAGTACACTCACTTTGAAAGGAGTGGGCGAGATTCCTAACCGAGATCGATGTGACTTGATCGCTGACGGGTATAGGGTGCCTGCCCGATTTATCAGCAGCTCCTTGTACTCCCGCGACTTTGGAAAGATAGTTTTCCCCAAGGTAGATTGAATATACAGTCGCGACGAGCAGAGCTTGTTGGCGCAAGATATTAACGAAACCCTGAGGGTCCTGCAGGGACTAGATGATCAGCTGGGCACCCTAAGTGTCAAGGAATATTCCTTGCAGGAATCGATCCACCTTCTTAGGTCCCACTATCATCGGCGCACACTAATTAGGTATACAGCATTTGGAGGTACGTCTTTGGTCGTGACGATAATTGTTGTTGTTCTTATGTTAAGGTGGAGAGTTCGAGTTGCTGACCTGCTCCGTGCCGCCCTGGGAGGCCGCGATCAGCGCCCGCAGGCTGCGCAGACAGAGTCGCCACTCCAGAGTCACGGAGAGATGGTACCTCGTGCTGAGCCAGTAGTAGAATTTACACAGGAAACAGGTCACAATTCCACGAGCACAGCTAATGTCAAGCTGACTGCGTGGTAAACAGTGACGAGGAGTGAATTACGGGCTCGGGAAGCTTTAAGTAAGTGAAGTATACTTAAGAAACATAGACTTTCGACCACGATCAAGAAGTCACGTACTACGCTGTGAAGAAGCGAGAACCTCTGGACTTGTCTCCGTGAGGACGCGATGGCGAAAGGACTAAGGATCCCCCTCTGATTTTTGTGATATTATGTTAGCATTAATGATCTTTGTGTACCGGTATGTGTTGTTGTGTGTTTCTAATAATTTGTATAATAGAAGTAGACTGGTGATGGCAACTTTTTTTTTCTTTATTATTCGACGCGATCCAACTAACGCTAGTAGTATATCCCAAGAAGGGTAAAGGATTCACTGGCCCAACTGGTGTCCACAGGAAGGTAATGTGCACACTTCCCACCCCCTAATAACCCCCTTCCCTTCAACTCCCTGACTGGACTGTAGGCACCTGGGAGCCAGCCTGAATGAGTTTTCAAAATTTAAAGAAACGTGGAATTTACGTATAGTTAGAGTATAGTCAGTCAAGAGTACTGCAGAAGATGCCTTGCTGAGGGATTTTCCGGACCCCGTCAGCAAGACAGTGATGCTTCATTATCAGGCCTACTGAATGAGAGTTTATTGTAGAATGGTTGGGCTGAGGTGCCAATTCTGTTTTTTTATTTTTTTGTTGTACGGTGGGTCTACCTCGCAACCAGGGGTAGACGAGGCGACTTTAACGCACACTCCATTAAAAACCAAGCGGTGGCGGTAGCATTAGTTGTGGTTTGTGGTTAGTAAAGATTGTGAATAGTCTTGAGATTTTGAGTCCAAGTGACAAACACCCGCAGAGGTGAAATAATTACTTTGAATGACAATGTAAGAGAAATCCCCCCGTGCCTGTTGAGCAAGTCTCAGGACGGTTTGTAAATATTGATGCGACGAAGTGGCCACCGCGTTTACAGTATAACGGCTCCCAAGCATTGCTAGGGCACGGGTCTCATGATGTCTGAGCTTCTAGTGGTGGGTGGGCTATCCACCCCCAAAATTTATGAATGTTTAATTACTAACCACGGAGCAACTTTTTTTATATCATACTGTGTTTGCGGATATACTGGTGTATATTTTAGGTTGTAAGCCGCGCCTCAGTCCCAACGTATAATTATGTTACATATTGTCATGTACTGCGTTTTGCATTTTGTTAATATGAGTTTCATTGTGGTAGTAGTCATACACCAGTGTGGCTTTAGTTGAGAACATAAGATTGTTACCTTACGACCGAAGAGTGATAAGTATTGTTGTGAATATAAAGTATTGTGGGAGACGGGTAGACCAGCCACACCGTAGGGGTGACAGAGTGATAACCGGCCCCAAGTGAAAGCTGTGCGGCTTCACCATAGCAAGCGAGTAACGTTCCAAATTAATATCTTTGCACCGTAAATAATTGTTTTGTACTTATCCGGCCTCATTCGCAAAGTTCAGTGTGCAGTGAACGCAAAGTTCAGTGTGCAGTGAACTAGTATCCGAAACCAATCAAAACCCAACCTCATAAATTCAATGGCGGGTCTACTAGTCTGTATAAGTTTGCTGAACCGCCACCAAGATTAGTGGCAGTCGCACTACCATGACAATTATGTTCATGGGGATTCTGTTTTTTTGTCTCTTCCAAAAGGGGTATCGGAGCTGAACACCAGCTCCTTGACACACTAAAAGGGGTACAGAATGCGGGGGTGGCAACTCGTATTGTTTGGAGAAGGCCATCACGTTTGCCCTCGCGGTGGTGGAGCGAGTGGAAGGGGGGGAACGACTGGATTTTGACACCAGCCCCCCAACTCGGGAAGGGGAACACCTGGATTCGGCCCCAGACCCTTCCCTCCCTCTGTATGACTGCCAAGGTGCAGCTGTTTCTGGTGTTGGACCATCGTCCCAATCGTCATCCATGTTGGTCTGGGATGTTCTTCAGGAACCTGTGCAGGGGTCTTTGCCCTCCTTCATTCTTGTTCTCTTGTCTCGGGACACTCTGTCTTCTTCCTCAGAGGAGTACCTCAGTGCTCTCGGCAGGTTATTCTTAAGTAATCTATGGCCTATGTGAAGGCTATATCTAGAGGTGGTGGAACAGTTCAGCAATCTTTTGTCCTACTGTTATATTTATGTGTCGCTTAAATAACTTGAAGAGCCAGTATGAGTTAAGTGAGTTCAGGCCCTATTGCCTGAACTAGCAGTAGTCTAATTAATAGTAGATTTTATTTTGAAATTTTTTTTGTGTTTCGCTTTGTGGTTCATAAGGGCATGTGTACTTAAGGTGATTACCTTCAGTAATCCTTGGGTTGTATTCAGTGTGAGAGAAAAGAATCCGTGCTTGTTTGTTATGAGTGACTTAATAACAGCCTGCAGACGTTTGAACCGTCTTGGAAGTCTTTGTAAAGGGAGAGACACATGCAGACCGGCGACAATTTGAGTTTTCTTTCTTTATGCTAAAAAAAAGATTTAGCGAAAAAAAACGGTGAATTTAGCGGGAAGGATTGAGGTTAGCTGTCCGGGGTCAAAAGTCTATTGAACAACGACCAGCCAACCATAGACAGTTGCGTACCCTTAAGGAGTTGCGAGGAGTTGGACTTGGCACACTGCTGTTACCTCATGCTGCGGGCAGCATGGTCTAAGGGTGAGGGGGGTGCGACGGCCCAAAATCCCTGTGGCACTCCTAATGATTTTTTCAGAGAGGCAGAAACATAAGAGCCCACATGGGTCTTTTGTCTCCTTCCATCCAAATAGGAATGAAACCATGAAACTACCCGATCATCAAATCTGTAAAACTTCATCATGGCTAACATCAAGCTGTGAGTGATCAATGGAGTCAAAAGCCTGAGAAAAATCCAGCATTGCAACGATAGAACACCTTCCAGCGTCTCTAGCTTTAAGGAGGTCATCGCAAATTAGCAGCAGAGCTGTTGTGGTGCTGAAACCCTTCCGAAAACCAGACTGTGTAGCTGGAATGATTGACTCCAACTGCAAGAATTCCACCACTTGAGAGACTACAATTGTCTCTAAGACCTTAGAGAGGGCAGGTAACACGGAGATAGGCCGGAGATCAGCCACCGATAAGGGCGTTTTGACCTTAGGAAGAGGGATAACAATCGCTTTCTTCCAAGCATTAGGAAACACTACTGTGGCCAGCGAAACATTCAACAGGTGAGTGATAGCCCCAACACAGTAAGGACCTACCATTTTAATCATGTTGATCGTGATACCATCAGCACCAACTGCGCCCGAAGTTATCTTATTGATGGCAGCCTTTACCTCTCTTTCTGTCACATGGCCAAAGCTAAACATATTTTTGACATTCTTAAAAAAACTCGTAAGATAATAGTCAAGACATTCAAATTGTACCTGACAACCAGTACCCATCTTAGAAAAATGTGTGTTCATTTCATTAGGTTTTTGAAGAAATGAAGGAAGCTCATCATCATTTTCATTGGTCGCACCGCTTTTCTTAACTTTAGCCCAGAATTCTTTAGAATTGGTGTACCCTGCCAGTTCATTTTGAAAGTAAATTTGTTTGGCTTTTCTAATCACTCTGTTCAGGGCGTTTCTAGCTTTGCAGTACTGGTCCTTGTTGCTATCAATTTTAGAAGTCAGCAATTTTTTCTCCCAATAATTGGATGAACGTTAGTGAATCCTTATACTCAGTTTGGAATTCAAAGTAGTGTGACGCTATCTACATTTTAACGGTTTGATGGATTGTTATGCAATTTTTAGGGTAACGTTTTTATGGTTTAATGCTTTAAATAAACTATAATTGGCGAATTATTATTACATTTTAATAATTATCAGTTTTTCATTGAACATTATTTCAGTACATATTTTGAGCTTTGTAGTACCGTGTTGTTTGAACTGTCAAAATACATCAGCTCAGCTGACTCAGCTGCTGTAATTTTTGTTGATTAAAGTTTGGTTGGAGACTACATTACGAACGAACATATTATTTATTTAATTTGTTCTAAAACTTAGTGGTTCTATCTACCTACACCTTTCAGTTAGAAATTCGAAACGTGTCATTCTTTTGAGTTCAATAATAATAATTTCATTAATGTTATACCAGGAATAATCAAATGTAAATCTTCTGTAACCGATGTTTCCTTGCGAGTTCCAGACACGTAACTTATGTGAAGCACTGTGGTTCAAGTTGGATTTAATACGATAAAAAGTGTTATCGGCGAGAACGCCAACATTATACAGCACTACTAAAAAACAACCATACATATTGGTGGTTTTGTATCTGTGTTCTTTTGCAGATCGTTTGGGTTAGAATAATACTCAGGTTTTGTATATTAGCTTCCAGTTGTAGCCATAACATGGATGATTATAACACAAGGTGTGACTAAAAACTATCTTTTTATGTTATTAATAAACTTTAAATACTGTCTACAAAGTTTTAATCGCCAAAACAGACAGTATCCTTTGACTATTTACCTTTCATTAGGCTAATTTAGGTAGGCCAATGACACTGTACTTTTTCAACCATTCCAAGTTGGTCAACCATCATACTATTTTAATTTTAGCCTTGCTGTAAATTTATTCTACCATAAGTCTGTCTTGGTAGTCTATACAGGGGGAATGTATGATAGGCCTAGCTTATATTTACGAGTTACTAAATGTCCGCTTGCTTTTCGTGAGAAACTTGAAGTTTGCTGAGGCAAACTGTAGGCCTACTTGGAATGGCCAAACATACTAAAATGAATGCAACAGACCAAACCGTCATATAAACCCTACCTAACCCAAGGTATCTACTTAATGTGATAAGCACCCAGTGCCGTCTTTGGGCGGCGCGACAGGTGCAGCCGGGCAAGGGCCTCGCGCCTATGAAGGCACTTGAGGGTTTTTTATGTGGAAGCTATAGTCGGCATGGCCATGAATGGGATCAGAAATGTGGACTTTTGAAGATTATCAATTGAACAACTGAAGACAATGTACAAAGAGTTAGTGGTACGTACATATTTTGCTAATATTGACAACATGTTTTAATTTAACGGCAAGTTCTGAAGTACATGAATTAGCTGTTGTATTCAGCCAATAGCGAGTGTATTTCTCAATGTAGCAAGCAAGTCTGTGTCGGGACTATACAGGGGCCGTAATTTTATTTTTATATTACAACAGAATGAGTTTCAGGTATTTTTCAGTTTATCTTAGATATTTTGTCTATATTTTATAACTTTTTGATTTTTTGCCAAGAGTGGTAAGAGTGACCTCCGACGATGAAACGGTATCGTTTGTTTTTTACGACCCATCTTGTACAGCGTGCTGCAGCAGTTAGGTTAGGTTATGTTACGTTATTTTTAAATAACAAATCCTATATTATCCAAAGAGGATGTCTCATCTGAGAGGTCTCGTCAGGGGTAAACAACTCTGCTTACATGCTGACCACCATTTTGACCCTCTACCCTCCAGTCTCCATTGCAACAAATATGTTAACCAATTAAATCCCCTCTTCTCAACTTATTTTAGTCTTTATTACTCTTTGGCTAGATGTTTTGTTTACAAAAATGTCCTCCATTGAGGCTTCACTTTTTTAACAAGAGCTCTATAATTATTTAAACTTCGTCATCTTATCCTGAACTGTTGCATATTCATAACTGGTTGAATTAGAAAGTATTGGACCAATAACTTATACTTAGCCTGCTTTATTTTTTCTGAAAGATTTTTTACTGTAGAATTCACAAATAAGGTTAGTGTTTATCAGAAACTTTCCTTTTGGGTACCTACACTTTCATAAATGATGAATGAATGATGATGTCGCGATAATATAAAAAACCGAATCAAATTGTTCGATACGGTTTAGCTATTATTTGGGTTATTCGGTTTTGGTTTCGGTTATGTTCAGTCTCAAAGATAAGAAAGATATTGTCTTAAAATTTGTCCAGATAAGAAACGTTGATTCCATTAATACTGAAATATGTATTCTCGGTACGGTATACCAGAAAGCTATATCCTGGAAACCTTTTGAATTTGTTAAGTTTTTTTAGTTTAATGTTTTGTAAATAAGTCATTTTGTTTATACCGGTAGGGTAACATTTATTTCATTTTTATTTTAAGTTTATTTGACAAAAATCTTAAAAACAAACATTACATAGTAACTAACATACAAACGATAAAATATTTTACAATCGATCTAATCGATATAGGTATCGAAAAACTTATTCGACTTTGTGTATTGCTCCGCTTATGAAATTGTGCCCTTCCAATCTCCTGGAATTTTAAAGTTGCCATCACCCTGCATTAGTCAAGAGAATCCTCTCTCCAATTTGGTGTGTTTATTCGTGACGGGTAATTTTGGCTGTTTGACAAATTTTAATAGGCTACATTCTTCACAATCTAATGAAAGCAAATATTCGGATCCTTTCCTTTAAAACCATAACTTTTTTGGTTTCTAATTTTGTTAATTCACTAGGTACCACTGATGAAAAAAATTAAAGTACTGTAGCCTAGGCTAGGTATCAAAGCCAATATTCGGATTCTTTCCTTTAAAACCATAACTTTTTGGGTTTCTAATTTTGTTAATTTGCTAGGTACCACTGACGAATAAAAATAAAAGTAGCCTAGGATAGGTATGTTTTTTTTAGTATATAGGCCCTATTCAATATCTAAACATAAACGTAACCAAACTTAATTAACGTAAACCGAATTAATGGGGTTTTTATTAATTAAGTCACAAATACCCGACCGGAATACTCATATTTAGTTCTGAAAGCACATCCACACCTAACCTAATTAGGGGTAAAAGGCAAAGGAAAATAAATTCTGGTACGTGGATGGTGGGTTTGACATGTGTGTTTATTACGTTAAGTAACGTTGAGTAAGGTAAGATATTTAACATAGGTCTAAGCATCCATACACATTCCCACCAACCAACCATGCCTGTAAATTGTTTTTAAAACTCCAAAATAACTAAATCGACACAGCCTATTACAAATTGTTTGGTGTGCATGAACATAAAGGAGGTAACGTTAAACAATTATTTTAAAACCTAATTCCTTTAAAATTAAAATAAAGGAACACAATCCGATTCGACCCTGGGACCATACCTGAGCTACCACAACATAACGTGAGTGCTAAAAGTTACATCTCAAGAAGCAATTAACACAACTTCTGAATTGGCAACATCGATGGTGGGGTTTGATGTCCGTATACTACTGGCCGCTGAGTGTGTGGAGCAGATATCGGTAAGCGATAAGATAAGACTCCCAGGAATTTCAGAGAAACAGGGAAAACGAGAGTGTACGTTAGCAGGTGTGCAGAATGTTTTCTTTAGTACCGTATACTACTGGCCGCTGAGTGTGTGGAGCAGATATCGGTAAGCGATAAGATAAGACTCCCAGGAATTTCAGAGAAACAGGGAAAACGAGAGTGTACGTTAGCAGGTGTGCAGAATGTTTTCTTTAGTAATAAGAAATATGTTGTGAACGGTAGCAAATAAACGGAAAGCCAAAAAGGTTGTGCTGGTTAATTAACGGAAAAGATACAAATATTCTTTTGATAGTTGTTAGTATGCACTTATAATCTAAATGAAATTAAAATAGAGTATAAACACTGATTACAGGCTTAACTGAACTGATTTTAAGTGTATAGTATGTAATAGTATGTATAGGCCTATATGCTGATGACATTTTTAACAAATAGGTATGCCACTTGAGAAGAATAAGGAGTAGTGATGTGCAATATGGTCACATTTAGCGATATGGCTGAAGTGGTATCGCGTCACTGTTGAGACGTTGTGTATCATTAGAAGAGTATCTCTTGTATTGTATCGTCTTTTTCGTATTGTGTCATTTGAGTATCACTGATTTCCTCTTATAAAAAAATTAAGTCCCCAAATTTGGAGCAGCAACGTTTGACTAGCTATAGTTTCCATTCTAAAAAAAAAACTGTTCCCACAAGGGGGGAAAAGTAAGCCTAATTACCCAACACACTGTAAGTCTGCTCTGGGGCACGCGTTTGGCGCAATGAACTGTTGCCTGCAGTACTGTAGCATGTTTTTTTTAGAAACTACAGCCATGATATCACTTCCATTCCAAATTCAGGGTCTTTAAGTCGCTTATAATAGGAAACCAGTAAACTTCAAATTATACAATATGTCACAGATGATACAGTATGAATGACACACATCTTGCAATATGATAATTACATTAAAAGAATAAACCAATCGCTTACAAACCGGTATATTAAATCCTATAAAAGTATTCAGGATATTTCATTTAAGCATAACCTGTTTTATTTTGCTGAAAACACATAAAATAACCTGAAAATAAATAATGATATACCGTAATTATATTTAGTTAATGGGTATTCAAGATTTATTTTTATGCCATCTTCACACTTTAGTTGAGTCTAGGCGAGCAAAGACGACCGGGAGTCAGTAGATGTGATTTGTAGTATGTGATGTGTAGGCCTAACTTAGTTCGCCTCCGCTCGTGTTATTCCAACTGATTATTTACTATGTGAAATTACAATGCGAGTTGCTCACCTAACACATTTGGCTAGAGTGTGAAGTGCATTTTACTACTGAACTTGATAATATTTATTATTAAATGTGTGTGAGAACATTAATTATTTTTAGCAGAGTGCAACTAATATTTTTCTTAAGATACCTTCATAAAAAATAATTTGACAAAATGTTACACGAAAGTGATTTAGTAAGTTCCAGGTGGGTGAAAGAATCGAAATATGATAATTTTCCTCCATTTTTTAAGCTTTGTATAATATGTAAACGGGAGTTATCGTGCATAAGACACTCCAGTTTAAATCACTTCGTTAGCAGTAGAAGCATTGAAGTCAGCTAAAGAGGTCTCGCTCACTTCGTGAGCTCATCTGATTACAGTAGACACCCTCATAACCGTCCTCGCTTTAACCTTCCATCGGATTATCCGCCTTCTTATTTCCAGGAAATAACTCACATCTCCCGCCGCAACCGTATTCCTGATACTGTACCGTACAAAAATATCACATCATAACAAGTCGATCATATGTTTCCATGGTTAGCAAGTATTCCATAGTTGCATCTTGGTACCTATGTTTTTAACCGTCGTTTGACTTTTATAATTTTAGTGCTTTAAATTATCCAGGCGTTATTTGTTTTAACCGCCCTTTCAGTTATCCAACCCAGGGCTCCGATGGGTTTTAACTACCCATGGAGGGTGGTTAAGAGGGTGTCTTTTGTGCTTTATTTTATTTGCTTAGGCCTATTGGCAAGACTTGTTTGTAAATATATTTTTTATAAATTTAGTTGTACTACAATTTCCGTTGAGACACCTGTTTTAAGTTATTTAAAAGTGTCATTCTAAGATGGTGCTACCAGTATATTAAAAATAAGTGAGAATTGCCCATTTATGTTATAATTTATATGGTTTTTAATTCTTTATTTCACACATTTAACGGTTAAAGTACTTTCAACTTGTTAGCTCAGTTATTCGTTCCGATGATTTATTAAGGAAAATATGGCAACAAAGTCACAAAAAAGCACAATTGAAAATAAAATATATGTCCAATATTTCATGTTTATATAAGGGGCCATGCATAAATTACGTCACGCTATATTCAGCCCTTTTGGACCCCCCCCCCCCCGTATCATGCTCTGTCACGCTGCTCATTACTCCCCCCTCCCCCCCCCCGTCACGACACACTTATTAATTATTATGTATTGGATTGTGGCGAACGATATTTCGTCACTGTAACTGAGATTTCGCAGGCTTTAACTCCATTAATCGTGACATGTCACGCAGCCCTTAGCCCCCTCCCCCGTGTCATGGTCTGTCACGATGTGCCGCACTCCGGGGAGGCATGACATAATATGCACTGGCCCCTAAAACGGTTTCTTATCTTACTAAAAAATGATTCTGGAATAATAAAATTACTGTTTGAGAATTAAATATGTAAAGCAGTTATTTTTATTTTATTTCTCTTTTGCTACGCTTTTTTAACATGATTTTGTTTAATTCTTTCAAACACTCATCGTTTTCTTCTTATAGGATACTAGCGACGCATTGCACAGGTACAAATTACATGTGGGAGGACAACATTTCATTCAAATTTCAGCTTCCTTTGTTCTGTAGTTAGGTGTGCATTAATTAGAACATGGGGATAATAAAAGCTTGTGGGTTGGGACCCTAAAAAAAAATTAAATTTGGAGTAAGTATGTCCATTCGGCTTTGAGTGTGTTTTAGCCATCATCCTACTGACCTTCGGCTTCATCAGTCCAGTAGTAGGTGCAAGATGGTGTAAACATAGCTTTAAGTCCCAGTGGGGCGGGGCCCCAAAGGATCTTAGGATTGAGGGAATGTGTATTTTGATTCTGGTGTATTATGTATTTTCCTAACAAATTTCAGCTCCATCAGTTCAGTCATTGGTGTAAGATGGGTATATTGGTGTCCAGCGGGGCAAAGTATAATATTATCAGGGGTAGGTTTATGTCTGACGTTAACCTCTCAGCTATCTTTCTACTGAATTTTACCCCTCAGTCCAGTAGTAGCAGCAGTAGTAAGCTGGTTGGAATAGGTATTTTGAATGTCAAGAAGGCAGAGCCCTAAAACATTTGCAGAACAGAATTAGGCTTATGTATGCCTCTGATATATTAGGTACACTGATACGCTCAAGAGGATCCCTAACGACCATAGGATTTCCAAGCGAGTCCAGTGGAGCGAAGCCCTAAGGTTTTAATGTAAATGGCTATAAACTTTCCCAGGGTTACCTGGATTACTACCGTATGCAATGTTTCATCGCAATTCGATTTAGGCCCTATCGTTAAGGAGCGCTTAAAGTAAAAAGAAACCAAAAGTAATTTAGAGAGATTATGTTTTTCAAAAAACCACACTATTAACATTACAGCTTGAAATAAATAGGTAGCTTTTTACAACATTTTATATTGATCATCTGTGAAAAACATAACAAATTTTTCTTCCATAAGATTAGCATGGTAACATTGAAGTCCAAGGGGCAAAGCCCTTAAGTTCTAGGACCAAAGGCCCTGAAGTGGCTTCCCAAGGTTAACCTGAATGACCATGCAACGTTTCATCGAAATCGGATGAGTGGTTTAGGAGGAGGTAACAGATAAACATTCAGACGCGGAGAGAGACTTCAATTTATATTATGAATAGATTTGTTTCATTTAAATGTTTATAAAGATATATTTGCACTTCAAAATATAATAGTTTACAATGTTGTACTCTCTGATCTCTTGATTTGAAATATATTACAATAAAACAATATTTCAACTCTACTAGTATGCCAGTTTTATTAAAATGCACGCTAATGGGCAGTACTATGTACAGATATGACCCTACTGTAATATCAAAATATGATGTAGCTTTCTGAAATTACTGCTACAAGTGCAACTTTCTCTAAAGTGTATTGTAAGATTTGTAAATTACTGTTTATGTCCTTTACAGACAATTGCATGATTTTATGATCTTTATTTAATACATCATGTACATTTTTATTACACCTCATTTAGTATCTTTTTTTACTTTACTATAATATGTTTATGAATAATGCAAAAGCCAATATTTTTTCATCATGCAATTCACAATATTAAACTGCTCAATAAGTGTCATTTAACTATCAAAATAAGGTAGTAATTTAACTCTTCGGTTCATCCTCTTACGCGACATTAGAGCGTACTCCTAGTTATTTTCCTTAGTGAGGTTAATAATGATTTCATTTCTCCAAGCAGCTTTGTTTCTAGTGACTCTTTTTCTTACTAATGGAGTATTCTGATTAAATATTTCCAATATAGCCGAGTTTATAAAGCCTACTATTTCGTTAACATCAATCATATCTTTATCAGTGTTCCACTGGACATTGGCAGCGCACTTAATCATTTCTTCTGTATTAAAATTAGAATAATCTCTGTAAGTTACATATTTCTCTGGCCTTTTGCCTCTTTTGTGATTAATATTTATGTCACAGTAGGTAAGTTTATGATCTGATACTCTAACCCCTCGACTATCATATATGGAAGTTAATAGGGTCAATAGGCTATATGACGTTATTTAGAGGGTTTTTTATGAACATTGCATGGTTTTCAAAACAACGCGAGTCACACAACATTGTTTACACAAATCTATTTACAACAAAAATTATCTAATAATATTCTACAATGTTATATGGCAATGTTAATGTTATTAAAACTAACAAAATTGACCTGATCAAAAACAAACAAAAAACCTGCACAAGCCGAAGCTTAGCAGGTGCGGGGAACAAGTGCCAATGCCTGTACAACATTATCAAACGGGCCACAGCTCTCTGACATACAATGCTTATATGTCCAGAGACGTAAAGTCTGGCATCAAACTGAAGTCCAAGAAGTTTGTGAGAGTTACACTCGTTCAGTAGAACACCACCGAGGTACACGCCAGATAAGGGCGGGCATTGCAGAACCTTGCCAGCTGGGAACTTCAACAAAGAGCACTTGTACTTGTTCAGTCGGATACCATGGCTTAAAGACCAACCATAAATGACATCTAGATCAGAATTGAGATTGGAAACAGCCCGGCCAACTTGGTCATTGTCGTACTGAAGAGCCAGCTGGGCATCATCAGCGTATGAGTACAACTGGCAATGATGTAAATCCTTCCCCATGGTGGCAGAAAATAAAGTAAACAAGACAGGCCCAAGAAAGCTACTCTGTGGCACTCCTTATGATTTTTTTAGAGAGGCAGAAATATCAGAGCCCACTTTGGTCTTTTGGCTCCTTCCATCCAAATAGGAATGAAACCATGAAACTACCCAATCATCAAATCTGCAAAACTTTATCATGGCTAACAGCAAGCTGTGATCAATGGAGTCAAAAGCCTGAGAAAACCCCAGCACTGCAGCGGTAGGTAGAGCACCTTCCAATGTCTCCAGCTTTAAGGAGGTCATCGCAGATTAGCAGCAGAGCTGTTGTGGTGCTGAACCCCTTCCGAAAACCAGACTGTGTAGCTGGAATTATTGATTCCAACTCCAATAATTCCACCAGTTGAGAGACTACAATTGTCTCTAAGACCTTAGAGAGGGCAGGTAACACGGAGATAAGCCGGAGATCAGCCACCGATAAGAGTGTTTTGACCATAGGAAGAGGTATAACAATCGCTTCCTTCCAAGCATTAGGAAACAACCCAGTGGCCAGCGAAACATTCAATAGGTGAGTGAAAGCCACAACACAGTAAGGACCTACCATTTTAATCATGTTGATCGTGATACCATCAGTACCAACTGCGCCTGAAGTTATCTTATTGATGGCAACCTTTACTTCTCTTTCTGTCACATGGCCAAAGCTAAACATATTTTTGATAAGAGATAGATAATAATCAAGACATTCAAATTGGACCTGACAACCAGTACCCATCTTAGAAAAATGTGTGTTAATTTCATCAGGTTTTTGAAGAAATGAAGGAAGCGCATCATCATTTTCATTGGTCACACCGCTTTTCTTAACTTTAGCCCAGAATTCTTTAGAATTGGTGTACCCTGCCAGTTCATTTTGAAAGTAAATTTGTTTGGCTTTTCTAATCACACTGTTCAGGGCGTATCTAGCTTTGCAGTACTGGTCCTTGTTGCTGTCATTTTTAGAAGTCAGCAATTTTTGCTTCCAATAATTATTTTCCTTAGTGAGGTTAATAATGATTTATTTCATTTCTCCAAGGAGCTTTGTTTCTAGTGACTCTTTTTCTTACTAATGGAGCATTCTGATTAAATATTTCCAATATAGCCGAGTTTATAAAGCCTACCATTTCGTTAACATCATTCATATCTTTAACAGTGTTCCACTGGACATTGGCAGCACACTTAATCATTTCTTCTGTATTAAAATTAGAATAATCTCTGTAAGTTACATATTTCTCTAGCCTTTTGCCTCTTTTGCGATTAATATTTATGTCACAGTAGGTAAGTTTATGATCTGATACTCTAACCCCTCGACTATCATATATGGAAGACATGTCAATAACGTCACATTTTATAGATCAGATGTGTTTACTTATTAGAATGTGATCGATGAGCGTAGAAGAGGTTTTTGTGACTCTTGTGGGCTTATCCACCAACTGGGTCAGCTCAAGGGCATCAATTTACTTAATTAGAAAGCGAGTATCAGGTTGAGAAGTATCTGAGAGATTTATATTAAGATCACCCATAACAATGGTGTTATCAGCATACTCGGTCATATCATAAAAAGCAGAGAAAAGAAAAGGTTCAAGACAGGTGTAAGGAATATCTTCAGATCTGTACACCACACATATGCAAAATTTATTTCCTCGAATACTTACTATGCTACAAATATTATTGAGGGGAAGGTGAAATTCAGTTGTCTGAACCCTCTGCACTCGTATGTCCACACTCAGTGGCCGCACTAGATTTCGTCACCAGCTCGGCAGCCATTGTCGGTCGTCTGCTTCTGCCAGCTCGGAATTATTTTCTTCACTCTAGACTATAACGTCAAGTTGAAGCGTACATTCAAGGTCTAAGGGAAACTCCTTGTATACTTTGAAACTTATTTATTTACCATCAAAAATCACATAATTTACTGATTTTTAATTATATTTAAGACAATTTTAAGAAATAATTTTAAAAACTGCTTATAACATAAATAGAGTCGATATCACTTTCATGGATATCACTGCCACACTCACTTTCACCTTCAAGTGTGTTACGAATTTTGTCGGAACGTAATGTTTCCTCCATATTAAAAAATAATATAACTTGAAATATTACGTATAATAATAATTATCAGGCATATAAGCCGAAGACTACACAGCGTAAGACAAAAGCGCTTAACTAACTGTTGTTGTTTACTGTTTACATTAGAATGCTACAGCTGACATTTATGCCCGTTGAATTCTGGGATTGATCTAGTTTCGAAATCCACCATCAGATTTCAGCACAATACAGTAGAAAGAATATTAAATGTTGTAAAAGTATGCGTTGTCACTGTCCACATATAGTGGACATGCGAGCGTTCGTGATCGCATGCGCCATTTAACTCTGTCCACTGGGTGTGGACATGCGAGCGCTGAGCATAAGTGTCACAGAAAAAAATCCTGGCTGGCGGGAAAATGGCTGCGGCCACAGAGTGTGGGACAGACGACCCCAGGGACCATTTCTAAAGAACCTATCCGAGCGCAAAGGGTTAAGAGTGAAGTGCAGATCATTTTTCACATACAAAGCCACTCCGCCCCCTCTATTACCATTTCTGTCACTTGAATCAAAAATTTCTAGGCAATTTTACCTCGTCTGAGCTCTTATTCTATGTAAGCCAAGTTTCTGTCACACCAAATATGTCAAGGTTCAGGTCGAGTACTACAAAAGCCATCTCCTCAAACCCTGTCAACAGCGGGTTCATATTAAGGCGGCCTATACTTAAATGCCCGTTTTTAGTAGCCTGAGTGCCAATATCACCATTTCGACTCAGAGACACTGCCACCCCACCATCAGTTGACACAAGCTCCCCCACACCAGGAGAGCTCACAGTCACAAGTGTCTCGGGAACGGCCTCACAAGCTGTAAGACACTTAACCCATTGGCGTAGACATACGAGCTGGTCTCGTGCCATACTTGTAATTTTATTAACCTGTGAATTTGAGTATAAAATTGGTGTTTTTAAATGGATTAATGGCGTATTTTAATTAAAATATTGGTTTCTTTCATTTGAGAAAGTCGCATTGGCACACACACAGTAGACATAAGTAAAAATTAGCAAAATCAGTGTTGATCATGTGTAAGTTTCAAAGAATTAACCGATCCCGTCAACTTCTAAGCAAGCCTGCCACCGTTTGTTTTACTTGGGCCCTCCCACCAACGTTGCCACAGACCGGTTAACTCATTGAGAGTTGCACAACTGGTCAGTTTTGGTCGTGTGCGGGAATCGAACCCACGAACATCGTATCAACACCTGGCCAAGGTGTTTCCACGACGTAGCCAACTCAGCTAACACGACCAAAGGCCTGGCGGCGATATTAAGGTTTTTCAGTCAGTCCGCGCCCCTAGCGGATAGAACCGTAAACGCCCGCGGTCATTAGTTACATATTTTGCTACTAGAGTGCAGCACCAATCAATTCCCGTTATAGGCTACTGCAAATTGAATAAAATGACTACCTCAATGGGTTAAAGATGTCCAAAAGATTAGTACCCAGCACAGAGTTTCCACCCCGATTTAGATGTCTGCCATCCCTAGCAAGATGATACCTACGCACACACCTTCTGGTATCTACAAAAGTAGCACCAAAATTTTCACACGAGTCCAAGTTGCTCATTAAAAGAAGCGAGTGCAGTGTTGGTGATGTCAGACCTTTTATTGTAATTCCTTAAATTGTTGAACTGCAAATTGTGTAATTCCACCTCTAAAGGATGTTTTTAACGTTATTACTTTAACACGTTTTGTGTATGTTATATCATAATCTACCAAACAATTTTAATCACTACTATTATAAAAATGAGGTGGTGTCTGTCTGTCTGTCTATTGTTCCATCACACCAAAACCACTAGACCAATTCTGCTGAAATGTTGCACAAATGTAGTCTATGTACCCAGGAGTGTCATAGGCCTATTGCCGTTTAGAAATGTCTTCAGGGCTCTGACCTATGGGACTTCCAAGATCCCATGTTATTCATATGGAGGAGAGTTTTATTTGGTTTATGTCAAACGTGTGTTTTCCTAATTCAATTAATTTAAATAAACAGCTGTTATGAGGAGTATATCTAACTCAAGGCCACACTAAATAAACTGGAAAACAGGCCGTAATGCTGATAAAGGTTAATTTTGGTTTTTCAAATCTTGTTTTTGAGAGGAAAACAAGCAACTGGTCACAAACAAATCATGATGTTATTGCGTATGATGACGTAATGCCGGGGGAGCATTACGGCCTGTCTATTTAGTGTTGCCATGATCTAACTACAGACTGTCATTATTTTGTTTACAATTTGTATACTCTGAATTTTCACCCCGTTGCAAAGAATGGGCATATCAGCTAGTAATAAATAATACAAAGCTGCCTAAAATGTTAGTATTTATTTGGCTTCACCTAGCTTTTCTGAAGCTGCCATGAAAAAATTAACTTACCAAATAGAGATTGCCATTCACGTCTGCCACCATGAGAGTGCCTTCTGGGGACCAACAGAATGCAGACAAGCTTGTGTTTGGGTCCAGACCTACCGGGCTGAGGTCAGACTTGGTCAACTGGCAGAGCTTGGCACAAATGTTGATTTGCCACAGTTGGAACACAGTAGATTTCTCAAACTTTGCCAATAAGCATACTCCGATCGGCATCGAAACGCTACATCTGGAATCAAATGAAGCAATGTTTGAAACATGCATTAGCAATTTAAGTTAACATACTGATTTTAGCGAATTTCTCCTATAGGGAAGAAGCTATTACCGTAGTCGGCATGGTAAGACCTAGGCCCGGGACCATGATAACTTTTCGTTTTGAGGTCCCCAGACCCCAAAAACACCATTCGTTCGAAACTGTATATATATATATATATATATATATATATATATATATATGTGTGTGTGTCCGTAAGCACGATAACTCTCATAAAAATTATCCGATTTTAATGAAATTTGGTATAAACGTGTAAAGCAACATTTATGACTTTAAGTTCGAAAACCAGTCAGATCGCTTTATCCGAAGGGGTATTTTGGGGGGGGGTTATACCCCAAAAATGGGTTTTTTGAATTTTTTACATATAATTTTGGAAATAGTCAAATTTTAGTTTTTCCCATTGGATTCAGCTTAAAAAAACACACAATTTGGTATTTTGATCATTTCTCTACGTCAATTGGTTACCGAGATATTGAAAGTGCTAAACACAGTACGTTGTCTAATGTTATTCTTATGGAGGAAAATAAAAACTTTATATCTCGCTTATTTATGAGCATATACTGACGAAACTTGGTATACGGCTTCATCTGGTTGTGGACCATTGATATTTGCTCAAAAAAGTAATTTTTTGCTAAAGGCTCCCGCAGCAGCAAACCTGCGTACTCAGCCCCATGTTATTCTTATGGAGAATAAGTAACGTGTTATCTCCCTTAATTTTGAAAATAAATTAATGAAATTTGGTATGTGACTTCACCTAGTTGAGTTATATTGATATTAGCATAAAACCCCATTTTTTGTGTTCCTTGCTTCAGCAAACCCGCATACTCAGCCACCATGTTATTCTTATGGAGAATAATTAAAATGTCATAAATCGTTTATTTATGAAACTTGGTATGTAGCTTTATGTGGTATTAAGGTAAATATATATGCATTGGAAATTCGCTGAGTACGCAGGTTTGCTGCTACGGGGGTATTTTTTTATTTACTGTCAAAGCGGGTGGTATCAAGAGATATTAAAATTTGTCAAGAATCAATCTGTCCAGGTGAAGTGAAGTTTGCCCTTGAAACATATACAGGTTTATAAGGAAAAAATCAGATTTAAACAAGGTGTTGGCAAAATTTTATTTAATTCTCTGAGGTTAGGGGTTTTAGTACTGACTTGCATAGTTGGAAAAGATTATGTGAAAACAAATCATTAAGTTTTATTGATTATTGATTTTAAGCAGTCACCTCAGATGTAGGTTTAATGAGTTGACTCCTGTTGGAAGAGATGCCAACTTTACACCCGTTCTCCAGCACCAAACAATGAATTCAAAAGTCGGAATCCCAGTCATACAAACCAAACATTCCATCTCGGCGAACGCCATGGCCAAATAACTTTGCGGAGTGGACGCCGGATCTGTAATAGACATACCGACATAAGAGTTATTTTGAAATCAAATCAAAACGGTTTTATCACACTAAATTAAACAATTGGAGTAGTAGCGGAAAACAACCCCATGAAAAATATCCCTGGAGGTCAGAGGTTTGGAGTAGTTTTCGGACAAACTTTATAAGGACAGATATATATACCAAAAGCCACAACATCACGACCTACAAAAGTCATGTATGAAACATTGCCTATCTTCAACCATCTGAAACAAAACATCAAAATTGTTTGTTTTTTCAATTTTAAATCAACCACCTTTCAACTACCGTACAATAGAGCAGTCACTCGAGAGAAGCTCGATTACACAAATCATATAGAAGGTCCATCGACCCTCTGATATATTGATAGAAATATTAAATATCTAAGGAAGGGTCTATGGCCCATCGGAACATTTGTGCAAATTTAGTTTTATTTATAAAAGGGCTCAATGGACCATCGACCCAGTTTGTATATTTCTCTAATAAAATAATATAAGGCTCCATGTACCATCGGCCCCAAAATTTAAAATATTAGGATTTTATTAAAGAAATACACTAAGTAAAGGGTCGATTACACATCAAATAGATGGTCCATCGGCCCTTTAAAACCTTAATCTCAATACGTTTTGTTTGGGGGTCAATGTACCATCTATATGATGTGTAATTGAAACATGTATTTAAAAATATAATAATATGTAGGGTCGATTACACATCAAACAGATGGCCCATCGACCCGTTAAAACTTTATTCTAAATAATTATTTAGTACTATGGCTTTTTTACCCTTTTTGGGCCCAGATACCTGTCTAAATTTTGAATTTTAAAACCCAAAAATGGTAATTAGGGGGTTTTCTGATTGTTTTGCCCAACAAACTTATCCAACTGATTATAGAATGGAATGTCCCTATTTGAATAGACCAACATTTTATGATTAATTATTTATATTAAGCTGTGTTCATTTAATTAAAAACAAAGCAAAGCTAGCACAGGAAAACTGCAGCCGGAGAACAGCTCCACAGAGTATGGCCATCGGAAAACTGAGGGACCTTAAAGACATTACGTCAGCAGTGGATTGTGTTAATATCAGGAAATTGATCTATTCAATTTGGGAAATCGCTTGCAAACAATATTTTTGTTTGAAATACATTTAATTTCAAATGTTGTTCATAATTTTCTAATCATAAAAAACAGTGACATCGATTTTTTTGGGCCCCCCTGCAAGCCTATTTTCAGGGCCCCCCGTATAACATAATTTTACAGTTTCGCCCTATCCCTTTTACCCTTTCCATTAGGCCTACTATATTTTAGGATAAGGTTGCATGAACCAAGGACGTTTCCTAACCTCCAGATACAAGTCTGTTCCAGAATTGTTTAATTTTAGTGTTTTCGTACCACCAAGGTTTTTTTAGGATATTTAAAAAAAAGATGTATCACGTCAATGTAGTATAAAATACCTAAGAATAAATCGACGAGTGGCAAAACGATAAGCTTCATCAAGCCCTAGAGCTTTCAGCCCAGGCCTGGAGGTATGTTCGTTTCCATCAGAGTAATGTTCGCAGCAAAGATGACTTGCAATGTCGTTCAGCTGATGCATAAATCAAAAACATACTATAAGTGTTGCCAACCTTACAGGTTATAATAATGATCGGCTATTTTTAAATTGCCACTGGACATGGAAAAAGAAAATTACACCCTTAGTCCATTAATCGAATAATTACGAATAAATAAAACATATTAGTTTCATAAAATAGCAGCTGATCAAAGATTGTAGAGTAAGCAGTTAAACAATGTGTATTTAAATTATAATGTTGAAGAAAATATTGTATGCGTACGATAAATATCGTGCTTCCAGCAACACTGCAGATTGGATTGGTGATCACGTAAAGTTACAGCTGTTTTTACGAGGTCTCTTCCGGTTAGCTAGAAAACCTTAATTATATCAAGTGCACAGACCTTACAAAGTATTAGTGGCGTGACTGATTTTTTTGGCCGCCCCACTAACTTATTTTCAGACCTCCCCATTTATCATAATCATACAGTTTCTACTTATCCCTATCCATTATTCTAGATTCTGGGATAAGGTTGCAGGAGCCAGGCGTTTCTTAATCTCCAAATACATAATGTCAGTTTCAGCCATTGACTTCAGTATTTATAGTCAATGGTTTCAGCATTGTAATTTTAGTGATTTAATAACGGCCAAAGGTTCTTATTTAGACTATCATGTTTTTAATAGTTTCCTACTGTCAATGTAGTATAAATTACCTAGGACTCAAGTCGAAAAGTGTCGAGTCAAAACATGAAGCCTCATAACGTCCAGATTTCAGGTCAGTAAATCATTATTCATTCTGTTCCTGTCCAAATGTGGAAAAGGTATTTGAAGTGGATTCAGGTTCAGTTTGGAGTGAAATGGCCGCTATAGGGTTGTTTTTGAAACGGGTATCATGAGCCTCTGCATCATTTATCACTATCCTAATGTTAATTTACCCTCAATAACACAGTTCAAAAACTTTACACTAAGCTTTAAAATTGTTATGCAAAATGGTGAAATATTTGTTAAAAGACTTTAAAGTTTACTTTAAAGTAATTAGAATCGAGGAAAAAAATACCATTTATTAAATATTGAATGAGAGATCTATTACTATGCTAAAAATATATTAATTCTTCAAGTTTTACTGACAACATTATTGCTATTTTGAAAAGTTTAGTAAATTAAATAAAACAGTTTCATCCCATTATGCGGGCCCGCCAGAGCTTTTATCTCGGCCGGTGCGGCGGACCCCGCCACCTCGGCCCCCCGCACCGCGGGCCCTGCAGGCCCGGTAGTTACGCCACTGATAAAAAAATTAGATTGTACTTTCCGATAACAGTTGTTCAGACTTTGGTACATTAAATCCAACATGGATGATGTCCCCAGGATGTTATTAATCACAATAATGCCAAGGTGGATAAATAAATATAGCCAACATGTAATGTAATATTTGCTGTAATTTTTCCCCCTCTTATTTTCTGAACATAAAAGTACATCTAGATTAGTAAATAGGCCTATGTTGTATTCCTCACCTTGTAAAACACAGATGTGTTCATGAGAAGGGTGGTTTACCAGAAATATTCTTGGCTGAGGAGACGTCTCGGCAAAAGCAAACATATAAGCTTGCTGATACCCGACAAGGCACATAACCCCCTCCCCTCTCTCCACACTGTTGGCTGTGTAAACTACCTCTTCACCAGTAGAAGTATTGTAAAGAAGAATGAAACAGCCCATACCAAAAGCCACAACATCACGACCAACAAAAGTCATCTTAGAAACATTGCCTATCTTCAACCATCTGAAACAAAACATCAAAATTGTTTTAGTTTTTTTAAATTTTAAATCATCCATCTTTTAAATACCGTACAATAGAGCAGTCACTCGGGAGAAGCTCGATTACACACATCATATAGATGGTCCATCATCGACCCTCTGATATATTGGAAGGGTCTATGGTCCATCGAACCATTTTGTAGAAATTTAGTTTTATTTATAAAAGGGCTCGATGGACCATCAACCCACTTTGTATATTTCTCTAATAAAATAAAATAAGGCTCAATGTACTATCGGCCCCAAAATTAAATATATTAAGATTAAAGAAATACACTAAGTAAAGGATCGATTACACATCAAATATATGGTCCATCGATATGTTAAAACTTTATCCTAAATATGTTTTGGGGGTCAATGGTCTATCTATTTGATGTGCAATCGACCCTACGTCTTTATAATATGTTATTTTATGGCTAGAGGTTCGATGGTCCATCAGACCAAAATATAATATTTTATTTTAATTTATAAAATGGTTTGATGGGCCATAGACCCGTTTATATTTTAAATTAAATTAAATTTCCACAAAATGACCGATGGTCTGTCGATCGTTTATGTTATTTTATTTATTTTATTCAAGGGTCGATAGACCATCTATTTGATGTGAAATCGACCCAGCCCCAGTCACTCTCACCATGTCCAAATAAAGAGGATTACCGGTATATTTATTTATAAAGTAAAAACATTTAGTTTAGTAATTACTTATAAGGTTATAAGTACCGGGGAGACCGAGCCATGCTCATTGATATTTGATATCATTAGTTTCTCCCAAGGGTGAAAAATATGTCTATATGTAATCTTTATCCAATGATGGTTCTAGTTACTGTTTTCAAGAAATCATGTGTTGATACTTTACCTTGTGTAAGTGCTTCTTTGACAGTTCACTGATTAAGTATTCATAGCTTTTATATGATTCTATTGTTTTGATTTGAAACTCCACAAGCCCATAATGTTAAAATTTTCAATTTTCAACAAGATATGAATTTTTCTGGGGCTGTGATATTTAGCAAAAATATTTTTAGGTCTAAAAGCACCTAATTTAAAAATTGTAGCAAAAATGTTCCGCTGGATTCCGAGATAAGTTTTGCAGACAGAAAGACATTGCTTGTATTAGAGAGTACTGTATAGGATTAATAAGAGGCAGTTTCAGGGAAATCCAAACAATGATCGAGCTTTAATGAGTTAATTAATTAGGGCTCTCCCCTATATATAATCTCTGTGTGTTTTGTGGCCACGAGTAATGACTGACCTTTTGCGATACAGATCCTTTCATCATGATACTTAATTTGGCATGTAGGGCAGGTAGAAAGAGATTTCCTACCTGCAGAGAGAGATGGTGAATCCCACCACTCCTATACCTAAGGTGACGTATCTGTTTAAGTCTAAAGCGGGACATAGCTTAATTAAATGGAAATACCCGGGGGGAATGGGGTATAAGGGAGGGGACCGTCCGAGCGCTCTCCCTGGAAGATTTTACAAAATTGTGAGTTGGCCAGTTTTTGCCCAAAAATTACTAATTATTATAACAACAGGTTTTGTAACCATAATACAATGCAGTACCGATTTATTAAATACTAGCTTATGTACCCGTTCTCTGCACGGATTAGAAAGGTAAGTTAGCTTGAAACGGCTGTTCTTGCTTCTACTCTTTAAGCTGTCACATAGAAGTGTCCTCAGCTGTTCGCATTACTGTTTCTGAATGTTTACTTTCTTCTGAAATGTAAACATTGAAACTTAGGACGTTCACGGAGCATAGCCCGAGCGGATTTTAAGGAAGTTAATAGGTCTATGTGTTGCATGGGTTCAAGATCTACCTTTGTGTGAAGTTTCAGCCCAGTCTGTTTACTAGTTTTTGCGTTTACCCGGAACATCAGACAGACAGACAGACAGACAGAAACCACCTCTTCTTTATAATATTTGTAGATAAAACACAAGTTAATGAAATCAACAGCTTATTTTCTTAAAAGTTAGCAACTTAATAACATATTATAACAGTTTTAAATCACTATGATATGCAAAATGTATAACCATTGAGTAACCATTGACACTGCATAACTAATAGGTACAGTAAAAGAAAATACCGTATAAAATTACTAATACTTGCCAAACGAGTGACTGGCTTTCATTGACTTAGCATTTACTTAATCTTATCATGAAACTGGCCCAGCTTAAATTCACGTTACTTTTAACAACAACATGCATTTCATTATTTCTACTTTTAACTGTGACTTGTTCTCAGTCCATAATTGTTCACGAGAGTGATATCTCTCTCCGCTGGTGCATTGGTACCAGACATAGACTGCAATAGTTCAGCTAAAAGCTAAGAAAGACATTTTAGAACAAGGTACTTTTTCTCCAAAGTGTTTGAATAATTCAACCTGACGTTGATCGACGGGAGTCTTGTATTCGACATACCGTAATAACAAAAATATTGGCTCTATAAATCAAAGAGTATGACTACTAAAGCGGGACATTTTGCTGTCCCCACAGGAATTGTGGGGACGCCGGGACATACCTCGCTGAAGCGGAACTGTCCCGCTGAAATCGGGACGTCTGGTCACCTTACCTACACCCCTTAAACGGTCATGTCCAGGCATAAACATAATAAAAAATTACTTAAATATAAATGTAGATCAAAGCTGACTGCACTTAACGTGTGGAGGAGGAACGTCTTTATACTCCACACTTGTAGATGCAATATACACGTATAATCAATTTGTAAATGCACCTAGAGCATTTGCAAACCAGGTGCCAACTATTTCAAAGGACCTGTATCACAAATTCAGTGTTTCGCTACAAGTTTGGTGTAGAGGACTGAATAAGAACAACTAAAAATTTACCATGGGTACCTACAGACCTAGGTGCATTTAAGTTAGATGTGCTATTGCACATCGCAGCGTGATCATCTGGTGGCAGAAGTGTGTCACCAAGGTACCTATTTTGACTGTCCTATGTGAAGGAGTGGGGGACATGGGGTGAATACTTCGGTGACAAGCTTTTTTAGGAACTAGTTTGCAACCAATGAGAAACTTCAGCACTGGCACCTATAGCCTAACCAAAAACTCAGGTCGGGATCAGAACGTCTACCCTCCCTCCATCCCCACCACAAAGTTATAAAGAGTGTTTCATGCAGGCAATGAATATATAAGGTTGTTTAACAATTAAATCAGCGGAGTTGGCAACTGGAGCGAAAACGCAATTTTAGTCGCCAAAGCAGTGGTGGGGTCAGAGGGAGGGTAGACGTTATGATCCCAACCTGGGTTTTTGGATAGGCTCTAGCTGACAGTAACTACAGCTGCTGCCACTCTAAACCAGCTGATTAAATAAACACTGTGATGTCACCTGGTAGCTGCCCAGAATGTGCTCAAATTCGTACTTTTAAATATCATATTTTAATATACACCTAGCTATTGACTATGATCGTTATAAAGTAGAGGTCTGAATATAAACATCTAAAAATTTACCATGGGTACCTCTAGACCTATGTGCATTTAAGTTAGGTGTGCTATTGCGCATCGTAGCGTGATGTTACCTGGTGGCAGAAGCGTGTCAACAAGGTATTCTGACTATCCTATGTGGGGGACATAGGGAAATCAAAATACTTTGGTGGCGCTTTCAGTACATTTTACTACAAACCTAGCTATTAAAGTACGGTAGGCTATATTGTAGGTTATCTTAAAATAAAGTTAGGAGGGAAGTATCTGGGTTTGTCAAGATGTTCAATTACAGTAATTATACAAAAATCATAATCTGGACTGGCAAGAAAATGCCATAAGGAAAAAATTCTCACTCTATAGATGATGATAATACTTCGTCTTCATCTTCTTCATCCAAACTCATGATCCTGGATATAGTTTGGAACATTATGCTAGATGTCTTTAAGTGGTAACTAGGCTGTCAACCATAAATAAAAGGAACAAACTCTGTACTCTGTAACATCACTGTTCTACTGCTTCAAAGTTGATTTGTTGCCCAGACACAAACGAAGAGGAAACAGTTACATGGAGTAAAGCAACACAAAATCCATACGAGGTCTATTGGGAATACTGGAGACAATAATGTATAACCATAGACTAACTACAGTAAGTACTAATACTACTACTACTACTACTACTACTGTAGTACTACTGTAGTAGTTAGTCTATGATATAACTAAATGCCACGAAAGAGTGAACAGGGGATTTATTTTAGGTTAGCACACTGATACAAGGCTAGATAAGGCTACCCCAACGAGGTATATATCGTCTGGGGTAAAAAACTGTGTCTACATGCTGACCGCCACTTTGGCCTCTATACCCTCTGGTCTCCAAGGCAACAATTATGTTAACCAAGGAGTTCTATTGGTATTACTGGAGGTACCACTGTTGAACAAAATTGCGAGCCGTTCTTTTCAAATTTTGGTGAGGCAAAGAACTACTCGCTGAGTTCGAAATAGTCGACAAAGTAAATCAAACGAATAATGAATCAATCTATACGTATTATCTAATTCCGTAAGCCCAAATTTGACGATGAAACTGTGAGTAAACGGAGATCTTAGAAAGCTGGGAGGGGTCTCATTTTAAAGGTCTGGTTATGAAATGTTGGGCTAAATCATTCATTTTACTCAATTATGTACCTACAATTTGTTACGAAATAAAATATGTCGCATTTTAATAGCATGGAGATTTAAAAACGTCTGCTTTGTTTGAATCAAAACATGTGATTAAGTTGGTTCTTTTTTGTGAACTGCCTTGAGTCCCCACTTAAATTTGTTTAATTTCTCAGCATGACAAAAGTAAACAAAATCAGATAAGGCAGAGTATTGGATAAAATTTAGGAGCTATGGCCTATTCTTCAGGCCAATAGTTACTTCGTAATCGGTTCGTGGTGATAATTAAATGCAAACTTAGATCAAGAATTAAGCCTAAATTTATAGATATATATATAGATAATTTATTCAAACAAAATTAACATCTTTTTACACAACGTAAAATGCCTAATTGACAAAGAATACTATTACAAAAATTTTGACTTAATGTTTGTTATTATATAAATGGTTTTTTAAAATCTGAACGGAGTGTTTGATAGCTAATAATGCTATACTATTTAGTATTTTACAGTCCAGGTTGAATTTTCTCCAAAACTCCTGGACAAACACTGGTATGGTCCCTCTTGCACCAATTAAAATTCCGAATACTTCAAATTCTTTTATCTTATATTTTTCCTTATAATAAGGGATTGTGTTTTCATAGATTTTGACTTTTTCCAAATTTACTTCATCTGGTTGACATTGATGTGTTTCAAATCTCACAGTGGGATCTATGATGTATCCTCGACTCTTCTTCCTGTCAATGACAATAATGTCACTTCTTCTTATGGAGCCGTTAACCTCTGTCGCAGTAACTTCCTCGAAAACCTCGTAACTGCCTTTAAGTCTGAACTGGTCTGCAATGGTTTTTCTTATTAAGTGATGGCGAGTGTTTCGAAGAAGATTACTAAATGGACATTGTCCAAGGACGTGGGGTAAAGTTTCCAAAACATACTTCTCAGCGCTGGAACAATGCCGGCACTGGTTCCCGTCCCTGGACCTTCCATGTAAACTTCTGACAGAGACTACATCATTTATCATTTTAAGGTAATATTTGAATTCAGATTCCGTCAACCCATGACTTTTCATTAAATTCTTATTAATCTTTGGACATTCTTGGAATAAGATAACTCCTTTTCCTTTGTAAGGAAGTTTATTCCATTTTTCAAATTCGATTTGTTTTAACTTATTACGTAATAATTTAGCTGACATTTTAGGTTGTCCCTCTTCATATAAACCAAGCTTCTTTAGGCAACAAATTTCTTCAAGATCAAATCTTTTTAACTTTTGAAGGTAAGGATTCTTAGTTGTATTTAAGGTACGGCAAATATTTATGTGCTGTATCACCGCTTCCCATCTTGATTGTGATAATCCCATACCTTTGAATTTTGAACAACTATAAAAAAACGAACTTGGTGTGTCATTTGGCATTTCCAAGATTTCTTTTAGAGTAGAACGTATAATTTTATCAACATCGTTAAAAAACTCTAAGGAAATTTTTTGTAAAGGTGCAGTCTGAAAGGGATATATTAAAGTAGGCCAAATATAATGAATTAAAACAAACATTTTTTGTTCTGTTTTCAAAAAGGGCGAGCAAGTTAATTTTTCAATTTTTTCTGTTAGAGATCTTATGTTTTGTTCAGGATCAAAAATGATTTCATTTGCAAAATTCACACCTAAATATCTAATTTTGTCCTTTGGATCAATCGAATTGATTTCTGTCATTTCTAACAAATAATTTTCTTGTTGCAATATACCTTTTTCAATGTTTATAATCTTAGTTTTTGATGGGTTGATATTCAATCCAATTTCAATAAATAAACTATTAATAGTATTAAATAATAATAATGCACTTTCTTTATTCTTGCCAACTAAGACCGTGTCATCCGCAAATCCTAAAATACTAATTGAGGGTAATTCAGTGCAGAGTTTAAAACCAAGTTCTTCGCTGACTGAATGTTCTGACATTTGATCCAGTATGTGATTAATACATAAATTGTATAAGGTTGGTGATAAAGGTGATCCTTGTAAAACACCCCTTTTAATTATTATAGGTTTTGTTTTTCCTTTAGAACTTTCAATTTGTGTCACATTATGGGTTTGTAGTTGAATAACTGATTCAGCAATCTTTGATGGAATAGGCAACGATTTTAAAACTGAGGCTAAATGCAGATGACCCACATTATCATATGCCTTTGCGATGTCCAAAAAGAGAATACTGCAATCTTTTCTGTTTTGTTTAGCTGAACGCAATATTTCATTTAATAATTGTGTATTTATATGTGTCCCAGGCATATTGGTAAAACCACCTTGAAACTTATTAAATGAAACATATTCTTTCAACCTTTTGTCAAGGATTTTTTCAAATATTCTTCTGAGAACTGAACAAATAGTAATCGGTCTCCAGTTATTGACCTCGTTCTCATCACCTCCTTTATGGATTAAAACTGTCCTTGCCTTTTTAAAACATTGAGGTATTAGGCCTGAGTGATGAAGTCTGTTATATATTAAACAAAGTATTTTTGATACTCCTTTTAGTTTTACAGTCCTCATCAAGACTTTATCAGGACCGGGAGCTGTATCAATTTTTATGCTATTAATGGCGTCTATAATTTCTTTTTCATCAATTGTGTGGTTGTAGTCGATATCCATACCTTTGTCTACTAAACTATTACCTTCTTTTTCAGAATTATTCATACCGCTATTGTTGGGAGTTGAAAATCTCTTTCCAAAACTGTCATGTAGGGATTCCAGACTTATATTGCAACCTTTACCATCACTTCCAATTATTTTCCTTACTGCTTTCCTTCGCCTATTGTAATATTCAAATTGAATCAACTCATACTCATATTTTTCCTTTCTCTTTTTCCTTTCATTTTTTGTCTTCCTTTCAGGGTTGGATGATTTTTGAAAATTACTGTTATGAGAAAAATCTTTTTTCTGTTTTCTAAGATTGTAATATTTATGGGCAGGATGTTTTGGACCAGGTAAGTGATATATGGCAGTTGATAAAAAATTTGAAAATTTATCCACATTTATTAGGAAATCATCATTGTTCTGTTCATTTTTGAATATATTAAACCAAAACTCGAGCTCTTTTTCGATGTTATGATTTTTATTGGTACTATTTGATATATTTTCAATTTCTCCAACTGTGTTATTCAGTGAATTTAATCCTTCTGACTGGGAAGAATATTTCTTTGCTATATTGCTTCGATGACTATTGTAATGCGCTTTTGAAATGTGAATTGAAAAGTGTATATTTCACTCAAAATGCTGTTGATAAAAATAATATTGTTAAAGAAAATAACTTGAAAATAATTACGAGGGAAAAAATACCCCCATAGCAGCAAACCTGCGTACTCAGCGAATTTCCAATGCATATATATATATATGTATCTTAATACCACATAAAGCCACATATCAAGTTTCATCAATATACATTCATTAATAATAAACGATTTATGATATTTTCATTACTCTCCATAAGAATAACATGGCGGCTGAGTATGCAGGTTTGCTGAAGCAAGGAACACAAAAAATGAGGGTTTATACAAATATCAATATAACTCATGTAGGTAAAGCCACATACCAAATTTCATTAATTTATTTTCATAATGAATAAGGGACACACGATACTTATTCTCCATAAGAATAACATGGGGCTAAGTACGCAGGTTTGCTGCTAAGGGAGCCTTTGGTAAAAAATTGTTTTTTTTTTAGCAAATATCAATGGTCCACAACCAGATAAGGCCGTATACCAAGTTTCGTCAGTATACGTTCATAAATAAGCGAGATATAACATTTTTATTTTCCTCCATAAGAATAACATTAGACAACGTACTGTGTTTAGCACTTTCAATATCTCGGTAACCAATTGACGTAGAGAAATTATCAAAATACCAATTTGTGTTTTTTAAAGCTGAATCCAATGGTAAAAACTAAAATTTGACTATTCCCAAAAATATATGTAAAAAATTCGAAAAACCCATTTTTGGGGTGCAAAACCCTCCCAAAATACCCCTTCGGATAGAGCGATCTGGCTGGTTTTCGAACTTAAAGTCATAAATGTTGCTTTACACGTTTATACCAAATTTCATCAAAATCGGATCATTTTTACGAGAGTTATCGTGCTCACGGACACACACACACACACACACACATATTTATATATATATATATATATATACAGTTTCGAACGAATGGTGTTTTTGGGGTCTGGGGACCTCAAAACGAAAAGTTATCATGGTCCCGGGCCTAGGTCTTACCATGCCGACTACGGTAACAGCTTCTTCCCTATAGGGGAAATTCGCTAAAACACCCTACAGAATTTTGAATTATTAAACACGACATTAACAAATAATTTAATCAATTTTGGTAACATGGAAATGGTTTATTAAATTAGTATTTATAACGGGAACAAACCAAAGTAAAGTAAACAAAGACCGGATGTTGATAATAATATTTGACGGTTTACAATGAAACTTATTTTTGACAGTGAAAAAACGCCAGCTACAACAAAGGTTCGTAGACCTTTCAGACCAGGTGTGCTTACTTACATAACAGTAATGTTCGCAGCAAAGTTGTCTTACCATAGACTAACTACAGTACTGTAGTTAGTCTATGGTCTTACGAGGGCGTCCAGCTGATTCATAAATCAAGGGAGTGGCTACGTACACGTCCGACGTGAGCCGCTACTGTTCACGTCCGTTCCAAATTATGCACCGTACGTTACTTTTCCTGTGATTTTTAAAACAAATTGAGAGCCAGAAATCCTCCTAACCTAACCTAACGTAACCTAACCTATCCTAACCTAACGTAACATAACGTAACGTAACGTAACCTAACCCAACCTAACCTAAGCGGTAGCCAAGTGAATTTGCCCTTACATTGGACACACCATAAAGTGTTGCCAACCTTAAGGGTATAATAATGGTACAGCTATTTTTAAATTGTCACTGTGCGTGCAAAAAGAACATTTAAACTCTTAATCAATTAATCTAATAATACAAATAAATCAAATATCATAGAATGTAAGCAGTTAAACAGTGTTAATTCTAATTACACTGATGAGGAAAATATGGTACTCGTACGATAAATATCGTGTTTCCAGCAACACTGCAGATTGTATTGGTGATCACGTGACCTTCCAGCTGTTTTTACAAGGTCTCTTCTGGTCAAATAGAAAACCTTAAATAGATCGACTCAGCACGGTCTGAAAGCTCTACGAACCTTGAGCTAAAACAATTGTCGCGCATGTAACTTTTTGCACCGTGGAAACCAGACCTTAGCCTACAAACAAGCCAAATGTATATTAAATCGGCTCTGGAATTTTTGTATATTCGGAACGTGTTAACGTACTTGACAACAGAGACAATAAAATACAATATTGAAGCCTATTTTTACACAGTAGCTCTCACCTCCCATCTATTAGCACAAAAAAGGCTTAAACAAATAGTTTGCCCTAAAATAAGCAGGTACGAGTGGTATTGCAATGTTGTAAAAAGAAAGATATAGGCAATGGATTAAGGGTTTAAGTTTTCTTTCTGCGTGCCTAGAGATAATTTAAAAATAGCTGTACCATTATTATACCCTTAAGGTTGGCAACACTTTATGGTATGTTGTTGATTTATGAATCAGCTGGACGCCCTTTAAAACAAAGACATCTTTACTGCGAACATTTTAGGCAGTGGCTACGTACACGTCCGACGTGAGCCGCTACTGTTCACGTCCGTTCCAAATTATGCACCGTACGTTACTTTTCCTGTGATTTTTAAAACAAATTGAGAGCCAGAAAACCTCCTAACCTAACCTAACGTAATCTAACCTATCCTAACCTAACGTAACATAACGTAACGTAACCCTATCCAACCTAACCTAAGCGGTAGCGAAGTGAATTTGCCCTTACATTGGACGTGTACGCAGTCACTTCGAACATTTTACTCTTCTAATGACTCAGCTAATGATGAAATTGATGTACTGAGGAAGCAAACCCGACAGTTGCAGCAAAGGATTAAAAATGTAATGTCGGATAAAGAACTTTTACTGGCGCAAATGAAGCAGATACAAACGGAGCTTGATGGTAAAGCAGACAATGTAAATCAATTACGCAGGGAGAATTCAGATCTTAAAGTACAACTTGCGGCTTTTAACAAACAGTGTAAAAGTCAACCTTTTAAGAACAGTGACATGTGGTTATCTGACGAAATGTTACAGACTTACCTTGATTCTCTTTACGATAGCATTGGTGATCGGCAGGACATTCTTTTGCTTGGGCCAGCGGTTACTCAACATATAAAACTAGGGACATGTAAAGACGTTAAACGTCAACTTGACTTGATGGGTTTCGAATCAAAAAAATTTGTCTTGCTGTGTGTAAACAACAGCTTGGACGCACAGGCCTCTGACTCCGGCTCACATTGGAGCCTCCTTGGATGTGACCGTCGGTCTGGCGAATCCTACCACTGGGACTCTGCCAACGGGGTCAACAAAGCTGCTGCTCTGAGGGTCGCTCACCATTTGGGGTTTACTGAACAGCACGTGAGTGAAGTGTCCTGCCATCAGCAAAGAAATTCATTTGAGTGTGGACTTAATGTACTCGTTAATGCTAAAATGGCTATAATTAATGTTATCAAATATGAAAGTCTAACTCCTTCTGGGTTTAATGTACCATCAGAACCTGTTTCCTCGGCTGATGGACCTAGGTCCCTAGTGGTGCCAACAGAAATAAATTCACAGCCCCTTCCGGGTGATGATCCTTCAATGGCTCCCGTTGGGACTTTGATCCAGGTTCAGTATGACCTTTCAATATCAAGTGAGGCCAATAGCTTGAGCTTTCCTCCCAAAGTTGTTGGCTCAATCAATAATAACTTAAATTCTTGCAGTAAAGTAATCTCTCCTCTAAGGCTTAAGAAATCTTTGACTGGCACTTGGAATTTAGTCAAGCATAGGAAGTCCGTTAGCACAAAACCATCCAAGGCATTAAAGCAGTCTGATAGGGTTAGTTTTGTAAGTAACAATCGTTTCCATGTTTTTGAGGAAAGTTATAACTCTGATGTTTGTTCTGATGACCCTAAGCTCCCAACCCAACCCGTGCCACCTAATGGCATTGGAAAATCTAAAATTGCTCCTAAACGGGGATCTAGTCTAGCTAGGACTAAGTTAAATAAGTTCAAAAAACCTGTATTTCAGGTCAGTGTTATAGACGATGGAAATGAAAGGAGCGAGTCTCCTGTAAATAATCTTGTATTAGAAACACAAAAAACAAAATGTAAAATTAGATTACTTAGTGACAGCCACGGTAGGGGACTTACTGAGCTATTGTATAATAGATATAATGGTAAATATGACGTTATGGGAACCATAAAGCCAAATGGTACTGTTGTTAATGTTCTTGAAGATGTAGATAATGTTACAAAATACATGGATATGGACGATTATCTTATAGTGATTGCAGGTACTAATAACTTTGTTAATGGACACTGTACCGACGACATTGCCCAGCGAATGCGGGACTTTTTGGATGGCACTCGGAGTACTAGGGTTGTTGTGGCAGCTATACCTTTTAGGTATGACACACCCTCCCTAAATGCTTTGATTTCCAAAACAAATAAGGTTTTGTTTGATGTGGTTTCAGATTTCAAAAATGTGGCGTTTCTGCCTTTGGAGCGGTTAGCAAATCCATGTTTTTATACTCGTCATGGTCTACATTTTAATGTTAGGGGCAAAAAGAGTATAATGCATCTTTTGGATGATGTAATGTTTACTTCCACAGATTGTAAAACACAATATACCATACCTGTTGTAGTTGGAACACGGTTGGATTCAGCAGCCTATATTCCTGGCTCTTCTTTTCGTAAATATAACCGCAATCTTGTTTTTGCAACCAGGCTACCAGAGGATAGCATCAGAACTAATTCTCATTTTTTAGTCCAGGACCGGAACCAGGTTATGATTCCATAGCAGTATCCAACAGTTATATTGGTTGTCTCCCCAAACTGGTACATAATTCGAGAAACCCATGTTCCCTACGAATTTTGCATCAGAATGTTCGTAGTTTGCTTGATAAGACCTTTGAGTTGGAAGTTTTGATCAGTAGCGAATCACCAGACATTTTGTGTTTATCACAGCATTTTATTAAAGACATCGAAGATGGTATTGTATTGTTTAATGGTTACACAACAGGATCCATGTTTTGTAGAAACTCTCGAGCCAGGGGAGGTGTTTGCATTTTAGTTAGAGACAATTTAAAGTTTACTACAATTGATGTCTTGCAATACTGCTTGGAATGTGTTTGTGAGCTTTCTGCTGTTAAGATTGAACTACCCCAAGCAGTTATTGTCATCATGGTTGTATATAGACCTCCTGATTCATCTTGCGATGAGTTTTTCGAACAGATTTATTATTGTCTTGATCATTTGGTGAAGTATAGCTCTAGGGTAGTTGTAGTTGGTGATTTCAATATTGACTTAGGAAAATCGTCTCCAGATTCCATAAAGATAATTGACATGATGAGCTCGTTTGGTATGAGAAATCTGATTGATTCATTTACAAGGGAGTTCAAGGGGGCTAGGTCCATTATCGATCATGTTTATACTAATCTGGATACCTCATTGATCAATGCTACGGTCTTAAAGGCAGCAATATCGGATCATCATGCCCAAGTTGTTGACGTTAATCTCACAGTTCCTAAATATGGTTCAACTGGGGTTTTCATGTTTACTCGATCTATAAACTTAAGTTCTTTGTCTGTCTTTAAACGTCTGTTATATGATGAATCATGGGATGTTGTTATGTCTGCGGGTAGTGTTAATGAAATATTTGACTCATTTTTTTGTGTTATGGAACATTATATCGATTTGGCATTCCCATATAAGAAAATTAGAATCCTAAGGAATCAATCAAGTACAAAAATTAAGTTAGATGGTAATTTGTTGAAGATGAAAGAGGAGCTATTTCAACAATATATTGCAACTAGAGATCTACCTTCATCACATCCACTGCGGATATCATACAAGAAGTTTAAATTAGATTATAGGTCTTCAATTAAAGCTGCCAAGTCATTAAAGGTAAAATACCTAATTGAGAATGCCAAATGCAAATCAAAAGCTATGTGGGATATCATAAATGAATGTAAAAGATCTAGTAGCTCTCGGTTGGTGGGATCTATTGTTGATGGAAGTGGTGGGTTGGTCGACGACCCACTAATGAAAGCGAACGTTTTTAACTCGTTTTTCACTGAGGTTGGTCAACGTCTTTCTGCTAAAGTTGAAACCAAAAACCAATTTGTTCCTTTTCCACATTCTGTATGCCCTTCATTTTTTATGAGTCCAACTGTTGAGAATGAAGTTTTAGCAACAATAAAATCTCTGAAGAGTAGTGGGTCATCAGGATTTGATGGGTTTTCATCTTGTCTGTTGAAGGAATGTTCTGACCTTTTGGTTGTTCCATTGACGCACATGATTAATCTTTCACTTGAGTCAGGCGTTTTCCCAGATGCCCTGAAACTCGCTCTTGTCAAGCCCATTCTAAAAAAGGGAGACTCCAAGCAATGTGGAAACTATAGACCTATTTCAATTATATCCACCTTTTCTAAAGTTATTGAGAAAATTGTTCTCCAGAGGTTGTTATGTTTCCTGGAGGCGAATAATATTTTATTTCGCAACCAATTCGGGTTTAGGAAAGGGAAAGTCACATTGAACGCTATGTTTTTTCTGGTTGATGCAATTGCTAAGACCCTGGATGAAGGAAGACATGCTTTAGGTATATTTCTGGATCTTAGCAAGGCATTTGATGTTGTAAACCACAATCTTCTCATTCGGAAAATGTTTAACCTTGGGGTAAGAGGTGTGGCCTTAGACTGGTTTAGATCATACCTTGAGAACCGGAAGCAAAGTGTGGAGATGCCATACTGTGACCAAAGGAAATGCATTAGGAAGCTCTATTCTAATAAATTGGCAGTAGCTATGGGAGTTCCTCAAGGGTCGGTATTAGGTCCTGTTCTTTTTCTTCTATTTATTAACAATATTGACAGTAGTATAAATAATGGTAAATTATGTATCTTCGCTGACGACACATCTCTAGTTGTTACTGGTCATAAAACGAAGGATTTAGAGGTGTCTGCATTTGTTCAGTCAAATTCCCTTCTTCAATGGTTAAATGAGAATGGTCTTTTTGTAAATACTGACAAGACAGGGATGATTGATTTTCAAATTCGTAATCGGACAGACAGCGTTTCGAATCTGCTAATTTCCGAAAATACTGTTTCATCTACTGATACAGTAAATTTTCTTGGTCTTTTGATTGATTCGAGATTAAGTTTTTCTGACCACATCAGTAAATTGGCTGGTAAACTCAGTTCGATAATTTATGGAATACGTAAATTATCATTTTACACTAATTCTGATGTACTGCTCACAGCTTACTATGGTTGCTTTTATCCTCATCTCGTTTACGCTGTACCCATTTGGGGATCGGAAAAGGCTAGTACGAGATACATCTTTACTCTCCAAAAGAAGATAATCAGAATTGTTTTTGGACTCAAGCGGCTTCAATCTTGTAAGGAGACTTTTCGTCAGTGTGGCCTGTTGACGTTTCCTTCCATATATATTTTTGAAACACTAATATTTTTTAGGAAAAACCGTGGGCTTTTTGAGTCCAGGATCTCTACGGTATATTCTCTTCGCCAAAGTTTAAATCTCCCTATTCCAAAACATAAAACTACATTTTTTAAAAACAATGTTTATTATTGCTCTGTCAAACTTTTTAATGCGTTGCCTGATTGCCTCAAGGTGGAGATGTCACATGATGAATTTAGGAAGAATCTTAAGACCTATTTGTTGGGAGGAGCGTTTTACAGTGTCCATGACTACATAAGGAATTTATAATTTAGAAGTGTTGACTATTTTGTTGTTGTAAGAGGTACATTTTTTAAATGACTCATGCCAATGCTTGTACAAGTTTTAAGGCAATAAAGGAATTATTGATTGATTGATTGATTGATTGATCTTACGAAGTGACTACGTACACGTCCAATGTAAGGGCAAATTCACTTCGCTACCGCTTAGGTTATGTTAGGTTAGTTTACGTTACGTTAGGTTAGGTTAGGATAGGTTAGGTTACGTTAGGTTAGGTTAGGAGGTTTTCTGGCTCTCAATTTGTTTTAAAAATCACAGGATAAGTTACGTACGGTGCATAATTTGGAACGGACGTGAACAGTAACGGCTCACGTCGGACGTGTACGTAGCCTCTGCCTTACTCTTTTGTATGCTCCCTGGTTCGTACAATAACCACATTCATGAAGAGCTCGGAGTCGAACCAGTATTAACATTTATAAAAACATCTTCTCAAAAACTTCTCGAAACTTTGGACTTTGTTCCTGGTGCTGTGACATTCAACATTGGACAAATTACAAGCCACAGGGGTACTTTGGTATTATACGGATGCCACTATTTTTGGAGGTTACATTTTTACCGGATACAAAGGATAACTACATAATTCGAAAAAACGTACTTTTATTGACTTACTGTACAAATTTTACATCATTCTGATGAGCGGTCATTGTGTTGTGCCTCCCAAAAGGCAGCGATGTCCGCTAGGATCGTGTTGAATGCCTCGCCGCCGCCAGCAGTCAGACCCGATCACCACAGGTACTCCGCCAAATATACAGCGCGCTGCGGCAGTTATGCTAGGATGTGTTATCATAAAAATACGTACGGTTTCCTCTTCATTTCGAGGTAAATCCCACACCAAAAGAACGTCACTCATTATGAAAACAAATGTAACGTAGTGCACGGCAATAAATCACTCATGACACTGACCCAGATACAGGCGGTGACAGGTGATGCCGCGCTCCGGTCAATGACCTGACCTCGGCCTATTTGGAGGGGGTTTGGCGGCCGGAAGTATGACTCATCAGGTATCAATCGATTTGTAACGAAACAAGGTAAGTCCTACAATCATTTTTATGATAACCCATCCTAACATAACTGCCGCAGCGCGCTGCATAAGGGTGGCATCCGTATAATACCTAAGTACCGAAACAGGAGGCTACGAGCGAGACTTCCTCAAGATATTCTGTTCAGAATTGATTGAGAATATTGTTATGTTTTCTTTTGTATTTGTTTAGTTCATGCCTGATGTTTTGTTTCAAATATTTCTTATTTTTTCATGTTCCAGGGTGATCCTAACTAGGACGAACCCGATAATGTAATTATTTGTTCGTAAAATCATTGTGTGTTAAAAATTCTGTGAATTCTGTGACATGTAACATTGAACCAGAAATAAATAATTGTAAAAAAAATGTAAGTAAACACACCTGGTCTGAAAGCTCTACGAACCTTGGGACGGCACGACCGTGGACCGTGGATCTGACATCGTATCCACCGGGCTACCGTAGCTTGCCGATTTATTCTGAAAGTTACAATAATTCATCAAGCAGTGAGCAACGATTATAAATTCATTCGATAAAACAAACAATTGGTTGATGAAATGGTTCGATATCGTAACAAGCGATATTATCGATATTGGACCGTCAGACCGGTATGACAGCCGCTCGTAATCTCAATCAGCTGATTTCGGTTTTGTTTTGAAATTGAAATTACACAACGGAATGACGATTTGACGAATGACAGCTATGAGCTACACAGAGAAGAGGAAAATCGAAGGACAAAGTTCAACTTAGCTGATTTTAGCATGGATAACATGGAATCTGGAAGTTGGATTTATCGTTATTATCAGTTTCTATGAGTTAGGATAATAATGTTGTAGCTACCAACTATATACTTATACCCAATGAATAATAGAGTAAGTAGCCTATACATATATTCTTAGGCTAAATAAACTTTCTATAAGCTTATATATATTTTTTAAATGAAGGGCTAGGCCTAATATAAATAAGCCATTGTTATCCTTGTAGTTGAAGTACATGGTTCCCCATAAATTTGTTGGTGTTTTTAGCTTATTTCTAACAATACCATTTAACGTGACAGTAAAGGGTTCATTCAAAACTTTTTTGGGTACACTTAAGTGGAATGATTATAACAAAAAAACTAAGGAAATTGTTCTATACGCTATATTCATTAGGTCGTGGCTGCATTTTCATAACTGTCCCGCAAAACCAATTTATAAAGGCTATCGAACCATCGTAATCGATACATCAATAGTAGAAACTATCGAATTTAATCATGAAATATATCCAAAATGCAATATTTATATAATCATATCATTACAATTGATTGTATTTTATTTAAATTTGTAAAAAAGAAAAGAAAAATTGACTAACATTATTCAATTCAATTAACTATCGTGATTTAGTATAAATATGTTTTCAAAAATCCGGAAACCTGCTTTAAATGGCGGTTGCACTTCCGCAGATGCCCGGTGGAACAATCGAATGAAAATAATCTATATAAAACGTCGATAGCTTATACATTAATGTTTTGATATTTCGATATATATATACCGGATCAAATCGATACAACTGACATATTATAATCGTAATAATATAAGTTATGTTTGCAACACTGAAACAACACTTGATTTTCATCTTCATGTCGTCGTTACAAACTCTGCATTTCATTGATTGTGTAATTAAACTATGATTTTTCAAAAACTCGGCGCAGATCATTTATCAGGGAACTTCTATAGAAGAGAAGTGAGAATGTCAGGGAAAGATTCATTTCTAAATTTGTTAAAAGCATTTAGCTGCTATATTTAGTGTATCCGGGAAATTAAAACTGTAAATTTTTCATGTTATTTATGTTAGGGCCTAGTTGAACTTTTAGCGAAATTCCCCTAGGGAAGAAGCTATTACCGTAGTCGGCATGGAAAGACCTAGGCCCGGGACCATGATAACTTTTCCTTTTGAGGTCCCCAGACCCCAAAAACACCATTCGTTTGAAACTGTATATATATATATGTGTCCATGGGTGCGATAACTCTCGTAAAAAAGGTCCGATTTTGATGAAATTTGGTACAAGGGTGTAGAGCAGCATTTATGACTTTAAGTTCGAAAACCAGACAGATCGACTTATCCGAAGAGGTATTTTGGGGGGGTTTTGTACCACAAAAATGTTTTTTTTTGAGGTTTTTACACATAATTTTTGAAAAAGTGAAATTTTATTTTATTCCATTGGATTCAGCTTAAAACGACGCACAATTTGGTGTTTTATTCATTGCTCTACGTCAATTGGTTACTGAGATATTGAAAGTGCTAAACACAGTACGTTGTCCAATGTTATTCTCATGGAGGATAAGAAAAATTGTATATCTCGCTTATTTATCAACTTATCCTGATGAAACTTGGTATATTGCTTCATATCGTTGTGGTCTAATGATATTTGCACTAACAAACTTTTTTGGCTGATAGTTCCCGTAGCAGCAAACCTGCGTACTCAGCTCCCATGTTATTCTTATAGAGAATAAGTAACGTGTTCTCTCCCTTAATTATGAACATAAATGATTAAAATTTGGTATGTGGCTTTACCTACTCGAGTTATATTGATATAACCCATTATATAAAACCCCATTTTTGGAGTTCCTTGCTTCAGCAAACCTGCACACTCAGCCGCCATGTTATTCTTATGGAGAATAATTAAAATGTCATAAATCGTTTATTTATGAATGTATATTGATGAAACTTGGTATATGGCTTGATGTGGTATTAAGATAATATTATATGCATTGGAAATTCGCTGAGTATGCAGGTTTGCTGCTACGGGGGTATTTTAGTTTCAAGTTAAACTTAACCCTAGCATTGGCCTTATGTTGAAGTGGGAAATGGTCAAGCAGATTTGGCGATTTTGTGGACCTTTTTTGAAAATTATAAATTCAACCGTAGAAGTAGGTAACTTAAACCTAGCCAACCTCATATTAATTTTTTTCGGAAAGAACAGGAGAATCTAGAAATACTAAAATAAAAAAGATCTAGGAAAATACATTTTTCGGTAAAGTGAAAAAAAATTAAAAAATTGATTTTTTTAGAAATTTTAAAAACAGCGTCGGTAAAATTTGTTCTACAGATTTTGTATGGAAAATTCATTATATATATTTTGTAAACAATCTAGGCTTAATTCCCTACGTAGAAATATATAACATGTTGTGGAAAGAATTTTTTTGTAAGTTTTAGGGACGTAATATAATAATAAACGGAAACCCGAAATATGTGTAAACTGTACAGTGTTAGTTTGTGTTGTAAATAAGTCATGTAATATATGTATATAGGCCTACTAATAATGATATATACATATTTGTAAAGCTAATGAAGTTAGGAATCCAAAAAAGTCATAAAGTTGATAGTAAACAATTTTTATCACTTATAAATGAATGTAAATAAAAGAATGTTTGGTAATTATATCGACCTCCAGACACCAACGAATTTTAAAATTTTTTTAAATGTCCAAATAATATCCTCATATCGAGAATGGTACTCATTTTTTGCGGAAATGTCGGGAAAATCGGGAAAAATGGGAAAACTGGTAAAACGGCCGAAATATATTTATTTTCAAATATTAGATTGTGGGTACTCAAAAGATGCGAAATTCTGTCCTGAACACGATTAAGTTAATATTTTTTGAATCCCATAATGTTTGAACGGGAAAACAGGGAAAAACAGGAAAATAGTTGACAATTTTTAAAAATAATTATATAGATATAGGTTGTGGGTACTCAAATTGTGGGGAATTTTGTCCTGAACACAAGCATGAAACCTGTTTTTCAATTGATTAAGTTTTAAACAAGCTTTTGTCAACAACGTGTTAAATCCAATCAATCTAGGGGCCAAGTGGGATTCCGGGGTTGTTGGGTAGGAAATTTTCTTCAGACTATGTTAAATTTATTAAAAGGGAAATTTCCCCTAAAACAGGAAAAGGTTCCCCCCAACGGGAAATTTTCCCCAAAATGGGAAATGTTTGCCTGTTCTGGGAAATTTTCCCCTTAAACGTGAATCCCGCTACACAGCGCTCTGCGGAGTTAGGTTAGGTTAGGTTATATTCACCAAATATTGAAACCTGATACAGCAAATTTGTATTTATTTATCATAACCTAACCTATCCTAACTCTGCAGAGCGCTGTATGGGAAATTTTACCCAAAACGGAATTTTTCCCCAAAACGGGATTTTTTCCCAAAACAAAATTTGCCCTTAAAGGGGAATTACACCGTACAGCGTTCAAAACTGGATCCAGCTGCCATAACAATGCTTTCAAAGAAAATGTTTAATTTGGATAGTAACAAAGTCAGGGTTTGGGCCCACTCCGTATCAAGAACTTTGAAAAGTATGCCGTTGTCGTCAATAGACCCAAAAAAAGATTGTTATATACTATTTTCTTATTTTTATAATAGATAGTATATTGTCAAAGTTAAATGGAATTTAATATAATTGGGTGTATCTGATAACGTAATTTCCCCATCCTATCAATTAAAATATTGTAATGTTTTTATATAGAGAGAAAAATCAAGTTCATTAATATAAATAATTGGCCCTGCGTCTATACCCATATTTTGTAGAAAGCATAAAAAATATGAGATATAACTTTAATAAAAAATATTAATATACTTGTAACAAGTTGTAATATTTTGTGGAAATAGCACTTTTATTTGTATTGTAAATCGTATAGGGATCGAAAATACATGCTGCGTGCTTTTACCTGGAATTTCGAGATTTTGACCTTGAAAACCTGGAATTATGCATGAATTTGAAATGCAACTTTGATAGCAACCCTGATGGTATTTAGGCTCGATGAGAGAGTGCATTCACGACAGTTGCCTGCCGAATGACTCATAATCAAACTAAATTGCAACTTTTTATCTTTTCGGGCATGTCTACTGCGTGTCTGTAGTGATCCTCCAATGCAATTCATCGACTGCTTAATGAGTTTTGTTTTAGTTTAGAATGATTTGGTCTGTCAGGAATAGTTATTATAATGATAAAATATTATAATAATTTGGTCTGTTTTGAGCGATTATGAGTGTGTTTAGTGCTTAAGACAGAAACATTTAGTGACAGTGCATAGAGCATATTCCTACAAAACCAACCAAACAAACAATGGAAAGTGTGGTACAATGGATACTTTTAACAAAATTAGAGTCTGATTTTTATAGTAGGAAAAACGGAATACCCCTGTCGCAGAAAACCTGCGTAATCAGCGAATTTACAATGCATATATATGTGACTCACTACTACATAGAGCTATTTACCAAGTTTCACAAAAATACATCCATAAATAAGTGATACATAGCATTTTATTTATTCTCCATAAGAATAACATTAGGGTTGAGGATGCAGGTTTGCTGCAACGAGGAAGATAAGTAATGTGTTTTATTTGCAATTATCAATACAACTGAACTAGTTGAAGCCACATACCAAGTTTCATCAATATACATTCATAAATAATCGAGATATAGAATTTTATTTATTCTCCATAAGGATAACATTGGACAACGTACTGTGTTTAGCACTTTGAATATCTCTGCAACGGTTGGATGTAGAGCAACGATTAAAACACCAAAATGTTTGTTTTGTTGAGCTAAACACATTAATAAACAGAAATATGAAGTTTTTAATAAAACTATGTGAGAAAAATCTAAAAACCTTTTTTCCATAAGATTAACATGGGACACGTTTTTTTGGATTTTCTCCGCAACCACTTAACCTAGGTTAATGATTCAAAATACTAAATTATTTGTTTTTTAAGCTCTATAAAATGGCTATAACCAAAATTGAGTGTTTTTAACATTTTGGGGTCAAATTTGCAAAAAACCGATTTTTGGAAAATTGTAAACCCCCATAAAACCCCCTTCCCATAGTGCGATCGATCTGGTTTTCGAACTAAAGTCATAAATGCTACTCTCCATATTTGTGCCAAATTTCATCAAAATTGGGTGTTTCTTTCAAAAGTTATCGCTGTAACGGAGATATATAATAAAATTTTAACGAATAGTGTTTTTGGCATCTGGGGACCTCAAAACGAAAAGTTATCATGGTTTCGGGCTTAAGTCTTACCATGCCACCTACGGTAATAGCTTCTTCCCTATAGGGGAAATTCGCTAAACAAATATTGGTACTTAGGTATTATACGGATGCCACCCTTATACAGCGCGCCGCGGCAGTTATGTTAGGATGGGTTATCATAAAAATGATTGTAGGACTTTCCTTGTTTCGTTGCGAATCGAATGATACCTGATGAGTCATACTTCAGGCCGCCAAACCCCCTCCAAATAGGCCAAGGTCAGGTCGTTGACCGGAGCGCGCACATCACCTGTATCTGGGTCAGTGTCATGAGTGATTTATTGCCGTGCACTACGTTACATTTGTTTTCATAATGACGTTCTTTTGGTGTGGGATTTACCTCGAAATGAAGAGGAAACCGTACTTATTTTTATGATAACCCATCCTAACATAACTGCCGCAGCGCGCTGTATATTTGGCGGAGTACATGTGGCGATCGGGTGTGGCTGCTAGCGGCGGCGACGCATTCAACACGATCCTAGCGGACATCGCTGCCTTTTGGGAGGCACAACACAAAGACCGCTCATCAGAATGACGGAAAATTTGGACAGTAAGTCAATAAAAGTACGTTTTTTAGAATTATGTAGTTATCCTTGGTATCCGATAAAAATGTAACCTCCAAAAATAGTGGCATCCGTATAATACCAAAGTACCCAAATATTATAAAATGGATAGAAATGTCCAAACTCTTAATTTCATTTCTTAAATAAAAAAAAATTAAACCAACTTTTTTCATGCAACTAACTATTGTTTTTAGTCATTATTTTTAAAGTATTACTTTTAAAAGATGAAAGAAACGTGAGTAAGTCATTTCTCACACCCGGGCTGGCCCAATGAGGTTAATATATCTAGATCTCTCGTCTGGGGTAAAAAAGTGGTAATCGCCACTTTTATCATGTATACAATAAAATCCTCTCGTCACAAGTTATATTTCAGCTGATAAACATATAACTTGTTAAGGGAGAATTTGATTGGTTACAAATAGGAGCAGACGAGACGGAGGGGAAAATGGTGGTAAGCTTGTAGGCTTCACCTTTTTACCCCCTGACAAGAGCTCTAGATAACCTCGTTGGACAGGCCGGCCGTGGCATAACCTCAATATTTTTATAGTGCAGGACAATTTGAGTTTTCACAAAAAACTATTCAATTGAAAATGTTTAGAGTAAAAATAGGCATTTTTGTAATTAATTTGTTCAATAATAGTTGAAATGCTATGAAAGGTTCAATCATAATTGTCTGAATAAAATTACAACCATCCCTTTTACTCATAAACTTTTATTTATTCTTGATCTAAAAAGAAAAATATTAAACGTTCCGGTACTGCACATTTCCTGAGTGCACCACTGATTAAAAGAGCTAAATATTTGTAAATTACATATATTTAAATGTTCTTCCCTTCGACAAGTTATTCAGTTTGATAATCTTCTTAGGCCTTCATTTTATTTGAGTTTTTTTGTACTTTATGTATTTTTTGACACAGGCAAAGTTATACTCCGTAATGGCAGTAAATTAAATTCTTGCAATTACCTAGTTGTACGTGGTGCAAGTTAGTTGGTGGCTAGTATTAAGCGAAAGGTTGGGGATTATGTATATATATCTCAAATCTCCTTAAGAGTCTTCATCACCTTTGAGAAAAGTTTGACCGTACAGTCTGGTTTGGTTCCAAATGACCTCGTATAGTCAGGTGCGCCAGGCTAGGACGAGGGGCGAAGAGGGGGCTCTTTTCTAAAAACATCAGACCATCTACCACCGCGCCGCCACGCCGCCGGCCGTCGCGGTCGTCCCAATGGGTCGTCCTTCCCCGACTGCTACGCTACCCCAGCTCGCCATGTAGAGCTCGCCAAATGGACAGAAAACGGTCCGCGGCATTGTCAGGCCAGACGATAAGTGAGTAATCCCGAGCGGTGAGCGCGTTGTCGTTTACACTTTCCTGTACATCGTAATAATAATAAAACTGCAATGAAACTTATATATTCATTTTCTGCATAAATTTCCGCATCCAACAGTAAAAATATATTTTAGTTTACAATTATGTGTAATTTTTAATAATAACAATACTAGAAAGCTGTAACAGCATGACATGAAAAAGTCAGCAAGCGAGAAACTTTTTTATTTTTGAGGTAGAAACAAACTTCCAGCGAGAAAGTTGTAGCTAATTAGATGATCTTAAATTTTCATTCAAAACAATTTTCGATATAACTTATAGTTTGTTCAATAATCCGAGTTAAATAACCGCTATGTTCAGTTATAAGCGCGCCGTCGTCGCGGACCACGGCTCCACGCTGTTCTACCACATCCAGCTTAATTAAATGATCCTCATTTTACTCAGATTTTCACCTGTAAAATATTAATTATGCACATTTTACTCCATCTTGTATTGAGATTACGGTTTTTTAACATAGCTTTCGATTTTGATAGAAAACTCAGTTATCGAGATGTAATTAGGCTCATGAGGAATCTTATAATTTGATTTGTAAAGTAAATTAGACAGTAAATAATAAGAGACTTACTTGTATGAAAGAATAAAACATTATTTGATAAGATAAACATTATCCGATTAGTGATTGATTATATTTTACTCGTGAAGCAACAACTTTTTTGAATCAATAATGAAATAAAATACTTCAGTAAGAAAACATAACGTTGCCTTTTATAAAACAAAACTTACATCCTTTTAAACTATCTGTTACTTAAACATTTATTCCCCCTCCAAATATGAAAGCTTCTTAGTCGTAAATGAAATAGCTACAAATTTGATTAAAATGACGAATAAATATATGTTTTATATAAAAACTTAAAACTAATCCTCTATATCAGCAATATAACCAATCCTATACAAATGTGTTTGGCAGCGGAACGTATCAAGGAACTTGAATACGAAGGATACTTAATTCAGGGTTTCTACAGAATTTCAATTTTCTATTTCCTTGACTTTCCCTGACCCTTCTGTCAAACTCCCCTGACCAAATACGTCTTCGCAATCTCGCTTTATAAACAAGCGAGTGTGCACAGTTATTATATATTTAATATGTAAAACATTATTTTCTATATCATGTACGTCATGAATGTTAATAAAACAAAATTAAATAAATTGATCTCAATAAAAACTCAATAATTGAGGATTACAAGATGTTAATAATAAACTCCTAGGAATCCTTAGATCATTAGCCAACAATTGGGACTTCACCTGAAAAATACTGCTACAACAGATTGTATACAACCTGGAGCAAACATTTCCTGAGTTTTGTCATCATCGGGGATAAGATGGAAAATAAGAAGCACCGAATTATCATGTAAATTTTGTATGATTCCTCAGAGGAAGTTATTCTTGTTGTGATAATGACCCTCATAACCTATTTTGAGACTTAACAAAGATTACAAAATTAATTTTGAGAAGTAGCATTAAGGTGTAATAGTAATCAGTATTGTCTATAAGATACAAATTTATTTTCATATCTTTAGCAAAAGGGGTCGATACTTATTAAAATAAGCTTTATTTCTGGGTTCCCTGACTTTCCCCGTCCTTCCCTGACCAAATTTCTATTCCCCGACTTTCCCTGACTTCCCCTGAACTCCCCTGACAGTAGAAACCCTGTAGTTGTTAATAAACCTTTCTACCGAAAATATAAATTGAATAATATAGAATCAATGTTTTTATCTCAAAACTCAAAACTAAGCCTCTCCAAAAGCCTTACAATAGTTGTTATATAGTTTGGTTTCATATCAAAAATTGAGGAATGTATCGATTAAAGCAAATATGGCAGATATAGAGTCGTAAATTATTATTTTTTCGATACAAATCAAGGTTAAGTACGTGAAGATCGAGATATTTATACTAATATTGAAAACTACACGTGTTTTTACGTCATAATCAGAGGTTAAATACATTTGAATTTAGTACCAAAAGCTAAAGAATTTATCCTGTGATATGATTTAGAAAATCATTTAAAAAAAAAAAATTCCTCGCGCCGTAAACCTCATTTAACTCATTTATTTATTTCTTTTACCCAAAAAGGATACTCGGTTTAAGAAAGAATGCTAAAACCAAGATATATACAGGGTGTCTCTGAACTCTCTACCAACCTTTTCAGGTATTATTCCTGGACCATAGACAAGCCAAAATATCATATTCAAAATTTCGAAAACTCAAAAGTTACTCGTATAGCCACCATTTTGTTTTTTCACATAGGAAATTTTAATTCGAGAACGGCTAGTTATAATTAAATGAAATTTGGTATTTAGCTTTATTCCCTAAATACCTAATTACAGAAAAAATGATTTTTTTTACAATCATTAATTTCAAAATGGCGGCTGCCTAAAAATGTCAAACGTAAATATCTTAAAAACCGCTCATAGTAAAAAAAAATACATTAATTACGTTATATTTAGAGAATTTAACTGAAAATCTAATGACACCAAATTTACGGAAGTCGGTTCATAAATAACGGAGAAAATCTATTTTTAAGATATTGCATTCTTGTCATTATCAACTGTTATCATATGACATCGCTGCTAGTGAACCACGTCGATCAGCTGTTTCAAGTATAATTCCACCAAACAGCTGATTAAAACATTAACCAGCTGTTATTAAGTTCATTTGCACCAATTACCTAATTGATACCCTTACGATTCCCAGGGTTCACTAATGCTTCAAATAAAACATAAAATATAAAAAATGCGTTAAAATTACAAAAAAAATGGATTTATTTACATGAGATATGACTACAATTCTACAGTATTTACAAACGATGTTCAATATACCCACCGCCAAGTCGATTGCACATCGTGAACCTCGATGTCATGGATTGCCGGACAGCTTCAAATTCATTTTTCTCTTGGATGACCGCAGCCGCCTCTACAATTCTACCGATCAGGTCCAGTTCATTTTCCACAGGTGTTGAATAAACAAGTTCCTTCATTCTCCCCCAAACGTAGAAATCTAGGGGAGTAAGATCAGGTGATCGCGGAGGCCACGACACCGGTCCCCCGCGACCAATCCACTGCTGATTGTAATTTTGGTTGAGGAAATCTCTTACAATTTGCCCAAAGTGTGCAGGAGCACCATCATGTTGCAGCCACATGTTCTGTAAGTCTGCCAAGGGGACGTTCTCCAGAAGTTCTCGGAGTATGTCCCTCAGGAACACAAGATAGGTGGGGGAATTCAACCTATTTGGGAGAATGTAGGAGCCAATTAAATTATCCCCAAGAACTCCAGCCCAAAAATATTAACTGAGAAACGGTGTTGCTTGCTGGAAATAACAGTTTCGTGGGGATTTTCAGGAGCCCAAACATGGCTGTTCCTGGTATTGAAAATACCATCCTGGTTAAAACTGGTTCGTCTGTAAAAAGAACGGATTTCAAGAAATCTGGATCGTCCGCCAGTTTGTGCAGGAACCACCTGGAACAATCTACCCGACCTGGTTAGTCTTGAGGTTTAAGGGCATGAACCTTTTGGAGATGATATGGGTACAAATTCTCTCCATTGAGTACCCTCCAAACGGTGTCTTTGCCTGCCCCCATTTACATATTTAACAAAATTCCTGATTTTTGTTCACTCACTTCCTGAAGTTAATACTTAACCGATTTTGATGATTATTTTCTATAATCAATATGAAGTTCCAAAAAGATATTGTGCTGACATTTCATGTGTTGTTTCGAAACACTAACTAAATTGAACCTTATAGACGGCCACACACTACTGGACTTTTCCCGAACAAGACATCGGACCAGACATCAGACCGAGCAACGAGCGCTCTCGAGGCGGTTTTTTGACGAAAGATCAATGAAAGATCGGTCCGCTGTTTTGTTCGGGGTCTGGCTCGGGGTTCGGTAGTGAACTGTATGGTACCTCCATACGCTGCTCCGAGCGCCGGCGCCGCGCCGTCACAAGCCCCGCCGCTAGCGCTACGCATGATTATTTTATATATGAATAAGTTTTGTTGTAACATTTTAAATGTTAGCAAAGTTATGGTATTTGTTATGTGTTCCTTTATTACATTCAATTTATATGTATTTGTTACTATGTCCAATTTGTTATAAATTGCATGTCGCATTAGTTTTTTATTTACTAAATTATTACAACCTCGTTATTGTTGTTACAATCCTTTTACAAATAACTCTATATAGTTGATGAAACCCTTATTTTAATATGTGGTCAGATAAACCATATGTTTCAGTTTAGAGTGTAAAAAGCGTATTATTGTAAAAATCAACACCAACCAAAAAGCGTAAATACCAACCATGTAGGCCGATTGTAAACTAATTTATGAATTTTCATTTACTAACTCACCTGTTACGTTCTTTGTGACCATTACAAAAACATTCGAGATTCTTGCACTTTAGGTGTTCCCCAAAAAGATGTCGGAACGTCTCAAAGGAGGGTTAGGGGGTCGAAACGGGCTGTTTATAGCGTGACGTAATTTATGCATGGCCCCTAACCTAAACATCAGGATGAAAAGTATTGTAATCAGACAGTATTTAAGTATTTAAGGGATGATCTCAACAGTTTGGGGTGAAACCGTCTGATTACACTTTTATTTCTAAAATTACTCGTTCTGCTGAATTTATAAATGTATTGAGTAAAAAACTAAAATACACTCACCTCGTACGTTGTTGTTGGCGCCATTTCACAATACCAACATTTATAATTATTTGTTTACGCTTGGCGTTTAAAAAACAACCCACCCTTTTTTGACCGTCTCCTTCCCATGCTTCACATCGACAAAAACTACAGGAAATAAAATAAAACTGAAGATCTGCGAACTGAGTACACTTCAGACTGCACGTTATCCACGGCACAGAACGAAAAAGGCGGGAGCGGGAAACTACTGTAGCGCGCCCCGACGCCCCGTGGCATTGTGTAAAAGCAGCCCTCCATAGATTTGTCGGTGAGGTATTAGGAAGTATACTTATATCACGACAATCACTGTCTATGAAATGTAGCAGAGCGATTTAATGAGCAGGAAGATCCAGACGGAACGTTTACCCAAATCTGTCAGACTTATATATTCTTTAAAACATAAGAACTAGCCTGTTATAGACATTTTTTCTATGGTGGCCTTCTAGCCTACATGTTTGGTTTGGAACTAAAGCAAAATCTCTTTGCACATTATTTTATAGGTGAGGTATTTGAACTAAAACAACGTTTTTAATTAATTACTGGTTTGTAAATAATTAAAATTAATAAAATAAAGATTTTATTTAAAAATTAATAAAATAATACATTTCTTATGTAAGATGAATCGCAACCATAGCACTGACGCAGATTTGTAATCCTCATATCCAACTTTGGAACACGGACAATGAATCTCAGAGATTTCGAACGCGTGTAGGATGTTTAAATCAATCTTTGTGTGCTTGTGTGAGTGAAAATGACAATGTTTGTGGAAAGGCTAGTAGCGCCATAGACGGCTTTGTTCGCCGGCCCCGTTTTTGCCTAAAACACGCTCTCGTAGTACCCTGTTTCCGTCGCAACCTACAAACAATTGTTGATGGGATAAATTTCTGCGTTCATTTCGAATCTTACTGCTTCTTTCTATAACCTAAAAATTTCAAAATTATTTATGGAAGTATTTTTAAATAATTATGAAAATCAAGTAATTTTGGCTAATTTTGATAGATTTTCTCGATGCTAAATTATATATTTTTCAATATTATGAGGTTATATAAAAAGAGACACACTCTTCGTGATAAGTTTAAGAGTATTTATGAGAAAATCGGTTGAAAAATGGTGTCAGAAACAGGGTACTACGAAAGCATGTTTTTAGCTTTTTTCGCGAGGGTGATAAAGACTCTTAACACTCATGCTGACCCCCAACCCTTCTTACCTCCTAACCTTGCTACAACAAATCATTTACAATTTGAATTACGAAACCAGTGACTGCCATTATCCAGTGTTGAAATTATATCTTTTAAACTAATCAAACAAATGACCGTCAATTACTGTTGCAAATAACACCTAGAATTTTGTTCACCTTTCCAAATTTAAAGCTCCTACAAATTAATGCAATTTTAAATGTAATATCAATAGCTCACACTTTAAGAATTAATTTAAATATTAACAGTTAATAAAAAAACAATTTTTAAAATTTTTGAAATTTTTTGAAATTTTTAAAATTCAACAATTATAAATATGATTTCTTTGAAAAAAAATAAATTCAATGCATGTAGAAAATCTTGGAAATATGATTAATTACTTTTAACAATAAAGAGATAACTTACTAGGCCTATTACTTACAGAAACATAGTCGAAAAGTATTTTGACAAACACACTTAAACACTGAAAATACTTAATTAACATCAAACATATAGCACTAACACATTTTACCAGAATTTTAAATAAGTATTACCCCTTAATAAATAGGATTTATTCACAAAAGATTCGCAAATTAATTTAGTTTGTCACATGGTCGACCTGTTGAAGTTTGTCTAACGGAATTTAGAAAAGTTTGTTCAGTTTAATTTAGTCAGTAAATCACGGATTCAGGCGTTTTCCGTGTAAAATTCGCGAAATAGAAAACTTGTTGTGTACACCCCGAGAACAAATCGACAAATTTAGGAATTTGTACAGAATTTACGCGATTTTAATTTTGAGAGATTTGATGCTACTAGGCCAAATAATACCGGAGAAAAAGACGCCGATGAAGAGTACTAACGTACTCTGCTGCATACTACCTCTAATGTACAGATTTAAAATCAGGTGTTATTATAAAACAGTTGTTTGTTTGTTTTTGTTTTGTTTTGTCTTATTTTGGGATCATGTTAAACAAGTTTAGTTTGATTAAATAGCTTTATTCAAAACCGTATTTTCAATATAGAAAAGTGGCGACGAGGACAAAGAATGCCTAGTAACCGTAACTCTAGGCCCTTGTTTCATATGTGGAAGTAAGCATTTAAAAAAAAAACTGTCACATAAAGAAACCAGTATGTTACAAGTGTGGGGCAAAAAATCATATAACTAGGGTGTGTAAACAGAGCAAATCAGTGAAGGAAGTAGAAGTAAGGGTTGATGATGAACAAACAACAAACGCAGTAGCAAGACGCAGTATACAAGACGTCCTTTCAATTTATCCAGATCGTGTAGGCGGAATCAATAATATCTTTTCTATTGAACACAAAAATTACTTTCCAGTACTGAACTTGAATATTTCAATAGAAATGATTACTTAGTAATAATGCAACTTGATACAGGTAGTTGCGTTTCGATCATTTCGGAAAGAACCTGGAAAGAAATTGATAAGCCTCCTCTTACGTTAAGCGCTCAAATTTTCACTTCTTTCACGGGTCATGGTGTAAAAATACTGGGTGAGGTATTTGTAGACGTGAAATCCGCAAAAATTAACACTAACCTCAAGGTTTTTGTAGCTTCAGAAGTTAAACAAAATATTTTAGGGAGGGATTGGTTTTTCCCATTACTTTTACACAAGAAACCATTGTGTGATTTGCAAAGAATGAGTATTGAATCTGACACACACGTACTTTACACGTACATGATTCTGATAAACAACTAAGTGAACTTTTTCATGAGTTTTCGGATGTTTTTCAACCTAACGAAAAGAAATGTTCAAAAACTACGGCTCACTTGTACCTTAAGGAAGGTGCAGTCCCCATATTCAAAAAAGCAAGATCGGTACCACTAGCACTTAGGGACAAAGTTAAAGAGGAACTAGATCGTTTAAAGGCATACTCGAAGAAATAGACCATTCTGAGTGGGCGGCACCTTGCGTAATTGTACGTAAACCTAACGGGACCATTGGGATTTGTGCGGACTTTTCCACGGGTCTTAATCAAGCATTAAATGTTCAACAATTCCCCTTACCTACTCAAGATGAAATATTTACCAAGTTAGGAGGTGGTCAAAAATTTACTACACTTGATCTAACCGCTTATCTATCCATTCCCATGGATGAAGAATCGAAGAAATTACTTGTAATTAACACTATTTTTGGTCTCATGCGATACAACCGTCTATGTTTCGGGGTGGCTCCCGACACAGCTATTTTCCAAAAGAGGATGCCCTCTATGCTTTCCGGTTTAAAGGGAGTAGCTTTTCTTTTAGATGACGTCATTATCACAGGGAGAAATGACACGGAACATCTCGACACACTAAAGGAAGTCTTAAAACGAATTTCAGAAAATGGGTTTTGTTTAAATCGAAGCAAATGTCAGTTAATGAAGAAAAAAGTAAACTATTTAGGTCTAACTATTTCGAAAGATGGCGTTTCCACAAATCCTGACAAAACAAAATCAATATTAGAAATGTCTGAACCACAAAACGTTAAGCTACTAGAATCATTCATAGGAGTGGCCAATTTTTATTCAAAGTTTATTCCTAACTTTTCTGATATTTTTGCACCATTAAACAAATTAAGAAAAAAAGATTCTCAGTGGCTTTGGACTGAAAAATGTTCCGCAGCAATGAAAAACATAAAACAAGCTTTAGTTTGTACTCCTGTACTAGTACCATTTGACAATAATTTGCCTATCATTGTAGCAGCTGACGCATCATCGGTTGGTATTGGATGTGCAATTTATTACCGATATCCCACTGGAGAAGAGAAACCGATCGCGTATGCATCCAAAACCCTCACTAAAGCTGAACAGAATTATTCACAAATAGAGAGAGAAGCCTTGTCGATAATCTACGCAATAAAGAAATTTCGTATATACCTTTGGGGTCACATTTTCTTATTCAAACTGATCATAGGCCCCTGTTATCAATATTTGGCTCAACTAAGGGAGTGCCAGTAACTACTTCTTGCAGGATATAAAGGTGGGCTTTATTTCTGACGAATTTCACTTTCAACATTGAATATATTTCTACCAAATTGTTCGGGAAGGTTGACTGTTTAAGTCGGTTACCTACAGAAGGGGATGATGATTTTGACAAATCTAACGGAGGTTACAGTACTGTTGTTGGTTTAATATTTTCAGGTAATATTGAAACTCTTCCAGTCACAGCAAAAGCAATAAGTGAAGAAACATCAAACGATACAAGTCTTAGTCAAGTAATAAAGTTTGTATTGGATAGATGGCCAAACAGTTCCAATTCTTCTGAGTTAAAACCGTATGAAATGAGAAAAAATGAATTTATCTATTCATGAAGCCTGCTTGATGTGGGGAATCAGAACTATAATTCCAACCAAATTGAGGCAAAAAATGTTGCTTAATCTACATGACACTCATCTGGGAATGGTAAAAATGAAAGTATTAGCACGAGAAAGATTTTGGTGGCCATCAATGGATAGCGATATTTTCAATATTGCTAGAACCTGTGGACTTTGTAATTTGTACGCTTTAAAAGAACCCCGAAAGAAGTTCCTCAGTCAATGGCCCAAGTGTAACGAACCCAAGTGTGTAGAAATAGTAAAATTAAACTCGATGACAACCACAGTGACAGTGAAACAATTAAACTAATGATTTGTCGGTATGGAATTCCGAAGACAATAGTAACCGATAACGGACCTTGTTTTATTTCTTCAGAATTTGCACAGTTTTGCAAAGCATTTGGAATTGATCATGTGAGTACTCCCACTCATCATCCATCTTCCAATGGACAAGTGGAAAAATATGTTAGTACGATGAAACATAGGCCTACATTAAAGAATCTTTGCCTCGAAGTATCACCAAAAGGACTAGAAGCTGATTTAAATAATTTTTTATTCAAGTATAGAATTACACCACATGTAACTACTGGGTATTCACCTGCTGAATTGTTTATGGGACGTCAACTTAGATGTATTTTGGATTTGGTTCGTCCTCAGCAGAGAGATCAACACGAAGAGAACCAAACTACTACTGAAGGTTCAAATGTTAAAATTTTCAAATTGAATGAACCTATTTTCTGGGCAGAAACAAGAAATGGAAATATTCACTGGAAACTAGGTAGTATTCTAAAGAGACTTAGAAAGAACATTTGGAAAATAGTAGCTAATGGGAAAATTCTAAAGAAGCATGCTGACCAACTCAGACAAAGAAGGGACAATTCAGCAATTTAAAAAAGAAAGAAATGTGATCAATCTCAGTGGGAAGGTGAAGAGTACTAACGTACTCTGCTGCATACTACCTCTAATTTACAGATTTAAAATCAGGTGTTATTATAAAACAGTTGTTTGTTTGTTTTTGTTTTGTTTTGTCTTATTTTGGGATCATGTTAAACAAGTTTAGTTTGATTAAATAGCTTTATTCAAAACCGTATTTTCAATATAGAAAAGCCGAGTTGACACGCTTCGGGCTTATATGTGTCGACCCTTTATCACATGACCAAGTGAGTCTTACTTCCTGATTAGGATGGAGAAAGTTCTGGTGCCTTCGCGTTCTATGTCCTGTTTATTTTGTTGGCGGCAATCTTAAAATGCTTACTCGAATTCATGATTGTAACAATATGTTAACTGACTAAGAGTCGCATCGTATTCCAAGGCAGCAATTCCAAAGACGCTTCACGTATTTCTGGTGAACGTCATCTGGGATCGATGAAATTTCTGCAAAATGAACAATAGAATGTAAGGAAGAACTAACAGGCTTACTCACAGATATAATCAACAAATCCTTAAAACAAGGAATTTTCCCAGATCAATTAAAAATTGCAAAAGTATACCCGAAGTACAAAAATGGACCTAGGGGGGAAACTGATAGTTACAGGCCAATTCATTAATACCTTAATTCATTAATATTCAGTAAATGAAACAATCACCCTTGGAAAGCTCCTGACCCACCTCTAAAAGAACAACCTGCTTACTAGTCAGCAGCATGGGTTCCTTAAACAGGGTGTCTGCGGGCCCGGAAAATCACGGATGTCACAGAAAAGTCGCTTATTTTTAGTATCTCAAGCACGGATTTTTAATGCGTTTATGACCGTGTCACTATGTCTGAAACCAAAAAGACAAATTAATTATTGCCATACTTGGTGGTAACGGACAAAAGCTTGTACGTTAAGCCCAACTATTTTCCATTTTATTCATATCCCCGTCTCTAACCCTGTTCAGGGTCAGGGAACCACATGGGCTCATTACACGGCATGAAATGATGAAGTAGTCGTAGGTGATGATGGTCAGTTCGATTCATCTTGGCAAATCGATTCTTATAAATCACTTAAATGAATTGCATCTTCAGCTGACTCATTTGATTCACGTTTCCTGCTCGCCGTAGAATGCTAAAAAGTCGGTTGTTATCAATAGTTTGGCCTTCCGCTTATGCGCTTTAAACAACTTTTTCATTAGCATATTACGTGTTGTTATTACTTACGGGATGTAATAAAAGACGTCTTACAACACTTAAGATATATTTACACTTATACTGATTCACTTACAGACGGTAAACATATATAAAAGATGGTACTAGGCTATCGATTTCGACCAGTCACACCAGTCATCATCAGGCCAATGAGAGAACTGACAGAATCAAAATGGCGTCCTTGCTTATATACTATTGGCTATCGGAAGTTCTGGATACAGGTTCCTAAATGTGCCACCAGAGTCGAAGTTAACTTGTTCGATAATCAATTTATCTCTATTTTCACATTTTTCTTTAAATATAAACAATTCTTCCCATGCATTAATTTCATTTCCTTTTTTACAATTCTTGAGGATGCTGAGGTTTTCTTCTATTTTCCCTATGGTGTGGCCATTTTCTATTAGATGTTTTGCTAGGTTTGATCTTTCTGGTTTCCTGTTCTTCCAAGCTGATACATGGTTCTTAAATCTTTTAATACAATTAACAGTTTGGCCAATATAAAAGTGATCACAGTTGTTACAATTAATTTTGTAAACGCCAGGCATGTCGAATTTGATACAATCTTCTATCTTGGGATTTAGAATTTTGCTCATGGTGTTTTGCGTTTTGTAGGCTATATTGACTCCATATTTCTTGAATCGATTTGCGACCTTTTGTATCTTAGTTCCTGTGAAGCTGAATGTTGCAAAATTACTTGATATTTCTTTTCTTCCGTCTAACGTGGTTAATCTACGCAGTTTTTCTTGGTTCTTTATTTTCCTATGAATTTTTGCTCCAATTCGTCTATTATTGTCGGGTTGAATTCGTTGGCTCGAGCAATCGCCTTTATAGTTGTTATTTCTCTTCTTCTGTTATCTTCATTTAGAGGAATCTGGAAGGCTCTATATAACATCGATCTGAATGCAGCGGTCTTATGGCTGGTGGGATGAAAAGACTTGTTGTTGATTGTAGTATCCGTCTGCGTAGGCTTTCTGTATATATCAAACTCTAGCTCATCATTTCTTCTTGATATCGTGAGATCGAGGAAGTTTATCTTGCCGTTCTCTTCATACTCTCTAGTAAAGTTTAAGCTTTTGTGATGACTGTTAAATAATATCATCATTTGTTCCGCTTAATTTTCTTCGGTTTCCTTGAAAATAACAAGTATATCGTCCACATATCTGACATACATTATGATTTCATGTTCTTTCTTCAACTTTTCCAAAAATGTGCACTGTTTTCCAAATATGCGCTTTATACCTTGATATGCAAAACTATCATGGTTGTCAACTCAACTCTTTCAATAACTGAAATTGACTTGTACTACGAATCGGCTCTTTCAGAATATGAGTTCATATTTGATTCGCCTTGTGATTCGTTCAATTTTAACGGTTCATTCGCAAATCGCCTATCACTTTGAAGCAATGAGTCACTGATCATCTAAAATGGCGTTGCGGTGTTGTGATGACTAAACAGTATTTTTGTTTACCTTCTATCGTATTTCCCCTCTCAATCAGTTTGTTTGTTAGCTATTAAATTGAAGTTTAGTTTTTTAAGTATTTTCCTTTGGAATAAAATACCACAGGCCTAATGGGAAAGTGACAATTCAATGAAGTGTGGATTGATGAACATGATTGGAGGTTATGGCTACGACCCGAGAAAGATCCTCATATGGCTTTTTATATGTTACGTAAATAATTTATTGACGTTTCCCATTCAGGGATAGATGATGTTAAAATCCATTCTACAGGGGGAAAAAACATAAAGAAATGGAAACCAACCTAACAGGTGGCAAACAGTTGACACTGCATTTTTTTGACAAAGCAGTTGAGCCTGTGTCATCAACTCACACTCTAAAATATGATTTATATTTTTCTTGTTTCGGATAGTCAAATTATTGTTCAAATTTTTTTGGTTGTTGCCGATTGGTTTAAAAATCATCAGAGATAAAAACTTACTTTTGCCTTGTTTTACCTTTTATTTTTAACTTAACTTACGAATTATAAATAAATAAGCAACGAGATATAGGCTGGTAAACTTATATTTTTTAACTTTATATATTTATTAAAGGAATTGAAGTTTGTATCATTGAAGATTTTGCATTTGTTGTGGAATATTATATCAACTTGTCATTGATTTATTGATCTAATGAAAGCATAACTTATTTAGCTTAAGACCGATTGCAACACTTAAATTTATCTAAGGTTTTGGCTGACTTCTGTAACTGTAAAGAAAACCCTTTACAAAAATGTCACAGATTTTTAAAATTGTTCATCCCTGAAAGTCCCTGACAAGTCACGGATTTTCAAATTTGTAAACCAGTAGACACCCTGTTAAAGGCAGATCAACCGCTACAGCTCTAATCCAACTCACGGAACATGTACATGTAATAGATCAACTTGAAGAAGGCTGCTTAGTAAGCAGCTTAATTACTATTTTGCCGGTTACTGTTGGCTTTATTACACGTAGTTGATTACTATAAACCAGCAAAAATAACTTCCTTTGATTACCTAATAACTCTTTGACACCTGTACTATTCTCCATGAATATGTAATCAAGATTATAGTCTATTGAACGTTTGCCGCCGCTGGGCATAGCCCTTACAACAATAGCTTGTTTGCGAGCTTCAGCTTCCTCAACAGTTTCTGTAGATCACCATTTCTGTTAGTGCCATTTAAATTGCTCTCAAACTGGCCTGCCACTGAGTTCGCTCTTCAAAGAAGTTGAAGTTGTTGCTTCTACTGCTCTGTATACTGTCTTGCATGCCTGCCTGCCTGTGAGCTTGTTGAATCTTTCTAATTTACATTTGTGCTAACATTTCCTGACTTCCATCCACTTTATTAAATCAGGCTTTTTCAAACTTTAAGATAAATTTGATTTACGTCCCCCCTGCATTATTGTGTTACAGGTAAGGTGTTACAGGTACCTTTGTGGTTAAACTTGGATCAAAAGTAAGCAATAATATAAGCAAATAAATAAACTCAAAATCTGAAATTCAGAACACCTGTTTTAGTTATCATCTGATTCAGTAAATGTTTTTGCCCATAAGATTAACATGGGAAGTTTAGTGGCCACTGGAGCAAAACTCTAAAAGAATTTTAAAACGTGAATAGACCTTTATGTTACTTTAGGATATTAGCTGTCTTCCTACCAAATATCAACTCAATTGGTTAAGTAGTTGAAGCGTGATTAAGCCGAAAACAAATAAACAAACTCATAAACTTTCAGCTTTAATTAGTATGATGAAAACTATATATTAAAGAGGAAATCAGATAAAGATAAAGTGAAAGTGGGAAAAAAGGGCATCAAAAGAGGGATGTTCGGGACAACGGAACAAGAGTTCAAAAAAACGGGACTGTCTCATTGAAAATAGGACGCCTGGTCACCTAACCTTAACCCTTTGAGCTCCCCCCTCCCAAGCTTGTGAGTAGAATAGTTAAATCTTGTTGTAAATTTTGTCAATTCTTAAAATATTGTTGGTGCCTGATCATGTGGGTTGGTGAGTACTGTTAAACACATACACAGTAAGGACAAGCATAAAGTAGCAAAACTCCTGATCAGATGTGCAGCTGACAACAAGTTCATCAATCCCATCAGCTTAGATCCGAAACGTCCTTTGCTGTCATGAGTCCACCCTCCCCTTAAACTTTAGACATGGAAACTCTCCCTCGATCGATGTGCTCCCCCTGGCCGGGAGGATAGTGCTTTAGACCGCTCAGCCATGTATCAGACTAACTTAGTTGCTCTATCGGACTAGGTGGGAAGTAATCCAGCCTATATGCTAGAAGATTTAATTATATTTTGTGTCTGTCTTTATTTCTGAGTAATATGTTCAGGCTACTCACCTTGATATAAACTCTTTTAATTTTATTTCTAATAGTACTAGGTGACCAAGGGCATGGCCCACTTAAAACAAAACCAAAATGCAAAAGAAATATATTATCTTTGTGTAAGTACAGTTGTCATTAATATGATGGAGATGTATTTTTAGCGAAATTCCCTTATAGGGAAGAAGCTATTACCGTAGTCGGCATGGTAAGACCTAGGCCCGGGACCATGATAACTTTTCGTTTTGAGGTCCCCAGACCCCAAAAACACCATTCGTTCGAAACTGTATATATATATATGTCGGTGAGCACGATAACTCTCGTAAAAATTATCCGATTTTGATGAAATTTGTTATAAACGTGTAAAATAGCATTTATGACTTTAAGTTTGAAAACCAGACAGTTTGACCTATCCAAAAGGGGTATTTTGGGGGGGGTTTGTACCCCAACAATTTTTTTTTACTTTTTTACATATCATTTTTAAAAAAGGCAAATTTTAGGTTTTCCCATTGGAATCAGCTTAAAAAGACGCACAGGTGGGTGTTTTGATCATTACTCTACGTCAAATGGTTACAGAGATATTGAAAGTTCTAAAAACAGTACGTTGTCCAATATTATTCTTATGGAGAATAAGCAACGTGGTATCTCCCTTAATTATGAACATAAATTAATAAAATTTGGCATGTGGCTTTACCTTCTCGAGTTATATTGATATTTGTATAAAACCTCATTTTTTTGTGTTCCTTGCTTCAGCAACCCTGCATACTCAGCCATCATGCTGTTCTTATGGAGAATAATTAAAATGTCATAAATCGTTTATTTATGAATGTATATTGATGAAACTTGATATGTGGATTTATGTGGTATTAAGATACATATATGCATCGGAAATTCGCTGGGTACGCAGGTTTGCTGCTTCAGGGGTATTTGATTGTACTTTTACATTGTAATTGTTGTATTTATTTAGGAAATAAACATATTATTTCATGTTCTGCTGATGGGTCTAACAGCATATTAAGTTTATATCTCTGGTCCTGAACACCTAGGTCAACATTAAATCAACTTAAACACATAAGAATATCTGGACCCTCATTAAGCACAGGTCAGTGTGTACAGGTGAAGTAGCCTATAGGAGAAAGTGGCCGCCATCTGATCTTTCCATATGCACTGATTACTGTTCACATGGTATGAACGGTCCATTAATGAGACCATACCATGCGTGATCTCACCCTGAAATCAATTGACGTTTTATATCCGGTCAGATAAAAACCTCCCATACATGGCATTTCTATTTACCATTTAGGCCTATATCCTATCCAGTAAAAAAAGTTCTGAGTGACAAAATGCAAAAAATATCTTTAGACTTGAGAATGTAGTATTATAAAGAGAATATTCCCAGTACTTGGAGAGCTTGAAAAGTCCATAATCTGTTCATTCATTCAAAGAAAGTGGACATCAGTTAGTTTAACTAAGAAATTCCAATTTGCTCCAATTGCATATGATGCATTAACATTTAAAATGCTGTACAGTAGTCAAATTTTTAATTTGAGATCAGCTACGGTAATAGTGGTTGTTATTTTTTTCAGACCCAACCATGGCAGAATCATCACCCTCAGTTTATTTTGCAAAGTGTAAACTTCTCAAAGTCACCGAATTATTCATGCATTGTCTTGACATCAGTGGAGAAACAAAGGAACTTCTGGAAAAAATTCTGTGGGAGCAAGCATCCAGTGGGTAAGCCTATTGTCAAATTGAATTTAATTTTTGTCTCACATGGTATCCTAGTTAATAAACTAGTATCAGGAGCACTAATCACGGTGGGTGAGGGATATTTTGTTGCTGCCTTTTGTGGGATTAGCATAACATATCTAGATCGAAAATTATGGATTTTGGGTCACGAACCAGCAACGCTGAGGGTCACATTTTGATAGATAGGCATTGTATCTGTAATATAACATATTTGACATATGTTTTATTACAATGCCATTTATGTTTTGATCTTTGTTTATATTTTCATTATGAGGATAAATTAATATGTAAATAAACAACTTCAGTGGTGTTTACTTGAACATTATATATTAATTTTGACCATATAGGTTAGCTGTAGTTTTCAGTTATCCATGGCTAACTCAGGTCTGATTACCCCGGATAATTGGGGTTATACTGTATTTGCAACTGTTAAACTGTTCTTTTAACTGTTATATTTTTAATCCTTTGTTTAATTTGTGAACTTGTGATTATTTATTTTTTCTTATTTGTTCTTTACTTTTGTCATAGGGTATACTGTTGGGTTTAACATAGTCATACAAAATCCAATCTGGACTATGGTCCACTATGGTAGGAGTAGGATTAGGATAAAATATTGGGCTTCACTCACCTAATTTTTGTTGTTCTACAACCCATCAAAACTTTACAAAAAACGGACTCAACATGAAGACGAATAAAAAAATAAAACAATCGTTCCAGAAGGCAATCCGACGTTTTGTGGGACCGATATAACGTCCCGCTTCTTCAGGGATTACTTGACTTTATTTATCCCGCAAACGGGTTAAATACTTAACCATGACTGTTGTGTTCAGCCCGCACGACCCTCTTCTTAAAAAATGTATGTAGATTGGCTATAAGGCAAGGGAAAGAAATGTTATACCTAGGCCTAACTGTCTGATTGATAATATACTGTTTTCTTGATAAAGAGGAACACCGTAGGGTACCTTTTACATTTTTATTAAATACAGTTTTCAGAATTTCTTTTGTAGAATATTTAGTGGCCGAAGCGTCTTCACATAACACATTAAACATATAACATTAAACATCTGTCCAAAGTTTTGTTAAGATTCTCATTTTAATGAAAAATGTGTATACAGTACCACATTGATCAACCGTCACTCTTTTAACCGCCATTCTCTGTTATCTGTCATTATAATGCATTATGCAAATTTATCAAGCGTTGGTATTCACGCCAGCGGCACCGTATGGAAGTGTCTGCACATGATACTGAACTATAATGGGGAATGTCTGTACTCCCCTCTCCATAGTGGCAATGCTAGTGACCTTGAGCTTAGTGGTTGTGCTGCTGACATGAATACCAACACTTGAAAAATTTGCTTAATACACATTTTTTTATAATGATGGATAACAGAGAATGGCGGTTAAAAGAGTGATGTTTGATCAATGTGGTATTATATACACATTTTTCATTAAAATGGAAATGGTGTTGTTTTAATTATTCCTAAAAACCATTTTACATTTAGTTTCTCTGCACATAGGCTATATAGTAAAATTTCTGTTATCCGTTACAGTCCCCGGGTCTGGATGGTGACGGTTAATCAAAGTTTTACTGTACATCTAAAAAAATTATAATGGTGTTTTTGCATCAGAAGCCTCAACACCTAAAGTTATCATGGTCTCAGGCTGAAGTCTCACCTTTTATAATATCTGGAGTTGAATGATCCCATTACAAAATAAAATAGTGCAATTTAGTATCATTATCAAATTATGGCTTGCCAAACTGTATCATTTATCTTCATAGGCAAAACAATTATTTCATTTTATTTAACATTTTATTTGTACAAAATAATAATATACTAAAATATAAAAACCTCTTGAACATACAACATTTATTTAGTCTACCACCATAGTAACTTGTAAAATAAAACATATGATAAATATTATATAAATTATTCTGGTGGTACATTAGTTATGTAAACTTAACATCCCTCCTCGATTTTTAGTTTAACGAAATAAAAATAAAAATCCCAAAGAATGAAACTCAAATTCAAAAAGCTAAATCTATAGAATACTTAGGTGTTCTCTCATTCGTTCAAAATTCTCTCTTGGCAAACTCTTTTTGAAGATGTCTGCAAAATTGCTTTTTGAATCAAAATATTTTATTTTCACTTGTCTACTTATTACCAAATTTTATAAAATGGTATCGTGTATCAATATGCTTTGTTCTCTTGCTGTTTTCAAAAGATCGTGTCATATCTATGGTCCTTTATTATCTACATATAAGATACTTGTCATATCTTCGTTGAGATCTTTACAAAGCAGGAATTCAGCTGGGAAAAAAATTCTTTGAGCAAAAATGCTACAAGCTCTTAGAGACTTGTACCAAAAATATTTTCCTTTTCACATTTTTATCGTGTGTCATACTATTTTTTGGTCGTAAGTTGTTTTTTGTTTGTATTTGTTTTTAAGGTTTAACATTTAAATAATATATAATTCAGCAGAGTCTACTTTTCTTGGTAACTTATCCATTTTAACCATTAAAGTCTGTAATGGAAATATACTAAACATTCTAATAGAATAGGCGCCTAATATGGCACCAGAACAACTAAAACTCACACACCCCAAGAAACGACAATTTGCGACAAATGCGACCTCAGCTTAAACCCTGTTACAAAGTCCTTTAATGTTGATCAAATCGCACATACTTGCTGCTGCTGCAACATATTCCACTTCTGCTGTCGATAGTGAAACACATGATTGTTTTCTTGAAAACCATGATGATTATATTTTTGAAAATAATGGTGTAAAAATCGCCAATTGTAACAATGATACGATATTCTAATGTGAACCAACAAATGGACTGTATTTGTTAAAAGGGTATATACAATTGGAAGAATGTTTGCAATTAGGAAGTGTTTATAATCAGAAGAATTTATGGCATCAGAAAATTGGGCACCTAAACAGAAAAGGTCTAAAGATGATGAGACTACCCATTTCTGATAAGATTTGTGAACCTTGCTTGAAAAGTAAAACGAGTTCGCACGCAGCACGCTGACGTGAGGGAAGTGAATTTCCACATAAAAACTTTTAAAACTCAAAATCAATGTAAAAATATACATTTGTCCAATTTTTATTGAAATCTGAAAACACTGATTTTTTGGCTGTTCTGATACTCCTGGTTTCATTTACTTGCAAAGCTGGGAATACAATTTTGTGCATTATAAAGTTAGGAGAAGGTCCAGACAGGCTTGAAAGTAGATGTGAGGTTGCTGGGGATGGTAAAAGTACTCTAACAAAGGAATAACAGGCTTTTCTAGTATAAAACCCCTATAAGACAACGTACTGTGTTTGGTCGGTACACATTTTCTCTAATGACTCAGTAAATATTTATGCTAGAATGACGAGAGAGGGCTTAAAACTTTCGCCTCTCTAATTCCCATCTTTTTCCATGCTTTGATTTTACATCTGGGGCTTTTCTGACCCTTTTCGGGCCTAAAAACTCAAAATTTGAAAGATTAATCCTCCAAAAAAGGGGTTTAAAGTTTTTCGATTGTTTTGATTGTTTTTCCCAACAAACTTGTCCAACTGATTACAGAAAGGAACGTCCCTACCAAATTTGAAGTAAATTGGACAAAAAATATGACCGCTAGAGTGCAAACACATATATATATATATATATATATATATATATATATATATATATATATATATATATATATATATATATATATATAATACATACATAAATATATACATATACATTTTGAACGACCCCCCAAAACTTGTTTAGGGGGTCACGTTAGGAACTTCTATGGTGGTCGCGGGCTTAAGTTTCACCGTACGGGTCATGCTAATAGTTCACTTTCCAAAGGAAATTCACTAATGACAAGAACGCCTTTTAAAACACACAACGGACCTAGAAGTCATAGAATTGGTGAGTTAATTCACTCTGGTATTGCCGGACCAGTTACACCAACTTCAAATGAAGGTTATAAATATTTTCAAACAATAACAGATGACTATTCACATTTTGTAAAGGTTTATTTACTTTAACAAAAATCAAAAGCTTCAGAAAATATGAAAAACTATACAGGGTGTCACAAAAAAGTGTGATGGGCTATACAGGACCTAATTCTACATGCAAAAATAAGTCAAAAATGAAGAATAACATTTTTTGGATTTCGGCTTAGTTTAGCCGTAATCCGCCATTTTGTTTTTTTGGGAAAATATTTATTATTTCAAAAACCCAATGAGATATTTTTACGAAACTTGGCAAAAGTGTTTACACTAAAGTAAGTAACATTTGTAAAAAAAATATTTTTTTACCTTTCCAAATTTCAAAATGGCGGCCATTTGAATTTTTTTATGCCAAATTTCATGAAAACCGGTACCTAAATCAAAATATTTCAAGACACAAAATTTTTTGTATTTATTATAACAAATCCAACAAAACAAAAATGAATAAAATCGGTTCATAAATAAAGAAGCTGTGTTTATTTTAGTAATTTAGACTGAAATTTATTTAATAATAATTTATGTAATGTAATTAAGTAAATTCAGTCTAAATTATTAAAATAAACACAGCTTCTTTATTTATGAACCGATTTTATTCATTTTTGTTTTGTTGGATTTGTTATAATAAATACAAAAAAATTTGTGTCTTGAAAAATTTTGATTTAGGTACCGGTTTTCATGAAATTTGGCAAACAAAAATTCAAATGGCCACCATTTTGAAATTTGGAAAGGTAAAAAAATATTTTTTTTTTACAAATGTTACTTACTTTAGTGTAAACACTTTTGCCAAGTTTCGTAAAAATATCTCATTGGATTTTTGAAATAATAAATATTTTCCCAAAAAAACAAAATGGCGGATTACGGCTAAACTAAGCCGAAATCCAAAAAATTTTAATCTTAATTTTTGACTTATTTTTGCATGTAGAATTAGGTCCTGTATAGCCCATCACACTTTTTTGTGACACCCTGTATAAGAGAGATGAATACGCAGAAAGGAGTTAAAGTATCAAGAATTCGTTGTGATAATGGAGGTGAGTATCATCAACTGACTTTAAGGAATTTTGCCAAAAGAAAAGAATACAAATTGAATACACTAGAACATATTCGCCTCAGCAAAATGGTGTATCGGAACGTCTAAATCGAACACTTTATAATAAAGCAAGAACAATGCTGACTGAAACGGAACTTCCAAAGCATCTCTGGAGTGAAGCAATAATGTGTGCTGCATAACAATTGAATAGATGTCCCTCAACAGCAATAAATAACAGAGTTCCTGCTAAAATATGGTATGGAATATTAGATCTCAGTAAACTTCTAGTATTTGGATCTAAAGTGTGGGCAGTAAAAATACCAAAAGATTCCAAGTTACAAGAAAGAGCATTGGAAACAAGAATGGTAGGTTATGCACTTAACGGTTACAGACTCTGGAATCCAAAAACCGATGAAGTATCGTATCAAGGGATGTTAAATGATGAAACGCAATTGAAATATAAAAAAGAAACTGCAACAAATGAAAATGAAAGTCAATTTCTGAAACTGTATGCTGGAGAAGATAATTTTCAAGAGACAGAGGAACAAGCAAGTGAAAATGAAGAAGGAGAAATAATTCTTGAGGATTGTCTAAGTGAAAATAAAGATCAGTCATTGAGAAGAAAAAGAACTGTCAAGAAACCTCAACACCTTGATGACTATGAATTATATTCAGCTTTTTGTTTGGTGGCTGAAAACGATCCTTTAACCTATGCAAAAGCAATGAGTAGGGGCGAAGAATGGCAAAAAGCAATTGAAAACCAATTAAATGCACATGAAAAAACTAGCACATGGACAGTAACTACACTGGCTTAAGGAATAGAAAGCAATAAAATGGATATTTAAAACAAAAGAGGATGGAACGAAAAAAGCTCGATTGGTCGCAAGAGGTTTTGCAAGAAGAAAATAACTTCTCAAATAATTACTTGCCAGTTGCAAGACTATCGACAATCAGACTTTTACTTGCACATGCTGTATAGAAAAATTGTAGTGTGAAACAACTAGATGTACCAACTGCATTTCTGAATAGTTTGTTGGACTATGAAGTGTATATGAAAATACCTGATGGAGTCAAAGAAGTCACTCAAGTAAAAAATAAAGTTCTCAGAGGAACAGAGATTTATATGGTTTGAAAGCAAGTCCGAGATGTTGGAATATAAGATTCAATACATTTGGTGAAGGAAATGGTCTAAAACGATCTTCCAATGACTTTTGTTTGTATACTGGAACAGATGTTTGGCTAGTTTTATTTATCGGTGACATTTTGGTAACTGGAAAAGATGAGGAAGTAAATAAAGTTCTTACTCAATTGAAAAATGAATTTAATGCCAAGTACCTTGGAGAAGTTGGTAAGTTTCTTGGAATGGAAATCAAAAGAGATAAAAATGAAATAAAGATCTCTCAGAAAAGACAAATCGAGAAGATGGTTGAGAAATTTAATATGAAAGAGTGTAACGAAACATCAACACCTTGACCAAAGGATTTCAAGTAAACTTGGATGAAGAAGATAATAATGATGTACCTTATAGAGAAATAATTGTAAATTTGATGTTTGTTAGTACTAGATATGCCACAAGTTACTTAAGTCAGTTCTTAGACATACCAAAAAAAGACTGCTTGGATAGAAGCAAAGAGGGAATTATGGTTAGGGATGAGTCGATTCTCGATACCGCCGATTCTTGGACATTGGTATCGGTATCGAGATTCATTCGTTCAATGTCGATACCGATACCATCGATACCCCCGGCCGTTTACCCACGCTACGAAGTACATAGGAAGAGATACTCCTGCCGATTGCCCCCTCTACAAAAGCCACGAGGAATGTTTGGGTCGGTGGCAAAAATCTTATCTTGGAGATAAAGAAGGAAGAGGGATAGGAGGGGAGGGGAGGGGTCTGGTTGAAAGCAATAAATCAGTCGGCTGACTAACATTATTTCTTTGAGTCATTATCTTACAACCAAGTTTTTCCCTATTATGAATTTTTAATAAATAGGTTTTTTTTTCTACATTACTATAGCATCCTGGTGAAATTAACATTAAATTATGTAAAAAATTGCTTTACAAAATTGTTATTTGTTGAATGATTAACTACAAAATACTACTAAATAATTTTAAATGGTATTATAAATTTGTAAGTTTTTAACAATAGTTTTAACAACTATAGGTACTGAATAGTTGAAGGTATCGATGGTATCAGCATCGAGAATCGAGAATCGATTTTTCTAGTATCGTTATCCGTATCGAGAATCGATAAATTTCGGTATCGACTCATCCCTATTTATTATATTTAAAAACAACACAAGAAATGGGACTTACATACAAAAGAAATAATAACGAGTGCTCACGCAGCACGCTGACGTGAGGGAAGTGAATTTATACATAACAACTTTTAAAACTCAAAATCAGTGTAAAATCATACATTTATTCCTATTTTTATTAAAATCTGAAAACTGTGTTTTTTTGGCTGTTCTGATGCGCCTGGTTTCCTTTACCTGCAAAGATGGGAATTTTTTGCATTATAATGTTAGGAGAAGGTCCATTCAGGCTTTAAAGTAGGCGTGAGGTTGCTGGGGATGATAAAAGTACTCTATCAAAGAAATAACAGGTTTTTCTAGTGTAAAAGCCCTATAAGTCAACGTACTGTGTTTAGTCAAAACATATTTTCTTTAATAACTCGTTAAATATGTATGTTGGAATGACGAGAGAGGGCTTAAAACTTTTGCCTCACTAATTCCCATCTTTTTACTTGCATTAATTTTGCATTTGGGGCTCTTCTGACCCTTTTTGGGCCCAAAAACTCTAAATTTTAAAGATTAATCCATAAAAAAGGGGTTTGGAGTTTTCCAATTGTTTTGCCCAACGAAGTTGTCCAAAAAACGAAATTAGTGTACCAAATTTTAGAAAATGATCTTGCACCCTTCATTACTCTTACATTTTAAATTCAACAACTGTTTCCTTAGGTAACATTTTTTTAAAGTGCTTTTCCGCTCAAAAACATTTTCTAGACATCTGATCATTTCCTTTCCCATTTTTCCATTTTTGACATACTCAAGGTACTTATCAGATAAACACTGAACATTAGAGACCTAGCCCTTGTATCTTTTACTTTATTTTACTCTGTTATTTCAGAATCTAAAACATAATCTACTCCCTTATCTTCAAGAACTAGCTTAAGCCTAAATTTCCAATTTGCGAAATTAGTATCTTCTTTTAATTGAAGTAAAACTGACAAATTATCTTTATTTGACATATTAGGGCAAAATTATCAATTTATTAGTAAGCAGAGAAAACTGGGCCCATAACCTTTCAGCGAATTTCCCCTATAAGAAGCTATTACCTTAGAAAACGCTATCACCTAATAAAACGTTTACCATCAATACATGTTTCCATATTTTCATGAGTTCGGGCTACTATTTTAAATTGTTTATGAGTTTTCCAAATTATAGTGAAATAATTATAGAATCTGTATCGTGTAGTCGGACTTTTTTAGCGAATTTCCCCTATAGGGAAGAAGCTATTACCGTAGGTCTCATGGTAAGACTTCAGCCCGAGATCATGATAACTCTTTGTTTTGAGGTCCCCAGATGCCAAAAACACTATTCGTTCAAATTTATTTATATATATTTATGTGTCTGTTACCTCGATAACTTTTGAAAGAAACACCCAATTATGTTGAAATTTGGCACAAATGTGGAGAGTAACATTTATGAATTTAAGTTTGAAAACTAGATCGATCGGACTGTGGTAAGGAGGTTTAATGGGGGTTTAAAATTGTCTAAGAATGAGGTTTTTTAACTTTTTACCCTAAAATTTAAAAAACACTCAATTTTGGTTATAACCATATTAATAGAGCTTAAAAAAATGAAAATATAGTATATTGAATCATTAAGCTACACATTTATTATCTTCCTCGTAGCAGCAACCTTCGTACTCAGCCCTAATATTATTCTTATGGAGAATAAATAAAATGCTATAAATCACTTATTAATGAATGTATTTTTGTGAAACTTTGGTAAATGGCTCTAGGTATAAGTGAGACCCATATATATGCATTGGAAATTCGCTGAGTCCGCAGATTCGCTGCGACGGGGTATTTTGTTTTACATCTTGAGGACTCTTCTCGCTTAGTTCTACTAGAAGAGTCCTCAAGATGTAAAGCAAAACAACTAGAAATATTAGCAAATGATCTATATGTTTATGGTATTGGTAATTTTATCCATAAATTAAAATACCCCCCGTCGCAGCAAACCTGCGTACTCAGCGAATTTCCAATGCATTGATATGTTTCTCACTAGTACATAAAGCCACTCACCAAGTTTGACAAAAATACATTCATAAATAAGTGATTTATTACATTTGATTTATTCCCCATAAGAATAACATTAGGACTGAGTACGCAGGTTTGCTGCATCGAGGAAGATAAGAAATGAGTTTTTATGCAATTATCAATATAACTGAACCAGGTGAAGCTACTTACCATGTTTTATTAATTTATGTTCATAATTAAGGGAGATATAAAACTTTACTTATTCTCCATAAGAATAACATTAGGGCTGAGTATGCAGGTTAGCTGCTACGGGGACAATCAACAAAACATTTATTTTTTGTGCAATTATCAATATACCAGTACAACATGAAGCCACATACCAAATTTCATCAATATACATTCATAAATAATCAAGATATCAAATTTTATTTATTCTCCATAAGGATAACATTGGACAACGTACTGTGTTTAGCACTTTGAATATCTCTGCAACGGTTTGACGTAGAATCACAATTTAAACACCAAAATGATTGTTTTGTGGAGCTGAAGTGATTGGTAAAAGAAAATGTGAATTTTAAAGTAAAATTAACTGAGGAAAAGCCAAAAACCTTTTTCCCATAAGATTAACATGGGAGATTTTATGAGCATGTTTTTTGGATTTTTTCCGCAACCACTTAACCTAGGTTAATAATTCAAAATACCATATTATTTGTTTTTTTAAGCTCTATAACATGGTCTAAACCTAAATTAAGTGTTTTAAAAATTTTAGGGTAAAAAATGCAAAAAACTGATTTTTGGAAAATTTAAAACCCCCATAAACCCCCCTTCCTATAGTCCGATTTTTCTGGTTTTCGAACTTAAAGTCATAAATGTCAGTTTACACATTTGAGCCAAATTTCATCGAAATCGGACGTTTTTTACTCAAGTTATCGCATTCACGGACACATATATAGATATATATATATATATATAGATATATCTATATATATATATATACATATATATAAATTTGAACGAATAGTGTTTTGGACATCTGGGGACCTCAAAACAAAAAGTTATCATGGTCTCGGGCTTAAGTCTTACCATGAGACCTACGGTAATAGCTTCTTCCCTATAGGGGAAATTCGCTAAAATAATTCATTTACACGTCAAATTATCCGGGTCAATTTTTATTTGTTTTCTCTAGATATTCGGATATAGTAAAGATATTCTAGTTAACAAAAAATGGCTAAAAGACACTATGTATATGTTAACAATAATTTTAACCCAATTAAAAAAATCCTAGTGTTAAATAATGAAACAGTTTAATGACTAAAATTACAGTACAATATTATACCCTAAAGAAGTAATTCATGGTTAATAATGCTTTTTTAGGGTGTATATAAGCCAGTAATATTTTGTTAACATTTTTAAAGGTCACGGTCGAAACCCTGTCATGTCATAAGGTCGAACAGTTCTTAGAAAGCATCTTTAATTAATAAATAGCTCAATGACAAATGGCAGATGTGTCCAGCATCGAACCTTCACAACATTTTCAGATTTTGCTCAGGATCAATCTGGTGAGCCCCAAATTACAAAGCAAGCACAAATATAACCACAACCCTACCCAGCTAGTAATGCAAGTCATACTATGAAAACCTACTAATATAATGTATGTATTGTACCGACTGTGGCTAGCTGAATTCAGATAAGAGGACCAAGGGGTTCAGAATACCTTAGGTTAGGATTACAATGACCCGCCTTTATTAAATCCATTAGTCTTTTTAAATTTAATCCCAGTAACTGCGTTAGTTTTTGCGTTAAAACGGATCATAATGATACCATCTTCCTTTTTTGTATGGATAACTTTTAAATTTAATTCTTATATCCAGACAACCTCTGTTAAATAATTTTACAATGTATTATTGTATGTATACTTTGGAAGACTTCGGATATTGGAGGTTTCGGGTAGGATAGAGTTCATTCGTAATCAATAAGTGAGGGTTTGTCCTAAGTTGTAAGTGATTAAAGATTGTAATTACATGTTTATCTAATTACTGGGGTTTCTTGCATATTCATTTATAAAGTTATTCACTCATGATTTGTTGTAGATCGAGTGATAAAACTTGGACCCAGGGTTGGATTTCAGTTAAACTTCTTCATATCCTGCAACGTCGGTTGAATGTCAAAGATAAGCTGTCCGACTTGGATGAAACTCTTTCATCATCACGGAAAGAAATCTTCTTTGCTTCTCTTTTGCAGAGCTTAGATCTTACTGTTGAGGCCAGTAAGGTAAGATATGATATGGCGTTATAATGTGTAACACTATAACCTAAGTTATTCTTTTTGTTATCCGGTATAGTTGGTGGTTAGGGATAACCTCCAAGCGTTCTCCAGAAAAGATTTCTAAGGTCCATCGACCAAGTCCTTATAATATCTGGATAATGATAGGAAATCACTCTTTGTTAGTGAATCATTGGTTTCTACATCTACAATCTGCAAGGAAATCACTCTTTGTTAGTGAATCATTGGTTTCTACATCTACAATCTGCAAGGAAATCACTCTTTGTTAGTGAATCATTGGTTTCTACATCTGCAATCTGCAAAGGCGATTTAGTTAACCTACCTCCGTTATTTTGACCAAACCAATTTTGCATTTGGGGAATGAAAAAACCTCAGCCCTTAGTCGTGCAGAGTTTTTTCAGTTCTTCCATTCTGAAGGGCTCAGGCCACCCGCAAAGTTTGTTTTTTGCCCATAAGGATAAAATGAAGATAAATTTTGAATTTTGTAATAATATAGTAGTATACAGATGTTTGGAATGTTTAAACACCCGAATGCCTTGCACAAAATGTTCTGGAATTAAATGTAAATCTGTAGTCTGTAAATCAAAGAAGTAAAATATCTGGGTATAATTTTGGAGAGCAAACTAAACTGGAAGATTCAAATTTTAAAATTAAAAGTGAGCCTCCTAATAGGTATTAGGTCTTTTACTACTTATGACAGGGTTCTCCAACCTATGGCCCGCGGGCCACATCCAGCCCGCCAACAGTTGCTAACAGGCCCGCAGTTAACCAATATATATAGCGCAAATATATCTATATATATACATATATATATATATATATATATATATATATATATATACTTATATAAAGCTTAGATAGGTTCACTCACTAACTCATTCACTTACATAAACTATGAGGCACCCGTAATAGAACCCCTCTCAATACTATACTTGAATTAAAGCTCTTGACAAGTCACTCTCAGAAAAGTTGCCAAATGTTAACATTTTTGAGTTTTGGAGGCAGTTGTTGGGCGGCGAAAATTCATCTTGGGGAAAATTCATCTTTTTCAATTTCTCCACTTTGAGCGCATTTTGTACGGAAACGGTAAGAGATGGCAAGAAACGTTAAATACAAAATTTGTAGAAAATTTAATTCCCAACTACCATCAGATTTATGATCCGATCATCCGTTTAGCCGCTATTCGTCAGAGTAGGAGTAATTTTTAGTGTTTTGGCCCATTTAATTGTGTACTAAGTTTTGGAAAGCTGTTTTATGAAAGTCCACTACCTTTGGCTAATACCACGTGTGTGCATGTGTGTAGTTGTTTGGCTAATTTAAATAAACCTCCCTCGTAGGCGATAATTTGCTCACATGAGGTTTACATAAATCAGCTGTTACAAAATATGGTGAGCACATTTTCGTCTACACGGGAGGTGGTTCAATATCTCAAATATCGTTTGGTACGAAATCAAAAAATGTCATCAATCGATTGTCTGATTTACGAATGAATTTAGCCCAGTAGCCCAGTGGATATGTTATTAGATTCACGATCATACGGTCTCGGGTTCGAATCCTACTTTTGATGATTACTTTTTGATGTCAACAATTTTTGTTTGATTTGACTTTATTCTGTTTTTACAAATTGATTTATTTGTAATTGTGTTGCACAACAAACAGCCACCGTACAGCGCTCTGCAGAGTTAGGTTTGGTTACTATAATTTTGTCGTGAACTGCAGCTTAATTTATTTTATTTTTTACACGCAAATCCATTTGCAGAACTCTAAAATAATATTGTAACCAACAACATTTTATTTAACTTATATCTGATTGACTTTCAATTGAGTGAGCACTTTTTTTTCTTTTATACACTTCAAAACAAGTATTGTAGTCGGGAGTTCATTCGATAAAACGATCAAGCAGCCAGTCAGTAAAATGTTTCAATATCAAACCGATATTGGACCGCCAGTGTAGGCTATAATGTGCTCACCAAAGTCATTGTTGTGTAGTTTTTCTTTGGTTAACAGACTACAGTAGTTGAGTTTGATTTAAACTTGTGTTAACTGAGGAGTGCAAGTGAGCAAAGCAAACTCCAAAAGGGGGTTTGGGGGCGAAGCCTCCAACAGCGATAAGCCTAGTATATATATATATATATATATATATATATATATATATATATATATATATATATAAAACCCAATAAATAATATTGAATAAGTTATTGAAAAATGTGTTCAATAATTTTATTGAATCAAATTAAATAGGCCCTATATAATTTTATTCACAGTTATACCATCAACCACTGGTAAAGATCTCATTTCAGTTGTCTTCGATCCCTCGTGTGTAAACTTAGAGATCTTTTCTTGTTTGTAAAAAGGAACTCTTGACAGAATAAATGGAACATGTACAGTTTTGCGTACACAGTGAAGGTCACGTCTGCGTGCAGGGAATTAGGGTCAGTATAGGAACTTGACTAAATTTTACTAGTTACAGAACTTTTTTTAACAATGTTTAAAAAATTGCTGATTCAGCAACTACAATTTTTTTAGGCAAGTGTAACGTACTGAGCCTTGAAAAATACGTTTAAATCAGCAAAAACTACATCCAGTTTGTTCAGTCCAGTGCAGTTTGTCTAAATGATCACAACAATTAATTAATTTAGGGTCACAAAAAACAAAGTTAAAATAAAGGAAACATTAAAGTTACAAAAACGGCTACAACAGCCTTAAACTCACAATTTAACCCCTAAATTTTAAAAAACTTCTGTGGGGACTCCGGACCCCCCTACTCCTTGGGGGTATTCCATAGCCTCTGGATGTTATGGATGTTACTGGCCCGCTTGATCTCCAACGATTTATCTTCTGGCCCTTAGGGTTAATTAATAGGTTGGAGACCCCTGATTTACGAGATTTATGTTGAATCCAAACGACGGGTGGGGTTTGTATTTTGCATTGGTATACAGTAGAACTCAATCATCCGAACCCCAATTCACCGAATCCTCAATTATCCAAATCGATTTTGGGCGAAATAACAAATATGTAAAATCTTAGCGCAAGCGCGGGTGAGGGGAGTGGACAGGTGTACAGACAGTATGAACATGCCGTTACCATAGCAACGACAGCAAGTCCACACATCCACTACTTCCACGTGCTACTTATAGCAGCGAAGCAACAAGTCATCACTACCCCGTTCAGCCCTACGTGTGCGTCTTGCCATTGTTCTTCGGTTCAGTTCGTTCGCATTTGTGATCACAATGCGTTTAGCATCTAATACATGCCAAAAATGAGTAATTTCCTGTTCATTGCAGTAACTGTGGTAATAAATTCCAGTTATTTAAGTGTATGAAGCTTTTTTTGCTTGGATACCAATCTATATCTAACCATCCAAATTTTAGATTATTGGAATTGGCCCGATCCTCAATTAATTCGGATAATCAGAGTTCTACTGTAAAGTAAAACTGAATATGCAATTCTTACTTATTTTTTATTCTTCAACAAATTACAGATAATAATGCAATTTCAGTTGTATGTTTAAAACTAGTAACTGATTTTAGATTTGAAAGAAGGCTATCGGCTGGCAGTTTTTACAACTCTGTGATTGTGCCTTTAATTTTACTTTAAAAATGTATTTTAAACAACTTCTTTAAAAACATTTTAGAGACGCAACATTATGTTCACGATTAATTTATCTAACGTTTTATAACAGAAACATTTGCTTTGTTTTAGGAATTAAAAGTAATTTTCAGCAAAGTATTGTTTGCAAATTTAATCAGCAAAGGAAAGATATTGCCAAGATTAAGCTCCTCGTCTGAAGCCGCACTGCTGAGCAGCCTGTTGAGTAAACCAGGGGAAACGCACATTCTTCTGGAACTGGTCTCATGTGACCACGAAGCATTCTTTGACATTAATAAGGCTATAACAAACTTATATAGATCCGCAGTGGTTCATTGCCTCAATCGCTTGACAGATTCAGGTAATGTAATTGTTATAATCTCTAACAAATTATACTAGTGTAACAAACAAGATTCTTGGCCATACTTTCCATGTAATTTTTTATCATTTCTATTAAGGGTAAGGTGCAAACTTCCAGCTGGGTGATAAGACAGTGAAAAACACGAGATAGTCTGATTTTAATTTACATTCAAATTGAAAGTTAATGAACAATCAAAGTGAGAGAACCTATGTATTAGTGTAGAAAATGGGTGGAAGTATAAAAGCTAATAAAAGCTTTGACTAATAAAAACTTTAGCTTTTGCTAAGCTGTGAATGAATAAAACTACCAGCATTTGCTAACCCGTAGGAAAAGCTAAGCTTTGGCTAAGTTGCACATTAATAAAACTACTAACATTTGATATCCCTAGCAGAAGCTAAGATACACCATTATCACGGATGTTTAACAATTGTTAGGCTATTCAAACCTTCTTCTAGAGCTAGGCTGCCTTTTGTTCTTTATAAGTTAGCAAAAATATATAGTATAGATACTCTAAAAGCAGTTTATTACGCCCATATCCACTCAATTTTAACATTTGGTATTTCTATTTAAGGGGCAACACCAGACGAAAATATGAAAAGATTATTTATTCTGCAAAAACGTGCTGTTCGGATCATGCTGAACTTAGGTTATCGAGAGTCAGTTAAGGAACAATTTATAAATTTAAACATTATGACAGTTTTTAGCTCCTATATTTTCCATACAGTATTACATACTAAAACACATTCTGAATATTAGGGGTGTGCGAATAGTGATTTCTGGCTCGAGCCGAGCCGAGCCGAGCTTTTTTTCATAGTTCTCGAGCTTCGAGTTTTCTTGAGCCGAGCTTTTTTGATGGGAATTTTCTCTAGGGGTGTGCAATATACCGGTAGTGATTTTCTGACTCGAGCCACGCCGGGCAAAATTTTTTCAAAGTTCTCGAGCTTTGAACATGTTTGGTTAGGCCTATATGTATTCTTGATTTATATTATGTTTAGTAGAATAAACATTTTATCCATTATGGTAATGTAAAATAATTTATAAATTTCAATATTTGTCATCATTCATTCACTTCTTCTAGATTAATTATTCCTAAGTTAAATAAATAAAGGCCTACAGTGGGAAAATAACGAAATAAGTACGGGAGGCTTCTAAAAAGGAAGATTTATTGAGACCACTTGTTGAACAATTTGTCTTTCAATATAAAGTAGGTAGCCTACATAGAGAACAAATAACGTAAAGAAAGAGAACTAAAAATGTTTAACTAGACTGATGAGCCCACAGGTTAACTAATGTTACCATATTTATTAATAGCCATAATAATAATAATTGAGTATATGTCAATATGTACTCTCCATGTAACCAAAGTCTTAGGCCCTAGCCTTGGGAATTGCCAAAACCCAGTAGCCTATCTCTCATTCAACTGTTTGTAAATAGTAAATTTTAGGTTATCCTTTTATAAATATAAGTTAGTTAAACCAGTCTTTACATCTTGTACTCACAGGAATAAGTTAATAATCATAGGCCTAGCTCATGTTCTATCTAACCTATTACCTAATAGACTTAACCTATTATATCTGATTCTAAAACAGATGGTTTCAGAAGCAGAAGGTGGAATAGGATCGTCAATGTATTCTTCTTCCATCACAACTTTAACAATTTGATATCATACAATTACAAAATGATATGGTTTCTACTTCTACTGACGTTTATTCACAAATTCAAACAATCCCGCGGAGTTAACAATATGATTTTAATCGCACAGCTGTAGCGTAGCGTAATAAAACACTGCGCCATTTTGATCGCGTCTTGCTCTCAGTTAGGGCCTTCGGCGTACATAGAATTTAATCAACCTTTAAAATAATATTACCACCGGTATTATAAATATGCGTAGTAATAATAATAATAATAATATTTATTTGCCGAAAAACAATTATAAATTGTGTTACATAGCCATTCAGAATTTTTATAAAATCCTTAGATTTTGTGAACCTCGCAATTCGTCAATTTTTTGTACTCTAATTTTTGGAGAGTACTAATTCATCTGCACATTATAACGCCATCATGTTTATTAGGCATTCATCACTCAAGGTGAGTGGAGTAAGGGTGAATACTCTACTCATCTTGTTCATCACCTACACCCTTGTCCCTAGCTATTGGTCACGTTAAATCATTATTACATCGTAACCATCTTCACTTTTTCTGAATCAGTAAGGTTGTTGTATTAATTATTATTAACTGTGAAATATTGCACAACTCAACTGGGCAACGGCAACACTGCCCTGCAAACTGAATAGTGTGATAGGTCCACTTGATGTGATTGAGCGTAGAGAAAGTAGCTCCATCGCGTTGGTTGATCACTGATCAGGTCGGCAATTAAAAATATTACAGTACTTTAATGTTTGGTTATTTTTTACAAAGGATTTTTTTTGCATTAGCACTGCAAAATTCTATTTGTTATGGAATGGAGCTCTACCGACGCAAACTACGAGAATTCTAACATTGATTCCGGAAAGTTGTTTTTAAATTGACTTTTGTAGAAGACTAGTTTTACTAGTCAGCGTTTTAAATTTTCGGCTCGAACTTCGAACCTTTTTGCAAATCTCGAGCCGTGCCGAATACTGCAATATTCGGCTCGAAAAAACTTGAAGTTTGAATACTCGCACACCCCTACTGATATCTCCCACTAGTTGGAGATAACCATAGCTGCTTAACCAGATCTAGACATAATTTTGCAATACCTAATCATAGACTGAAATTTTTTGAGAAAAACCATCATAGATAGAGAGCTTAAAAAAAAACTCTCAATAGAAATAAATACCCCTGTCGCAGCAAACCTGCATACTCAGCGAATTTACAATGGAGATATAAATGTCTTAATACTTCATAAAGCCACTTACCAAGTTTCATTAAAATATATTCACAAATAAGCGATATATACAATTTTAATTATTCTCCATAAGCATAACATTGGGGCTGAGTACACAGGTTTGCTGCATCAAGGAACATAAAAAATGGGTTTTTATACTAATATCAATATAAGTCAACTAGCTAAAGTCATATACCAGTTTTTATTCATTTATGTTTATAACTAAGGGAGACATAGCATTTAGTTATTATCCATAAAAATAACATGGGGCTGAGTATGTAGGTTTGCTGCCACGGGAGCCTTTGGCAAACAATTATTATTTTGAGCAAATATCAATAGACCACAACCAGATGAAGCCGTATACCAAGTTTCGTCAGTATACATTCATAAATAGGCGAGATATAAAATTGTTATTTTCCTCCATAAGAATAACATTAGACAACGTACTGTGTTTATCACTTTCAATATCTCGGGAATCAATTGACGTAGAGGAATGATCAAAATACCAAATTGTGTGTTTTTTTAAGCTGAATCCAATGGCAACATTTACAATTTGACAATTTCAAAAATTATATATAAAAAATTCAAAAAAACCCATTTTTGGGGTACAAAACCCCCCTAAAATACCACTTCGGATTTGTCGATCTGTCTGGTTTTCGAACTTTAAGTCATAAATGTTGCTTTACATGTTTATACCAAATTTAATCAAAATCTGATCATTTTTATGAGAGTTATCGTGCTCACGGACACACACACATATATATATATATATATATATACAGTTTCGAACGAATGGTGTTTTTGGGGTCTGGGGACCTCAAAACAAAAAGTTATCATGGTCCCGGGCCTAGGTGTTACCATGCCGACTACGGTAATAGTTTCTTCCCTATAGGGGAAATTTGCTAAAACAGATCATAACCCAAATACCCCCGTAGCAGCAAACCTGCGTTATCAGCAAATTTCCAATGGATATATAAATGTCTTATTACTACATAAAGCCACTTACAAAGTTTCATAAAAATATATTCAAAAATAAGCGATATATACAATTTTAATTATTCTCTATAAGAATAACATTGGGGGCTGAGTACGCAGGTTTGCTGCATCAACAAACACAATAAATGGGTTTTTATGCTAATATCAATATAGCTCAACTAGGTGAAGTCATATACCAGTTTTTATTAATTTATGTTCATAATTAAGGGAGACATAGCATTTAATTATTATCTATAAGAATAACATGGGGCTGAGTACGCAGGTTTGCTGCTACAGGTGCCTTTGGCAAAAAATAATTTTTTTGAGCAAATACCAATATAACCAGATGAAGCCTTATACCAAGTTTCGTCAGTATACGTTCATAAATAAGCGAGGTATAAAAAATTTTCTTTTCCTCCATAAGAATAACATTAGACAGCGTACTGTGTTTAGCACTTTCAATATCTCGGTAACCAATTGACGTAGAGAAATGATCAAAATACCAAATTGTGTGTTTTTTTAAGTTGAATCCAATGATAAAAACTAAAATTTGATTTTTTTAAAAATTACATGTAAAAAATTAAAATACCCCCGTCGCAGCGAACCTGCATACTCAGCGAATTTCCAATGGATATATAACATATCACATTAAAACACTTAACAGGATTCATAAGAAATGTATTCACAAACAAGCGATATTTAAAATATTAATTATTCTCCATAAGAATAACATTGGGGATGAGTGCGCAGGTTTGCTGCAACAAGGCACACAAAATAATGGGTTTTTATGCAAATATCAATAGAACTCATCTTAGTTAAGTCACCATACCAAGTTTCATCCATATACATTCATAAATAAGCGATATATAACATTTTAAGTATTTTCCATAAGAATAACATGGGGACCAAGTACCTAGGTTTGCTGCTACAGGAACCATAGGCGAAAAATTGTTTTTTTGTGCAAACAACAATAAACCACAACCAGATCAAGCCATATATCAAATTTTGCCAGTTTATGATGATAAATAAGCGAGATATACAATTTTTCTTTTTCTCCATAAGAATAACATTAGACAACGTACTGTGTTTAGCACTTTCAATATCTCGGTAACCAATTGACGTAGAGCAATGATCAAAATACCAAATTGTTTGTTTTTTAAGCTGAATTCAATGGTATAAATTAAAATTTGATTTAAATTAAAATTACATGTGAAAACCCCAAAAAACTCATTTTTGGGGTACAAAACCCCCCAAAAACCCCCCTTCGGATGGTGCGATTCATCTGGTTTTTGAACTCGTTCAAATAAATGGTACTTTACACATTTGTACCAAATTTCATTAAGATCGGACCTTTTTTACGAGAGTTATCGTGCTTACGGACACATATATATATATATATATATAAATATATATATACATATATAAAAATTTGAACGAATGGTGTTTTTGGCATCTGGGGACCTCAAAATGAAAAGTTATCATGGTCTCGGGCTTAAGTTACCATGAGTTACCATGAGACCTACGGTAATAGCTTCTTCCCTATAGGGGAAATTCGCTAAAAAACATTTTTGGGGTACAAAACCCCCCCAAAATACCCCTTTGGATGGAGTGATCTGGCTGGTTTTCGAACTTAAAGTCATAAATGTTGCTTTACACGTTTACACCAAATTTCATCAAAATCGGATAATTTTTACGAGAGTTATCGTGCTCACGGACACACATATATATATATATATATATATATATATATATATACAGTTTCGAAGTAATGGTGTTTTTGGGGTCTGGGGACCTCAAAACGAAAAGTTATCATGGTCCCAGGCCTAGGTCTTACCATGCCGACTACGGTAATAGCTTCTTCCCTATAGGGGAAATTCGCTAAAAGGTTTAAACAACTTTTAAAAACTTTTCTGATATCAAAGGCTTTATAATCCATCGATGAATTTTTTAGACACAACAGATGAGCTCATCTAGGTTATGTAATTTCTCTCAAACGTCAGTGATGGTTGGGTGATGGTAATGAATGTTATTGTCTGGTAATTAGAGCTTGCTTCTTTATTATTTGTAATTAGATTTTATTGCATACAAAAATAGTATTTTCATTTAGTTTTTATAAATAAAACAAAAATTTTTAAGAGTATATTTTATGAGCTTGTTGCTATTGTTATTGTTGCATGTGATATGTATTTAACATTATATGTACTATTTTACGCCATTCAGTTGTATAATGCAATGTGTGGATAAAGAGGATTTTCATTTTCATTTTTTATTTTCATTCAGAGTAAGCTCCCGATTCTTGAGTCACCATTGGGGCATGCAAATTGGGTTAGTAAAAGGTCATAATACCTCGATTACATAGATTTCGTAAAAATGGTCCGATCTTGATGAAATTTGGTATAAACGTGTAAGGCAGCATCTATGTTCATGAGTGCGAAAAACAGACAGATCGCATCATTATAAGAGGAGTTTTGTACCCAAAAATGGGCTTTTTGAACATTTTACATATAATTATTTATAGCCAAACTTGAGTTTACACTTTTGGATTCAGTTTAAAAAAACAAACAATTTGGTATCAACTTCTTGCAAAGAAGGAGCAGTCAGAATTTTTAAGTTTTTGAAAATTTGTTTGCATGATTTTCTAGGCGGGGACATGGTCATTATTCTTAACATCTTCTTCTGTACCTTAAGTATTTTTTCCATTGAAGATGCTGCTCCCCAAACAGTGATTCCATAACTTAATAAAGAATGAAAATAACCATAATATAGAGTTAATTTAGTTTCCACACTTATGATACTTGTCAAACAACTCATGTTAAAACAAACTGAGTTTAATTTTGTTGACAAGCAGTTTACATGTTCAGACCACGTTACGTGTTCGTCGACATGTATACCTAATATGTTTGCATGGTCGAGGCGGTTGATATTTATACCATCAATATCTAACTCTAAAGGTTCAATTTGAGAACGCTCACTACGAAAATGAATTAGGTTTGTTTTTCTTCCATTTAGAGCCATCCCATTTGTTGTAAACCGCCGGTCCAGCTCTTTCATGGTTTTTGTTGTTTTAATTTTAAGATCGTTTATATTTTAGAAAATTTCCCCTATAGGGAAGAAGCTATTACCATAGGTCTCTCATGGTAATACTTAAGCCCAAGACCATGATAACTTTTCATTTTGAGGTCCCCAGATGCCAAAAACACCATTCGTTCAAATTGTTATATATATGTATTTAAGTATATGTCCGTGAGCATGATCACTCTCGCAAAAAAAAGCCCGATCTTAATGAAATTTAGTGCAAATGTGTAAAGTACCATTAATTTGAACGAGTTCGAAAACCAGACGAATCACACGATCCGAAGGGGGGTTTTTGGGGAGTTTTGTACCCCAAAAATAGTTTTTTTTTGGGTTTTCCACATGTAATTTTTATTTAAATCAAATTTTTATTTTTACCATTAAATAAAGCATAAAAAACAAACAATTTGGTATTTTGATCATTGCTCTACGTTAATTGGTTACTGAGATATTGAAATTGCTAAACACAGTATGTTGTCTAATGTTATTCTTATGGAGAAAAAGAAAAATTGTATATCTCGCTTATTTATGAATATAAACTGACGAAACTTGATATATGGCTTCATCTGGTTGTGGTTTATTGTTGTTTGTAAAAAAAAAAAACAATTTTTCGCCTATGGTTCCCGTTGCAGCAAACCTAGGTACTTGGTCCCCATGTTATTCTTATAGAAAATAATTAAAATGTTATATATCGCTTATTTATGACTGTATATGGATGAAACTTGGTATGTTACTTCACTTAGATGAGTTCTATCGGTATTTGCATAAAACCCCATTATTTTTTGTTCCTTGTTGCAGCAAACCTGCGTACTCATCCCCTATGTTGTTCTTATGGAGAATAATTAAGATTTTAAGTATCGCTTGTTTGTGAACATATTTCTTATGAATCCTGTTAAAGTGGCTTAATGTTTTATGTTATATATTCATTGGAAATTCGCTGAGTATGCAAGTTTGCTGTGACGGGGGTATTTTTATAAAATAATGGTAGTGGTATCATCAGCACATAATACTGTTTTAGACTGCACATTCAATGGTAAATCATTTACCATGAATGAATGAAGTGAAGAAAAGAGTTGGCCTAATATTGACCCTTGGGATACTCCTGATTTAATTTTTCAAAATCTGAATAAAATTTAATTTTCTCCCTATTAATTTCTGTTTTCTGTTACATAAATATGATTTAAACCATTTTAATTCAGATCCAAGTATGCCATATTTTTCTAGCTTTTGCATCATGATGTTGTGGTCCACACAATCAAAAGCTTTGGACAGATTACAAGTAGTAGTATCGTCCTCGTATTCAAATTTGTCTAATGATTTTCAAATTCATCTTAAGTATTCAAAGTGACTGATTACTTTTTATACCTTTACCACAGACATTTAAAATTGCATTTACTGTCAGACTAGGTGATTTACTCAGAAAAATATATAGTGTTTTATTCTCCATTTTGGGGTTGATGTAGCACTAGAAAACTAGTTGAAAAACATCATAAAGCTGGTAAATTTTGTACTTGCAAACATTTGAATACTATGTTTTACACTCCTTAAAGTATTTGTTTTACCCATTGGTAACATAACATTGCTTAAACAGCTGATCAAGAGTACCAGTGCAGTGCATCGTATTTGGTGAGTGAGGCAGGTTAGCAAATGCTGAAGGTAGAAGTTGCTAAGATTTGCGGACAGGCTCGGTTTTTACTAAGCCGAGTTAGTAAAAAAGGTTATTCCTACCATTTATACATTTTGCTAAAACTGCCTAGCTCGAGCTAACCTAGCTTTTGCTACTTTTATTCGACTCATTGTCTGGCAGTGTGTGTTTTTGGGTGTGTGACTGTAATTGAGTTGCAAAAATATAAAAAGACTGCATCAATGTTTTAAAATTTAACATTCATATTTTTAAAACCGTCTCAAGTTATCATTTCATAAAATACGGATGGATTCCTTATGCTTAACTGTGTTATAATAAAAACTCTTTTAAAATGAAATCAAATCCGTAACGACCAGTAATTTATTTAAAACATTTTGATGTACAACTTATAGGTTGTAAATCCTACTTATAATAATATTATAAATGTGGAGGTTTGGATGTATGTTTGGATGTATGGATATTTTTAGTTCCATCAAGCAAAAACTACTTGACCGATTAAGTTAAATTTTGCTTGAACATAGCTTTCATATCACATTAACATGCAGACTTGATAGTGTCCACATCCATCCACCCCCATGTGTCCTGTAAATTCCAATGCAAATCTTATAGGAGTATATCATTTATAAAATTACCAGCTGTAGTTGTTTGTCAGTTAGGGCAAAGGAAGTCATATAGTAAACTAAACAAAGATTTGATAGTGCTGGTCAGGTACTTTTAATGTGTTTTTAGTAAAATATATATTTTGAATATAAAAAAAACTCAATAGTTAAGTACCACAAAAAGTACCACATGCACTTTTTTAATGACTTGTTTATCTATTTAAAACGAATGATGATTGTTTTAAATTAAAGGCACAATTAATTACAGTATGGGGAATTATGGCCAGCGAATAAACAGAGGGGTGTGTAGGGGTGGCTTACCTTTTGTCATTGGACAAAGTGATTTGATTTATTTTTATTGCAAGATTTTACCACAGCTAACTGTTATACACCATTACATTTCGTTGATAGTACCTTGGTTGGCTGAGTCAGTAAACAGAGTATTAACAGAGGAAGGGTATATTTTCCCAACCCTCTGTTTACTTGCTGGTCATCAAGTCATCATAGGTATAAACATAGCCTTAATTGTTAATGGTAATTTTCTCGGGCCTCAGGGCCGTATTTAGGATCGTTGGCCCCCGGCGGCTCACTCCAGTAAGGCCTCTCTATTATTTGTTTTAAGATTAATTGGTTACTTACATTTTTATTTTAGTCTGTTATCATTGAGTTTCATAAAATACTCAAGGAATCCAAATTTCTTTGCAACTTCTTCTTCATAATTTTTAGCCCGTAGTTCTAGTTGTGCTTTCAAGAGATCAAGCACGGGGCAGAAATGTTTTAATTTGTTATTTTTCCAATCCTTTTAGAACTGTGTCCGATGTTATTTTATCATCAAAATATGTGAGTCTGGTACTGAGCTTGGTGGTGCGAGCTTGCTTCTCTCATTTCTTCCGCAGCTTTCATAAAGATGTCAAAACTATATCTTTTTTTAGCTTCATTTTGGCTGATATTAAGTTTTCCGTTGTCGTTTACAGCCGATACTACGTGGTCCGGTCGTCATTTACCCATATTCGGTTGTTTTTTTATGACCTATTCATGTTTCTCGGTCGTCTTTTGCGGCCTTTACTACGCGATTTGGGAGGTCGTGATCTTCCGGAGATCGGAGAGAAATACTCGCTCGAACTTTTCGAGTATTTTTCAAATCTTGTAGAGTTTTTAAAACAAATTTTTGAGTACTCGCACATCACTACTACCTAATAAATAATTCCACCTTAGTAATAATATTAAAATGTATTTATGAGGTGAAAACGGGAAGCAGAACAAATGTATGAATACAAACTTTTTCATAACAAATTTTGTGAGTGAAATCTTTTTCAAGCGAAAAAATATCAAGGGAGGCCCCACGTGAGGCCTTCCCCCAGACCAAGGCCCCCAGTGGCTGCCGTGTCCGCCATTAGGGAAATACGATCCTGTCGGGCCTTCCTTCCCCTCATGTTATTCATGCTTGACAGTACTGCTGTTTCTATTGGATGAGAAGAACATTTACGTTTGTTGTTTGACAGCTCATCCCATTTCATGATAAAATAGTGTCTTCTAGCTTTGTTCTAAGCTGTTTAATATTCAACAGATGATCCATGGAAACTTCAAGATTCCTGATATTAGTTGCTGGTTTTGCGCTTGCACAAAATGACATAAACTACGACTCAATTATAAAAAAGTGGCTTATTGTATTGGTGATAATTTTAGTATGATTTCTTTATTAAAAGCTAGCTGATGATTTATTGAAACTTATTTCAAACATAACCAATTGTTACTGAAATTAGGTTAAGAAAACTATTAGTTCTAACTAGGTGTATATTAGCGGTGATAATTAGCAATCAACCTAATTGCAAAATAAATGTTTGAAGCCTTAAAATTTCAGTCCTTAAAATAATCGAGGTGTGCTATAAATCAGGTATGAAAAGCTATTAGTTTATACATTGATCTGTAATCCCAATTTTGTTGAATATAACTAAATAGCCTGTAATTGTTTTACAGATGCTCAATCGAAGAAACAGATGATGAATTTACTCTATGTATTGCTCTTGTTAATAAAACATGATGAAGAATTTGAAGAAATCGGTGAATCACTTTACCGTCTATGTCGAATTGAGGTTCTTGACCTTTTTAGCATTTTGACGATTCTGGGGTGTCGACAAGACTCTCACCTCTACAATTATGTTAAGGACTGTGAAAAGCAGCGTATGCTACATCATGTTGACTGCAGCACTATCACTGACACATACGTTATTGGTTGTGTTTACAACAAGATAGTCAAAGATGGTCAGATCAGTTTTGAGGAAATGTGTCTTCGTGTTATCTCCCTTAAATGCCATTGGGTTGAAGAACTCGTGGTGAGTAGCTCATTTTAATAAAATAATTTAGGTGCAGTCAACTCCCGATTATCCGGGAGCGGGTTAATCGTGGTCACGAAAAGTTTATTTATCCCCTTCTAAACATAAATAGAGCAATAATAACAATTTATTTTGCTAAATCATCTCCAGAATCATATTTAATTTACTTTGTATATCAGAATAAATACTATACAAACAATTGAGTAAACACAAAATAATCTGAGAGTCTGTCATGTCGCTATTGAGTCGTGGGCGTGTGATGACTTTGACACTGCTCTGTCACTGGACCTGGCTGGGTAGAGCGACGGACGGGGGACGCCGACGTCTAAAAATAGAAACATCTCAAAGCATTCACCCTTCCCGCCGTTGTTCACTCTCATGGGGTTTTTCCCCCAGTGCGAAATTAACTAGCATACTGTTAAGTTACTTTAGAGAGTTCGGTGTTTAGAGATTTTTAACCTATTAAATATCATTCGGCGTTTCGGATAGTATTTACTGCTATCAACCATTGCTAGTATTAACTATTATTATCTTGATTGTTTGTAGATGTTATCACAATTTAAAGATTTTCAAAAGTATTTAATTTACATAAATATATCTTAAATGACATTAAAACACAATATTGTAGTATAAAAATGTTGATAAACCTTTATTATATTCGTAATATTCAATTTATAGAATCCCTTTGTTTTAACCGTGGTTTTGGCTTATCCGTGACCCTCCAACCGGTCATTACCCCGGATAATTGGGAGTTGACTGTATGTAAGAAATTTACAAACAATAGTTGTAATCTATTTTAATAGGAACAAAGGGTATATAAGTTTGAAGGGGATCCTTGTTTCAGTGTGAGGGTACTGGTGTAAAGAGTATTCAGTAAGTAATCTAAATATAAGTTTTTAGTAAATAAACGTTTGTTTTAAAACTGTATATAATATTTTTAGTTTTAAACTAGTGTACCATAAGGTTAATGTTTGATCGATGCACTTGGTGCTACGCAATCTAAATCAAAAAGGAAGTTTATTTTTTATCAATTTTAGAAATATAAAGTAGTTTACCCATTGCGGGTAGCAAAAACCATGGGCGCAGCACCCGAAGGCCAGAGTTATTTGCTGCACCAGCCACTTCACCTGTAGCCTTACAGTTAGCTCACAGCTATTATTTACTGCAAACTATTGTTTGCCAAGTATTTCGAGACAAACAGGAACTAAATTTTTGGTCTCCTTTAACAAGCTGTTATCGCTATAACTTAAAACACTTCTATTTCCCAATAATAATCTCAAGTTTTAATGAATGTAAGTTATTGTCCGTCACAAACAAAACACATGACATTTACAGACAAAACTGAAAGCATACACATACAACCTACTGGATTTCTATGAATAAAGCATATTTGCTGAAAGCATCCAAACACAATCTCCATTCTCAGGAATAACAGTTTAAGGCAAACAGAGAACTTATGACGCAGATGCTATGCATTTTGGCCTCCTGTCCACTAACTGGCTTGAATACTATGCAATTGGTTAAACTGGAGTTCAAAGCAATAAAGCTTGACAATTATTTTAAATTCTTAACTCTAAAATAACTCGCTTTATTTAGATGGACATAACTAAATACAACTTGGTATCATCACAGAACACAAGTGTTTAGGAGACTCTTCATCTAATACACTTAATTAACACTACTCTTGTGTAACTGTGTTGTATGTTCCTAGAGGATGGCCACCTACTTTGTGGTAGCTAAAGACCGAGATAAGACAGCGGCTGTTATCTGTTTTTCCGCCTTGTGGCCAGCTGTCGCAGTATCTCTGTGGAAGCAGTTCTCCAGCAGACAAGATGTGCTAGACATTGTCCTTCCAGTTATTGAATCTTGTCAGGTAAGTGTGTTATCAATCCACTAACTTTTAGTTTGTTTATTATACCTCCACTATTGTCTCTAGCATACAATCGCACAACAGCTCATCCGATTATGTGGTATTTTGTTTTAAGTACAATTTTGCGAGGAATTAGATGGTTTAGTCAGATTTTCAGTCTAACCTAAAAGAGTTTCTTCTATTTATATTCTACCTTATTGATTAATATTAGGGGTGTGCGAGTACTCGAAACTTCCAGTTTTCGGCCGAGTATTTTAATACTCAAACTCGACTGGAAGTTCGTAAAGTAGTCTTTACGTCCTGGAAACAATTAATATGTTAAAGAGCATGATAGTGTTTTTTCGCTTGAAGCTAATCATCCTTATAATACACGTATTCAAATTATTTTAGATAAACACAATCTAAATTTCTATAGAAACAAAACAAGGTACATGGGGAAAAAATGTTTTACGCAACTTCCATGTTCAATCAAAAAAGAACAAAATTACAATAAATTTAAAAGCTTACTCAAAGAATATTTGACTAATAAGGTACTTTATTCTTTTTCAGAATTTCCTTAGGACCTACTACTGATTGCCTGAGTAATAAATAATGTAATGAAATAAAATGTAAATAAAGTAATACAAATGAAATAATAATGATTTTAAGTCAGCTATTGCAATATAAATGTATTGTCTAAGTAATTGATTAAGTTGTTTTATATATATATATATATATATATATATATATATATACCCTATTTTCTTTATTGTTAAATTTGCAATTAAAATAACTTAAATTTATGTTTATGATTAATATTTTATTTTCTCTCCATATAACCTGATAAGAATGTAATTTTTAATTTTAGACTAGAACTTTGACTCTATTCAAATACTGTATATGTATTGACTCTGGATAAAGAATATTTTGATTTGAGTTTTGAAAAATACTCGAAAGTTCGAGCGAGTATTTCCCGCCGATTTCCGGACGATCGCTAATGATTGCGACCGGCCAAAACGCGTAGTAATGGCCGCATAAGGCAATCGCATCACGTAAATTCGGCCGAAAATGACGATCACTAACGATTACGACCGCCCAAAACATGTAGTAACGGCCGCAAAAGGCGATCACATCACGTAAAATAGGCCGAAAATGACGATCGCTAACGATTGCGACCGGCCAACAAAGCGTCGTAACGGCCACGCAAGGCGATCGCATCACGAAAAATCACCCGAAAATGACGATCGGACGGCCTAATTTTGGCTGTAAATGATGATGTTATACATAATATCGGCAAAAGTGGCAACCGGGCCACTTACTATCGGCCGTAACTAATTATTTCATCATCTAATATTGATTATAAGCAATGTCTGGACCAGGTGATAATGGCCAAATGACAACGGGACCGTGTTTTATCGGACGGAAACGAATGTCAAACCGTGTTTTGTTTGTTAATACATAATCCAGTTTGATTATACTGGCCAAAACTTGGTATTGCTACTCATGTATTAGTTAGAAACCATGTTTAGATTATCAAACATAGAGTGGTATCCAAATCCCATTACACTATTTTAAACTACCAACTGATGGCAAATACTCGCTCGAAAATACTCGAAACTCAAAAATAATTGGCACGACTCGACTCGAATACAAAAATCACTACTCGCACACCCCTAATTAATGTGCAAAATGTAATTCAATGAAACTTTGAAGTTATCTGGTAGTAGTAGCTGACTTTGTGCTTATACAAACTGGCATAAACTATGACTCATCATAGACAAAATAACTTGTTGGTAATAATTTTAGTTTTTTTGTATGTTGGTGATACAAGTAGCTGCTTTTACAAGCGTAGCTAGAGGTTAATAACAGCTATGTTTGATAGGTAAAACATGATGTTGATATATTTGCTCCTAATTTTTAACTTATCATTTGACATTAAATCCAAAAGCAGTCATTACATTATCAGAAGAATTGTCAGTGTTTCGTTGTGAGTGTAGTAGTAATATTGCACTTGTGTTTTTCATCACTCTCAAACTCATGTGGTGTTTTCAGAGGATATATCCTGAGATGTTCAGTCAGCTGCGAGAGACTCTAAGTCGTATGAAGGTGGTGACTGACTGGCTGAGGCGTGAGGGTGTGACTTCGCTGCCAGATGTCAACGTTATGCTGTCCCTGACTCGCAACCACAGCACTCTTCACGTGCTGCAGTCCACCACACACTTTGTGGGTCTCGACCACTCCAACCTGCTCCAGTTGCTTCTTCAACTTGAAGGTTTCAAAAATAATTTAAATGTTACATCACTTTGGTAGCACTGAAGAATACTGTAGCTATGAAGGTTCATTTGATTCAAAATCTTGATCCCTCATAACTTTTGTCATCAAGGAATTGTTGATTCTTAATACTTTGTAACTTTGGGATTTATACAGATTCCAATATAACAGGTGTTGAAACACATCTTGGGCAAACTTATTCTGCAGACTCAAGCCTTGTTTTTTTCATCGTTGAAAAAAGAAAACATGATAAAAAGAGTTGTTTTAAACACATATTGCCCCTATTGAAAGAAGTTAGACTGAATAAGCTGTGTAAATAATGCTTTAATTTAAGCTTCGCTCCAAACTCTGAGATGAATAAATGGTATCAGGAAACTGACACATACTTTCTCCCTTTTAGCGCAACTTCAATGAATAAATTACTTTTTCTTTACTAAATATAGAATATAAAGTACAGATGAATGTACAGAAAATTGTCTAAAATAGTTGTTTTCAGAAATATCCACCCAAACCCCATTTTTGGAGGCACTACAGAATCCGTTGCTACACAAAGTGGTTTTGAGAGGGGTAATGCCCCCTTGTCCCCCCCAGGGTTAAGTTGCAACATATTTCGAATACCCTCTGTTGGTCAATGCTAACTTGACGTGCATATCAAGTTTAAACGAAATTGAAAGAAAGAGAGAAATTGAAAGAGAGAAATGGTAAGTTTTGTATTCCCCATAAGAATAGCATTAGACAATGTGCTGAGTTTACCGCAAAATGAAAATTTATTTTCTCCACAACCAGCAATCGTAGAATAACAATTCAAAATACAAATTATTTAGTTTTTTTAGCTCTTTTTAATGGTGATAAGTAATCTTTTTAAACATTTATGGTTTTTTATGAAAAATCAAAATAACTGAATTTTGGATGTTTTAAGTCCTTTGATTTCTGAACCCGAATTTTTCTAGGAATGCGGGTGATGTAATTTTGTTGGAAACGTCTCTGCAACCCACCAAAGTTTAATCAAAATCGTTAATGCCGATTTTGAGAAATTCGGATTTTTCATGTTTTTAGCGGTTTTTGGGGGATATTACCCTTAAAAATAAAAAATTAAAACAAAAAACAAAAATAAAAAATGCCTGGAGATATCGTGGTTTAATACCTACATACCAAATTAGTACCTACTCCACTACACCACACTAAGAATATCCACTCTCACACTAGTCCAACTGCATATATGATAGTGCTTACTCAAGCCAATTTACAGGTTGAAATACAGAGTTTTTGATTTTTTTGTTGTTCAAAGATATGTATTATATCTGATAGTAAAAACACCCCCGTCGCAGCAAACCTGCATACTCAGCAGATTTACAATTCATAATATGTCTTAATACCACCTAAAGCCGCATACCAAGTTTCATAAAAATATATTCACATATAAGCGATTTTAATTATACTCAATAAGAATAACATTGGTAATGAGTACGTAGGTTTGCTGAAAAAATGGAACACAAACAATTGGTTTTCATGCAAATATAAATAGAATTTAACTATGCGAAGCCACATACCAAGTTTAATCAATATTCAATCATAACTAAGCGCTGTATAACATTTTAGTTATTCTTCATAAGAATAACATGGGGGCTGAGTAAGCAGGTTTGCTGCAACAAGGAAGAAAAAAATGGTTTTTTAAGCAATTATCAATATAACTCAGCCAAGAGAAGCTACATACCAAGTTTTATTAATTTATGTTCATAATTAAGTGAGTCATTACATTTGACTTATTCTCCATATGAATAACATGGGGGACGAGTATGCAGGTTTGCTTCTACGGGGACTATCAACAAAAAACTTGTTTTTTGTGCTAATATCAATATACCACAACTAGTTGAAGAGATAATATTGCTAATATCAATATACCAAGTTTCATCAATATACATTCATAAATAATCGAGATATAGAATTTTATTTATTCTCCATAAGGATAACATTGGACAACGTACTGTGTTTAGCACTTTGAATATCTCTGCAACGGTTGGGCGTAGAATCACAATTTAAACACCAAAATGATTGTTTTGTGGAGCTGAGTTGATTGGTAAAAGCATATGTGAAGTTTACATTAAAATAAACTGAGGAAAAGCCAAAAACCTTTTTCCCATAAGATTAAAATGAGAGATTTTATGAGTTGTTTTTTTGGATTTTCTCTGCAACCTCTTAATCTAGTTAATAATTTAAAATACTATATTATTGGTTTTTTTTTCAACTCTATAACGTGGTCAAAACCAAAATTAAGTTTTTTTAAAAGTTTAGGGTGAAAAATGCAAAAAAACTGATTTTTGGAAAATTTAAAACCCCCATAAACCCCCCTTCCCATGGTCCAATTTTTCTGGTTTACGAACTTAAATTCATGAATGTAATTTTACACATTTGAGCCAAATTTCATTGAAATCGGACTTTTTTACGCAAGTTATCGCATTCACGGACACATATATAAATAATTTCAAATACAGGAAAAAACTTGGCGGATATTAGCTTTGACCAGGATGAAAGTAAGTTGCTCAACAAAGCAATTAAGTACAACATAAACTTAGACTATAAATCCAAAATAGTAGAGGATGAACTTATTGACATTGAAGTTGCTATTAAGAACCAACCAAAAGAGATACAAGATGCAATAAGACACAATTTTATCCACGAGTTATATAAAACCAGTATAGAAATCAGAACAAATCAAATTACTCAGAATGGAAAGAAAGAATTAAAACTAGCTCAGTCAATAGGGAAAAAGTTGAAAGAAAATAATGCTATAATCACTAAAGCAGACAAGAGCAATACAACAGTGATTATTACCGAATCCGAAAATGATAAAAATTTGAAAACTTTATCAACAACAACACGTTTAAATGCCTTTTAAAAGATCAAACCACAGAGTTTAGTAAAAACACAAATGCCATTATTTCAAAATGTAAAACGTTATCAAACAATGAAAAAAGTAAATTAAAAACTATAAGTCCTAGCGCAACTAAACTAAGAGGTCTACCAAAATTACACAAAGAAGATATACCAATTAGACCTATAGTTAACTACATAAATGCCCCATCATACAAAATATGTAAATATCTTAACAACAAATTAAAGGAAACGTTTATATTTGATCAGGATTTTAGTGTAATAAACAGTTTAGATTTAATAAACAAAATCAAAGATACAGAAATACCAACAAGTGCAATATTTGTTTCATTTGATGTATCCAATATGTACACAAACATACCAAAAAATGATAAATTAAAAATACTAAAAGAAAATCTTGTTAAAAATAATATAACAAAGAATGAAGTAGAAGTAGAAGTGTTTTGAAATTAACAAAAACATCTGTAAATCAAAAATATTTTGAATACAATTCAAAATACTACATTCAAGACGAAGGTTTAGCTATGGGATCACCCCTGTCAGGCACATTAGCAAATATATACTTGAACAACTTGGAAATTACCAAAGTATGTAATGATTGCAATCCATTCAAACAAAACATAATTTGTGGGTATCGTTATGTAGATGACATTATATGTCTTTTTAACGGAAATGAAAATGCTTGTCAAAAATTTTTAAACTATTTAAACAAATTATCAGATAAGATCAAATTCACAATGGAAACTCAAAATGAAATGATAAACTTCCTAGACTTAACATTATATAGAGGAAATAAAAACATTGATTTAGAGTATTTAGAAAACAGATGCAAACAGAATTACTCATTCCTGCAACGTCCAACCATCTCTGGCAACAAAAGATGTCAAGCTTTCAATTCATGATAAACAGGTTCCTTAAAATTTCTGTGAGTAAAAGAATTCCTTAAAAGATTACGAAAATGAAAAAAGAGTAATAAAATCCCTAGCTATAAGAAATGGGTATAAGGGTAACTTAATTGACAAGATCATTAAAAAAATAAAAAATAAAACTGCTCAAAACAAACCAAAAGAAAACAAAGAATACATGTGCATACCATATAGTTCTGTATTAAATAAAGCAGTAAGGAAAACATTTGAAAAAAAACAAACTTAAAAATAGGTTTCAAAACGAGAAATAACTGCTTCAATGTAATCAAGAAATATTCTAATGAATCAAACCTCCAAAACAATGATAAATTTAATAAATCAGGAATTTATAAGATTTATTGCAAAGATTGTAAAAAATGTTACATTGGACAAACTGGTAGAACATTTACTTGCAGGTTCAAAGAACATATCCAAGCCATCAAATCTAACAACCGTACCACTTTTATAAGTCTACATTTGTAGAGCATATTTTAGCAACTGACCACAGCTACGGTAACCTACAAGAAAGTTAAGAAATTTTATCATTTGAGAACAAAAGCAATAAAATGAACGCAAAAGAAGATCTTTTTATATATATGAACCATTTTGATGACCAAAATAATTTACTAAATGTTATGCAAGCAGAACAAAGAAATCCAATTTTAAAAAAATCAGGGAAATTAAAAATAAAAGACCCCACACCCTGTATTAAAAACTCGACATATGTAGATTAAATCATATGATTTTATTTACATTTAAGTTATATTTGTATTTTTTAAATTATAGGTTATGTATAAAAGAGTTAAGACGCTGTGAACATGGCATTATAGCCGAAACACGTGTCAGCACAGTAAAATGAATTTAAAAGAGTACTCAGGTATTTTGAATCTATTTATAATAAAACAAAAAGTTATCATGGTCTCGGGCTTAAGTCTTACCATGAGACCTAAGGTAATAGCTTCTTCCCTATAGGGGAAATTCGCTAACAGGATTTTAAATCTGGCTTTGTGGAACAAATGACTATTATGACTCAAATAAAACAGGATACAGAATTTATGGTTCATCTGTTTATTTACGTAAACAGCCTTTAGATGTCAACTGTAGCTTTTGTTTTCATGCTGAACACGTTTTGGTCGAATTACCGTCTATCTTCAGCAGCGGTTGAAGAACTTAAAAAAGCCCATTTTTCGTCTTTCTTCAGCAGCGGTTGAAGAACTTAAAAAAGTCCATTTTTCCATGGTTGTCGATTTACACGCACGCACACACACACACACGACAAAGATTTTTCTTCGACCACTGATCTGTGGTCAGTCAATATTATCTCAGGTGTCTAGGCTATTTACGTATTGAATAACGGTTGATGTCTAATGATTCGTTTTAAAGATGCAAATTTAGCGCCTTTTCATTTATTTGGTCTGTAGGGAGCCTTTCATCCAAAACATTATAAGTTTGTGTAGATAAATATGATATTTATAATTTTCTTAGTTACTTTCTATAAACAAATGCATAGCCTATGGTAAACAGTTAGATATATAAACTTTGTAAAATCATCTAAAGACCAATGCTAACAAAAGGGATGAGCGTAATTGTCCTATAAATTTAATTTAAATTGAAAGAAAAACACCACATTACAGCAAACCTACATACTGAGCTAAAATCAAAGTAGATACTGCCTACAAACGACACTGTGTTACTACTAGCAAGGTATGGCGTGGTGTACATAAACCAACTAAATAGAGAGGCCTAATGTTACCAATTTAGTTGATTATAATATCCATGTTTTAGGAGCAAGCAGCTGGAACGTCAGAGTCTTTGAAGGATTCACTCTGGTTTTTACCATGTTCCAAACCATTATGAAAGCGGTTGATTATTTCAATGAAGGTTAGTAAAATCTGATTATGCTCTTTTTAAATGCTTTTTTACCTCTAATAAATTTACAATAAAGAATATACTCATTTTCTGGGATGTGTCTTAAGGGAAAGAGAAGTGAGTCTTAACACACTTAAGGGAAAGGGTATGCCATTGTGTTATGTTGTATTATTTTTACAGGGAAAGTCTTAATTACTGTTACTTATTGAGCAGTTTTATTTTAATCAATTTGGAAACTCAGTGGGGGGGGGGTAATATGACATTTTATTTTGTATAAGACTTCAAATAGGCCAAGGAAATTAAGATAACAAATTGGATACAAATTAAAGAAATGCCAGCAGAAACATTTTTGCTTGAAAATGCTATATAAGGTCCCCTCATTCAAATATCAAGTTTTATACTTCCAGTGAAGTGAGCTTTTGCCGCCATATTGGATTCCTAAACTTTTATGTAGATACCATTTAAAAAATTTCTCATAAATAGTACGGTTTGTATCCCATTTTGACCAAATTGAGGCAGTCCATGTTATCTTGATTAACTTGTAAAAAATACAAGAAAAGGTATTGTAATTGACTAAAAAGTAGGGGTGTGCGAGTAGTGATTTTTTTAATCGAGTCGAGTAGTGCCAATTATTTTTGAGTTTTGAGTATTTTTGAGCGAGTATTTGCCATCAGTTGGTAGTTTAAAATAGTGTAATGTGATTTTGATACCACCCTAGATTTGATAATCTAAACAAGCTATTAAATTGCCTTACTACTACTACTACATGGAGAAACTGCAATATAGTGATGGGTGGAGACTTTAATTGAAAATTTGATGTAACAAAAGAGAGTGGATCTGCTCTTGCTTTTCAAAACCTTTTAAGACAATACAATTTTTATTGTTTGAACCGCAGTCCAACAAGAGGCAACAACTGTTTGGATAATGTCTTTATAAATAGTAGAAGTCGTTAGGATCTTGTCTCTTGTGAAATCATAGATTTTCCTTTCTCGGATCACGATGGAATTCTGGTTGATCTGGGGGTGGTCTCAAATTACAGAACTCGGGAGGGTCAGCCCAATAGTGCCAGTAACTTTAAAATTGTTTTTCCTAAAAAGTCATTATATGATCTCAGCATGACACTTGCCTCACAGGACTGGGACAACATAATCTATCAATATAATAATAGTAGTGCACCCATATTCTTCAAAAAAATCTGGTTTATAATCAACAATGCTATATCGTACTTTAAAATTTTAAAAGATGTCAATTCACATACATATAATAAAATAAAAATGTACTGTTATAATCAAGAATTGGCTAAAATGAAGGGAAATCTGTTATACTTTCATAAAGTATCGAAAACAGATGTGGGGTTGAGACAACATTTTCTAACCCTTAAAAAAGAATACAGGCAAGCTATTGCTTCAGCCAAGCTTTTACACAATGAAAATTACATAAATAACAGTAGTAATAAATGCAAAGCTGCCTCGAAAATTATTAACTATAACAATGTTCTTCTCACATTAAAAGTAATAAGACCAATATTAGCCCTGATGTTTTCAATAATTTTTTTATAACATCTGTCTCCAAATTAAAAGAAAGCCTTGGCAATCCATCCTGTACCCCCTGTTATTGGTTGGATAACCATAAATTAAATCTACCATCTGAAACCTTCCAGTGGACAAGTGTCAAGGCTGAGGAGTGAGGATATTCTTGAATCAATACAAAATCTAAATAATTCGGACAGCTATGATATATACAGTATGTCTAATAATATGTTAAAGACAATAGTTCCTGAAATTGTTGTCCCTCTCACATTTTGTTTTAATCGCTGTTTGAGTGATGGCTATTTCCCTGAGGAACTTAAAGTCTCAAGAGTTTGTCCAGTGTTTAAGAGGGGTCCAAAAAACAAACCTGAAAGTTATCGTCTCATTTCTATAATTCCAATTCTAGGTAGGTTACTTGAGGCCCTCGTATGTAAAAAAATTATAGCCACCTTGAAATGAACAACCTTCTAAGATCTATGCAATATGGTTTCAGGAAAAATAAATCTACTCTGCAAGCTTTAGACAAACTAGTGAGAGATGTCTCACAAGCCTTTGATGAGAAGGCTTTTGCTCGGGCCACTTTGTGTGACCTGAGCAAGGCTTTTGATTGTGTAGATATTAATGATCATATCTTGAAATTATCATACTATAGTTTTGGCAGTAAGACTCTCTCTTTTCTCAAATCTTACTTGAGCAACAGGAAACAAAAAGTTTATAGCAATGGTGACTGGTCTGTGGAGACTACTGTAAAGTATGGTGTCCCGCAGGGATCCATACTAGGCCCATTGCTCTTCCTAATCTGTATTAATGACTTGCCATCTTCAGTTCCACCTACAACAATTCTGTATGCAGATGACTCAACTTTTTTAAATACGAGTAAAAATCTAGATGAATTGTACATTGTTACACAAAATACTTTGGTGGAAGTGTCTAATTGGTTTAAAAGCAATGGCTTTCTCTTAAATGAGTCTAAAACTCAAAATATTCTTTTTACCTTTAGATCTTTTGAAAATCATGATGCTCAGTGCAACACAGTAAATAGTGCACGATTTGTAGAGTGTTCATTGACAAACATTTAAATTGGGATGACCATATAAATTACGTTTCCACTAAATTATCAAGAGTGATATAGCTTCTCAGATGTCTCATTTCCTGTGTCAATCAAAGTTATGTCAAATCTGATTATTTTGCCTTTTTTCAATCCATAATGAGATATGGGCTTGTTGTATGGGGCAATGCCAATAAAATAAACAATATTCTAACCCTCCAAAAAAGCCATAAGGGTAATTACTAATTCACAACAACTAGAACACTGCAAACCTCTATTTATTAGTTTAAAAATCCAAACAATAATAAATATGTATCTGTTTGATATTGTAAAGTATATTTTACAAAATCCACACTTAATAATGCCTAGCAGTAAAAACCACTCCCACAATACCAGAAATAAGAACTCCACAAGTATAAATTTAATAGACTAAGCAAGACTCTTAATAGTCATTCTTTGATTGCACTGAGGGTCTACAATCACTTGATACATCTGGTGCAAGGGTATAACAATAGAATGTTTCTTAATAAGTACTAGGAGTACGCTCTTATATTGCGTATGAGGATTGAGCTCATAGTTAAAAATACAAACAAAAATGTTTCAATTGACAATATACCTCATGGGCCCTCCATTATAACTGCAGCTTGACAATGACATACAAATCCAGAACATGACAAACAATGAGACCTGAAATCTGTCAATCAGTCAGACAAAGTGCATATGAAGTAGTTACTCACCCCTCAGTCTCACTGAGGGCTGCATCATCTAGGCCCTCATAATAATATTAGCTGAAGATTTTGATAAAATATAATATGTTGGCGACAATAAAGGTCCCCAATCAGTGAGAGCACATGGTTTAAAAGTTGTTATTTACACTTTAGTTCCACTGGAGGACCCATCAGGATATTTATTTTATTGTAGCTTAATATTGCTGTAAAAATATATACGTATAAATACAGAACTTGATGAACAATACGTTTTAAAATCAGTCAATTGGTTTTGAATGCCTAAATATTTTAAACTCTAATCCAGTGGTTTTAATGTAACACATTAACCTTACTGGGGGGGGGGGGCTATGCCCCCCCGGCCTCCCATTGTTATTGTAGCTTGATACGGTTGTTCACATAGCCTATAAATGCAGAACTTAAAAAACAATAAGGCTTATATCAGTCAATTTGTTTTTAAGAAGAATAAATTGCCTCATTTCAAAAAGAAAGGAAAAGTAGTATCTTATGTTAAATATAATCTAGGAAGTAATTAAAACTCTTTGACACACTTCTTAGAACAACCCACCAGTCATTGTGTCAAGGTCCAACATTTTGTATACATCTTAATATATAAATGCCCCCATAGCAGCAAACCTGCGTACTCAGCAAATTTCCAATGCTTATATATGTATCTTAATACCACATAAAGCCACATATATCAAGTTTCATCAATATACATTCATAAATAAACGATTTATGACATTTTAATTATTCTCCATAAGAATAACATGGCGGCTGAGTGTGCAGGTTTGCTGAAGCAAGGAACTCCAAAAATGGGGTTTTATACAAATATCAATGTAACTCAAGTAGGTAAAGCCACATACCAAATTTTAATAATTTATGTTCATAATTAAGGGAGATAACACGTTACTTATTCTCCTTAAGAATAACATGGGGCTGAGGTTTCCTGCTACGGGAACTATCGGCCGAAAAATGGTTTTTAGTGCAAATATCAATAGACCACAACGATATGAAGCAATATACCAGGTTTCATAAGGAAAAGTACAAAAATAAGCGAGATATACAATTTATCTTATTCTCCGTAAAAATAGCATTGGACAACATACTGGGTTTAGCACTTTCGATATCTCTGTAACTATTTGACGTAGAGCAATGACCAAAACACCAAATTCCTTTCTAAGCTGATTCCAATGTAAAAAACTAAAATTTGACTTTTTCAACAATTATATGTAAAAAGCTCAAAAAACCCACTTTTGGGATAAAAAACACCCCAAAATACCTCTTCGATAGGTCGATCTGTCTGGTTTATGAACTTAATGTCATAAATGCTGCTTTACAAGTTTAAACCAAATTTCTTCAAAATCAGATCAATTTTACGAGAGTTATTGTGCTCACGGACACACACACATATATATATATATATATATATATATGTAGTTTTTGAACGAATGGTGTTTTTGGCATCTGGAGACCTTGAAACGAAAAGTTATCATGGTCACGGGCTTACCATGCCGACTACGGTAATAGCTTCTTCCCTATAGGGGAAATTCACTCAAATGGATCCCTATTTCCCTTGGTCATGCCAGTAGGGGCGGCAATGATTTAGAACCGGAAATGGCATAGTGGTTAGAGTGCGTTATCCCGGAAAGAGTAAGAAGAAAATTCTCCCGCCAAATTTTTCCCACCAGATTTCCTAATCTCACTTCTTCCCGCCACCACGCTCCCTCCAGAATTTTTTCGGTAGTGTTGCCAACTTAACAGTGTGTCTAACCTATGCTCTACATTATTATATATATATGCTCCACGGTTAGACTATTATATGTATATATGCTCTATGCTATTATATATGCTCTATGTATATTTTTAATTATGGCTACATTAAATGCTCTATGCTATTATACTATCATATTCTCTACTTTTATATATGATCTACGGCTACTGGTTTATACTCTATGGTATATACACTCTATGGTCTAAGCTCTATGCTTTTATATGATACATAATTATACATATACTGTATGGCTGTATTCTTTATGGCTACATTACATGTATATGCTCTATGGCTAAGGGGGATTTCTTTTGAAGTCAAAAATTAAATTTTTCTATTGTAAGCTGATTATGACCCATGTTTCCACACCACCCAGGGGGTAGGGTCTCGGCGCGTTTTTTATTAAAGTGAGTATTCCCAGTAGGCCTATTCTCACTGTTTTTAACCACTGCCCCAACCAATGCAGTGATTCGTGGCAGCCACTCCATTACAAAAATGCTGCCTCCGATAAATATTTTTTGTTCTCTGTTTATCCCAGTAGGCTATTTACTAAGACCGTGTCCATTCATTTTAGCCTAGAAAATAGACAGAGAATTTTTATTTTTTATTTTTTTTGTTTATTTTTATTTTTATATTTTTTTTGTTGCGCCTTTTAATTTGCATTTCCCTGACAGTCGGAGGATTACAACAAACGGTTTCACGGTTTTTTAGGCCAACCTCCCCACACCCCTGGACTTACAAAGGGTTTAGCCCTGCCTGCTGGGTGAGCGACTGCCAGGCCTTATTTTTATTAGGCCCCACTCGAAAATATTTTTCAAGCGTAGTACTGTGCGGACCTCAAGGCGCAAGTTTCGTTTTTATTTTTATGTATAATGCAAGCTACTGTAAAACCATCATCATCTATATACAAACTTTCATTTATTTCTTTAACATTAGAATGAAATGCCCGAAGGAATTGAGCCTTCTCCAGGCCTTTTGTGTGTATGGCCTCGAAGGGTTTACACAGTGAGCGTAAAAGCTCTTCGCTGTAATGTACCTCACCTTCATCCCATTTTATGTGATGAAAGTGACGAGTCAGTCTGCGGGCTGTTCTTTTCATCTTGCTATTCAAAAAATTAAAACAGTAAGGAGGTCGGAATACTAGCTGAGTTCTGTAAGACTTTCCGACTATAGCAAACTCCTTTACAATAAATTTATTATTATTGTCTTTGAATCCGTGGAATTCAACTACAGCTTCCATAGTGAGACTTCGCTAAAAAGACGGTCAGCTACTTGAGATGGAAGTTGATCAGTACGGGTTTCAACGCCCGATAAAACTTGACCAATAAAAACTTTAATAATATCCTCCAAGTAAAACAATTCCAATAGAGAGCGGCCAATTAAAGGAATATTAATTACAAGCTGATTCCACTCGTTTCGATTGAGACTGAGCGTGTGTTGACCATCAGAGATACGAGCGTACTGTTGACCAAAGATACTGTTAACTTTAATTTCTGCCCCCGTATCGGTATTTACAAAACATTGATGCTTGCCTTCGAAAGCTAAAGTAATTTCATTGAAACGGTCACACAGCTGATAGTAAGAATCGTAAGACCAAAACACAACACCTTTCCTCCCCTTAATTAATACTCCGAGGCTGTTGTCCCTGTTTTTAAAAATACCCGATACTACGCACCTGGTGAGCTCAGGGTCCAAGAAGTGAACTGACTTTAGAAAAACTCCGGTCATTAAATTTATAGGCTCTGTACCCTTAGGGATGGGTATAGCTCCCATACTTACCTCCGTCTCGGCTGATGTCATCTCTGCTACTGATGCTCCGTTAATAAACACCCATCCTCATATACCCTATCTCCTTTATCTCCGTTCCCCTCCCCCTCCCCCTCAGAATCTGAAGAGGATTCTTCACATCCACTGTTGTCAAAATCTGTACGCCATTTTACTATAATGCTATCGATCCCCGGCATTAATTTAAACTCCTTTTCAACACTAGCAAACTTGTAACTGTCTACGTAATCTGTTTTCATCAATACTTTTTTGTAGTAATATCCAATTTTTACCCAACCGTAGTAACTCATGTTTACTCACCGAGTGTTAACCTCAGACTAACAAAATCTCTTAACCCACAACATCAAAACCCTCCCCATCCTCATCACTGCTAAAGTTTCCGTTGTCTCTGAGTTTAACAACTACGGTGGTGGTACCCTCAGGAATATCAGATATTTCCTTCTCACAGTATATCTTGTAACAATCCAATTTTGCTGTACCTATTAAAACATTATCGGCGTTATAAAACTGAATAATAACCCACTCGCCCATGTTTACTCGCTGAGTGCTAGCAAGAGAATAAACCTCTGAAAATTATATGTATATTTTACCCCCACTCCAAGGGGTGAACGTTTCGTTCCCCCCTTTGATAACACTACACCGGAAGTAGTTCAACCCAATTATTATGATTCTAAGTGTTGGACCCTCCGGGCTCCAATTACATTGGAGATTTGCTCTTCTGTTGATTTGATATGTCAAAAACCTGGCCCTATCCCTTGCTAACTGTTCCCAATCTGATTTTCTATCTTCAGCGGGCAAACTGTATATTTTTGTAACTACCGGGCTGGAGAAACTAACTCGATATTTTCCTGACATCTCCCGTGATCGGTGTGTATGTGTAGTGACAGTCGTGAATTATGAGACAGTATGCCCAAGTATTAGCTGGGATTGCTGTTTTAGTTTGAATCTCAAGCCTTACATCTACTGGACCGGTCTTAATAGTATCGTCCTGCTTTGAACAGTCAATTACATACAGAGGGCATTTTGTTTTTAAAATCATCAAAGTTTAATATCGGTGATCCGATTCTGCCGTAATACGAGTTTTGAAAGTTCTTATACATATCATAGAACAAGGTGGTGTTCCCACGAAGGTTATCGTACGGATAGAAACTAGAGTTTAAATACAGTTTAACATCGAGAAGGTCACAGGTGTCGAACCGTGACATATCCTTTGTTAAGTCATTCTTTCTGCCTGTCTGGAAGGCCAGAACAACATACCGGGGTTTTTCTGTTTGGTTAGATGTTTTAAGTGTCCAAGAAAATGTGTCTGTACTAGGGAGGTTCGGGTATTCAATCATTTCCCATTGACGGAAAAGAAGATGTATTGCGGGGTCTTTTTCAATAAAGTTGTATAATTTTAGTTTTTCAGTGTCGTTTACTGTAACGTGAGGTACTCGCCAGTAGATTTTGTCAATTGTTAATGTTAAAGTCCCAGCAGCTATTTTTACAGCGTTACTATCCGTACCCGAACGTAATAGTATCAGTTCCTGTTTAACATTTACCAACACCCGCCTGTAGTCTTCAGCGAATCCTAGCAAGAGTTTTAGTGGTAGCGAATAAACAAAATCTGTAACCTTTTCAGTACTACCAGGGCCAAGCCAGCAAGCGACCTTTAGAGCATTTTTCTCTTCGTCCCGAATTGAAAGAATATTTTTTAAAGTAGCACTAATACCGACATTTTTCGTTCTGTCAATTTCCTTGCCACAAATCTCGTAGCGGATTTCTTCAAACAAGAAAGCCATAGCATTATTAATAAAGGAAACATCCTGAGGAGTCCCGTCTGCTTTTGTAGCGTTGGTCTTGCCGTGAATCACGATAAAGCTTTCAAAAGGGGCAGTTATTATATCCTGCTGTAATAACGGTATTCTTATTTCATCATTATTGTTATAAGTAGTGGACACGTATGGTTGATGTGTGTGAAACTCCATCCCTGTTATTAAGTCATCATACTCAGCGTGGCTGTCTATCGCCAATAGCGCCATTCTGTATTACCTTAAAACCGAGAGAGCGAAGAAACGTTATATTTTTACAAGTTAACACCTTGGCTTTCTGAACACTACTGACTTGTTGCCCTAATGGTATATGCCTAAATAGTAGCCCCATTACTGCGCCTGAGATGTAGTCTCACCGAGATCCTTTCTCCGCGAAAGTTAACAAGATTACCGTTTTGGTCTTTTAGAGACACTGTCAAGTTGTTGATCCTTTAACTGATCACCGGTAAATAAATGACATTCCTCGGTAATTCTATTATTTTATAGCCCGGTGGTTCAGCCGGGTAGAACTCGTGTATGACATGGCCCTCAACCCCGTTCAAGTATGACCCGCGTGTGACATTACATTCCAGCCTTATAGAGTTAACTTTTATTATATCTACAGGCAGTTCAGATACATGCTCATTTTTGGCCCCGTATATTTGTTTTTTGTAGCCCAAGAGTGTTCCCAATGAATGTTCTTTAGTAAAGTCAATTTTCTCAGAACAACATATCGTAGCTTTCAAAGTGTTATTATTATGTTTCAAAGTAAATTGTACTTCTTTTGGCAATTGCGATTGTATATATTTTTCAATGTCCTCAATTTCGTAAGACCCTTCAGGGATTGTAATACTTTTATCATCACCGTAGTAAAACGTATCATTCATCTCTTTTTCAATGTTCGGTATAGAGTTATAAGTGGTCAGTTCAATTAAACCAAGTTCCCATGTACCCTTGCTAACATCAATAGGAAATGCTAACTCATGGGATAGAACACTAGTTACCCCTGTTAGACAGAACATTACTACAGAGAAACTTTAAACACAAATGTCCACAAACAACTGAGTCAAAATTCTGTTGTCTCTTGTAGTTATAGTACATCTCACATTCACCCAAGTACTTAGAAATTTCCGGTGGTGGTCTTAGGTTTCCAAAACTGTCATAATAATAGACCTTCTTATCAATCTTCCTGTAACATACCCAGTGCGTGCCTGGACCGGTTGTACTGTCCAAGTTTACTATAGCAGATTCGTACTTTCTCGGGCGTTGTGGTAGTCCGTCTCTCATGTAAACTCCTCTAAAGTTTGGAATTTTTAACAACTTTGCATATTTAATCAAATCGTAATTTGTAAGCGGCTTTATTGGTATCGAGATCCTTTTTTTTTTCTTCTTACATATGCCCTTTTTCTTTCTTCTGCCTGCGCCCGCCTTTGTACCCGAACCTTCCTTTCTATAGGGTCTAAGATACAATCCTTTACCTTTTGGAGGCGGGCGTTTCTTCTTACGACCTCCCCCCAATTTTGTTTTTGCTTTCATGGCTGTTGTGACTGCCCAAGCAGTGGCTTTCTCACCAACACTGGCGTTACCGGACTTGAATCTTTGCCAAGCGCGTTCCGCCAACTCCTTGTCCGCTTGCCTTCGTTGCTCGTTTTCGGAAAACCGCGAGTATGCTATGTCGTGGGCCTTACAGGCCGCGTCCAGCCCGTTTATTCCTTTGTCACCTCTAGCCAATCTCTCTTTTAACCTCGTGCCATGTCCGCATTACTGATAACCGGGGAGATGTAATTCAACAGGTAATAAGTCTATAGCTTTGCTGAGAACCGAAGAAACAATACCTCCGCCTCGCACAACCGCTATCTTACGTCTGAGAGTTTTCCTTCTTGTGTTAGCCATTTATTGCAAGCGCTAGTATCATCCGTTGTAATGTCGTTGCACTCCAAAACATTAATGTCAGTTATGAAGTAAACTTGCCCCTTTTATACCTAAACTGGCTCGGAGTTAGCTGGTGGGTTATCTTTGTCATATTCATCTTTCGTCCTGAGGAAATTGGGGAAAGGAACAGTATCATCTTCCATTATCTTCCTCATATTCCTCGTCCTCTTCATCTGGTAATTTGAACAGCTCTTCCCAGTTTAAGTCATTATTTTCACCCGGCGTGGCAGCTCTACCGGTTTGTTTTTTGATAATATAATTAAAGACCATGGTACCGAATTTTCTCAACCGTTTCTCGTGAAAATCTTTATGACTACTTATTAGACCTTCACACTTCACCAGTCGGGTCTTAATACTCGTTAATTCCGATTGCAATTGGTTTAGGTTAATGGTTAAAGGTCCAAGCTTTGATTCACAAGTGTTTTCCACATATTCCTTTGTCACTGCATCGCTGGGGTTTTTTGGTAAAGCTAAATTATTTATTCGTTTATTGTTAGCGTCATAATTATCGTTGGAGATAGTCATACTCAGTTTTTTTAGTGTGCCCAAGTTAACTGCGTCCGAGGAATCTACAGGGTTAGCTACACTCCATAGTCTTTTGTTTTGCATATTGAACCTCTTATCGTCAGAAGGTATAGATTTATGGTCAACATAATTTTTTGTAGCAGCGTCTAGTGGTTGTACCGGTGTAGCCAATTTACATAACCGTTTATTCTGCATATCATAGTCACCGTCCGGCGTCAAGTTAAAGCCATCGCCCTTGGGACCCTTGACGGCCTCATCTCGGGACTTTAGACTACGTCCAAACTTGTCAATCGTCATTTTAATAATGCTTTAAACCTACTGTTACCAGCTCCTTTTATGTAACCAGCCTCCCTTAGTTCCTCCACGATACTCAGTATTTCACTGCCATGGACTCTGTTTCCAGTCTCTGTTGACATGGCTATGTGACGTAATCTATCCACCAATTCGTTGGCGTCGTCCCAGTATATTATATTACGGGACTTTGCATTCTTCCACGCTAGACCCTTGCCCACTCTGGCCGGGAATAGGTCTTTTATAATTCTTCTGTACTTTAGATTGTTGTCCCTTCTAATTTGATTGTGGAATTTGTAGCCTCTCTTGTGAGCGTTGGTAGCGATAATAATACTCTTATAGGTCTTAAGATCGTCTTCATCGTATATATCCTCGTCAGGGGTTCTCTTAAATATGAGCTCATACAAACCTTCAGTAGAACTATATCTTGTGTTGTTTATTAGAATAGTTCCATCGTTGTCAAAGTCTAACACCTTATCTCCCATCATTAAAGTACTGCCTTCGTATCTAGGACCGTAGTCATGATCAATAACTCGGACCTTACCGCTAGCATCTTTTAAAAGAAGTGTCATATACCTCACCGTCATGAGGTTACTAAACTGACTTTCCATATATTGGGACGCTGTTTCCAGTCCCGAAGGGGTCGATACAATTTGCTTTAACCCACTGGTTTCAGGTGTTGATACTCTCTGCGGAATAAATTCAGCTTCGCCTTCATCATCTGTCGTATTGTAGTCCATTGGCTCTTCTTTAAAGGTTTCGGGTTCTGTTTTTATGTCAGGGCTAACTGTGGTTGTTTTTCTAAGTTCTTGAATAATTGGTTTATACTGTTTCTCAAGCATAATATCACTTTCCTCGGATCCTTCCTTAAACATTTTATACTTTCTCTTAATAGCATTACGTAGCTCTATGAGTCGGCTTGTCAGTTGCTGTTTACTGCTTCGCTTCATAGTCATAAATGGTATATTTCAATCAGCGCATCTAGATTTAAGGCATTTCGACTTGTCTGAAAAACAAGGCACGCCTCTTATGCCTCCGTATGTACTCGATAATATCCAACAGTGAAACACCAACGCTAAAGTCCATACCTCTGTAGTACCTCTGTTCTCTATCATTGAACCTGGGGATCACATAACGACCGGTAAAACTCCTGAATACAAAAGTACGTTTCCACCCGTCTCTCCATTCAGGTATTTCTGCTACGGTGTATTTATCACTTTCAATTGTTTTTTGCATGAATCCCTTGAGTAGCTCCATAGGTCTAGGTTCGTTGAGGTGTTGCAGTAAATAAGAATTTAAAAGCCAGAATTCATCAGGATTAGCCCCTGTAAACGCTTTCCATTGGCCAAATAGTACTCTGTTTGTTACACCGTACACGCCGTTGTTTAGACTTATACCGAATCTCTCGCACTGTAACGGTAGTGTGGGCAAGACCAGTTTGAGAAACTCTGTATTATACAATCCCTGGCACAAATTATTAACCCCGTTATAAGGTTTATTTCTACTTCCCCCTGGTATACTGTCAGGAACTTTTGCGTATCCAACGTTATAACTAATATCGATGTGACATTTTAACCTTAAAGCTCTTTTATAGACTGTCATCGGTGATCTTATAGGAATACTGCGTTCTGTCAGGAGTATACATCGTTTAGCGAAGGGAATCTTACATCCGTATTGCAGCATTTCATTACAGATTTGTGTAAAATTAACACTACCGTGAAGGTTACGTAAAGGCAATACTTTACCAAAAAATTTGAGGAACGGCCTGAATCTAGATATCATGTTTTGAGGGTCTCGCACGGTACAGTTGTACATATCTTCGTGATATATTACAAGTTCCAACGGTACGTTCTTTTTTTCACACTTGTTCATAAAACTAAGCCATGTATCACGGTTATAAGTTCTATCACTCGCTGAAATCATTAGCAGAATTACTGGTGGTATCACAGCAGATCTTTTTAGTTTCTTATGTCTCCAGCATCTTTTGCTATATTCATATCCATGAGGGTCTTTCTTACTGCAGTAGTTTCCACAGAATTTCTTCTTGTCCTTGTAATAAAAAGAACACAGGTTTGACTTGACGATACGCTGTCTTGTGTTGAAGCCTCTTAAATCGTTGTACGTGTAGATGCGCACCATTATAGCTCTGTTACAAAACTGTCCATTCTCACCCTGTACCTTCCCTTATATGGGTCCAGCGTCTTGTCAATCACCAGAAACCCAAAGTTGTCTCGCCACGCTTGAGCGCACAACTCTCTAAATTTGTCAAAGGACATGTCGGTAGTGACATGATCACTGTACACATGCCTTAGATTCATATTGTCTTGTTTGAATAAAATAACAAAGTTACAGTTGTCCCTCACCAGTTGCTTGGGTATAGCACTGTATGTTTGCCCTAAATAAAATGTATCTATATTTTTATGTCTACCCATAGTGAAATAACTGCGTATATTGTCATGTTTTTCGCAGGAAATATCGTCAAAAATCATTATAGAGTTTGGTTTAGCTTCGTTTGGGTGTACAACTAGACTGTTGTCATCATACGCGAAATAACCGACCTCCTTAGGCATTACCTTCTTTAGAAATTTGTACTTTGGCTGATGGAGGGACTTTGAAAAAACATAGACATTTTCAAACCTTAACCCATTCTGATCAAATAATAAATTAAATAAAACATTGGTCTTCCCAGAGGAACTTGGCCCGCATATTATACAGCGAATTGAATCAGGTAATAAAATACCGTGTTTGTTCTTTTTAACCATGCCCGACCCGATATATTCATCAAAGTTTTGAACGGGAAGCTCGACTTCCTGCTTCTCAACCCGCATCCTGACTGATTACTCACTACTGATTACAACTGATATATACTTCCCGGACGTGGTCTTGATAAACACATACCGAGCGGATGCAGCGGCCAACCGCTGTCACACCAAATCCTGTGAGTCAATCCAACTGTCATGGCTGCTATCATATCCCTTCCAGCGTACAAATAGTCTGTCTCCTTTCCTTTTTAAAACTCTTTCAACTAAATAAACGTTACCGGTTTTTGACTTGCTAATTTCTTCTGCATAAAACCCACCTTTTAATATTTCCCCTCTGTTTTCTTGTAATATGTATGTTACTGGTCTTGTCGGTTTAATCGCATATACTGTAAACGTCTCATTTGTCCAATTTGGCAAATAGCCTTTTTTAAACACTCTTTTAGCTTTACTGATTCTAACACTATCACCTAATTTTAATTTTTGTTTAAGGATTTTATGTTTGGGTTTTTTAACTTTATTTATTTTATTTAGAATGTCTTTGACATGTTTCTGTCTCACATCCTTGGGTTTCATACCTATAGTCCTGTGCTTTGTGTTGTTGTAAGATTTTATGATTTCTGGCAATAGACTTACCCACTCATAACTACCTCTGGCAGTAAATAGCTTGTACATTTTTGTCTTAATCGTTCTGTTCAGTCTTTCTACAATACTAGCCTTAAGTTCGGAAAATGTATGGTAATGGTTGATTTTGTATTTCTTCATTAACGCGTTTACATGTTTGTTGAACCACTCTGTACCCTGGTCTGTGTGAAAGTTTTTCATTTTATATTTAGCTAAGATAGGAGCGAGTGCCTTTGCCACTTCTGGCCCTGACTTGTCTTTTAGAGGTACAGCAAAAGCTAGTTTTGACAAACAGTTAATCATGGTAAGAATATATTTGTAGCCTTTGTTAGTTTCCGCATAAGGCTTTATTTCAACGAGATCAGCCTGGTAAAGGTCCCTTAAACCCTTAAGGGTGACTTTACGCCTGGAGTAATTTATTCTGGCCGGTCTGTGCAGCTCCTCAGCTATAGCTGTCTTACCGTCCATTCTACTAATGATAACTTTATTCTGAGGACACTAGTTTTATACTTACATCGGTGATTCTCATTATATAAATAAATATTAAGCTCGTAACAAATATAGCAAAGACAAATAGCTTGTCCGCTAAAGAGCTTATCAGACACCACGCCATACTTTCTCTTCTCACCGCAGTAACGCTCGGTCAGTACTGAGCGAAATGTCTATCGTGTTGGTGCCTCCTAGACACCCGGTGTACGCCTATTCAACCCCGTATACTCCTCCATACTTTCTAATGGAAGGCAGGACTTTACTTGTAACCCATCTTTTAAATGCTTTAGCTTCTGGTTTTTTTGGATGATAAAATAAGTGAGTATAATCCAGATTCATTGATGAAGGTAGACTGAGCTTGAAAGTTAAAGGGGGGTGTATCGATACACCCCCCTTCAGAGAGTATATTTACAGCCTTACACTTGTCTTCTTCATCAAAATTTATCCGCAATGCCTGTTTTGTATCTTGAAAGTTACGGATTTTTGGCTTTTGAACCAAGGATTGACTAAGTGTCTGTTTGCTTGAGTGGGGTTTGAGACCACCCGTGCATGTTCACCCAGGTTAAACATTATTCCGTGCGTGAGCCAATCCAGATTACCTGGTTGTAGCCCAGAACGAACTAATGTCCTCTCCATTTTTTAGCAAACAAAGGATAGAGTATTTTTTTTAAAAGATAAACCATGGCTCCTCCACCGCCATGGCCCATGGAGGCCTTCCGAAAGTAAACTAGCTGCCTCCCCCATTTTTTTATTTTTAATTTATATTTTTTTTACAAGTCCCACCATACGGACTCAAGGAGTAGCCCAAGTCCTCCTCGGATCGGGGCTCCTCAGTGTTAATAGTCCATCATTCACTCCGGGCCGTTCCAAGGAGTAGTCTAGGTGTTAGCTAGACGCCTCAACGTACAAGACCCTTCATCTCACATTCAGGTTTACGGGGCTTTTTGTCACCCGCGCCAGTGACCTTCATTCAGGTTTACTGGGCTTTTCGTCACCCGCGCCAGGGACCTTCATTCACACACACACACATTCATACAGTGGGAACTTATGCATTGTCCAAGACATGCCCAACTATATTTACAAAATTGTGAGAAGTTAGGAAATTGTTGTATGCAGAGTCAAAGTGCATACCATAACTCTTCATTACTTCTTTTGCTTTATTAAGTACATTAATCCCGTTAGGAACAGGAGACTTGATGAAACAAGGTACGAAACCCTTATTTTTGGCTTTAATGAGAGCTTCGTTAAATTTTCTTTTTTGTATGCGAATACATTTGTACTCGCAGACTCCGTACAGCTCCAGAAGAGTTTCTTTAATAAGGACACATAAAACATGTTTAAGTCCATCGTCATCTGACATCACAGCAACCTTCGGTGCCTGTTCAGTCAGCAACTCATTCAGTGACTGGTTTTCTTTACACATTATATCGTTTGTAGTTTTAAATTCTGAGTTAATTTGTGTGAGCTGTTGGTTAATTTCCAGTGATTTTGTAAGTGATTGTAACAACTGATTATTCTCTTGTTGGATTTTATACATTCCATACTTTCTAATGGAAGGCAGGACTTCTTCAAAAACCCAGTACTTGAAATATTTAGCAATTGGTAGTTTGGAGGAAAATATCAATTCATACAAGCCGGGCTCGCATATGAAAATAACCTTAGAATCATTGTAGGATTCCGGTTGAGTACTTCCGGTTGAGTTTTCTTATATTTTTCACTTACATGCGTTGAAAGAGCTTTATGTAACTTAGAGTATCCCAGTATTTTTGCGACATCCTTTCCTTTGAACCAAGGATTATTTTCGCTATCAAATAGGACAGCAACGGCCTGGTTATTAAATATATAAGAAGTTAAGTGAGACATTTTATATCAAGTATTGTGCAATAGTACAGATCAGAGCTATGTAAGGACACGTCTTACCTCGGCTGGAGCAGCGGCAAAAGTGACCGAGGCAGAGCGATCCGCGGGAGGGGAAAGTATGACTCATTATGGGTTAGGGGGAGATTTTCGCTCCCCCATACTTCCGGTGTTGTTTTACTCAAGTCTTTGAATTTTGTAGCCGTAAGGCAGGGTGTCGTACTCTCCCTCAAACTTCCTCTTTGGTCCAGTAATTTTGAAAACTTTAGTTTCGCTTACAGTTACAATATCGCGGTCTTTAGTCCTCCTGATTCTGGATTCGTTAATTTCCAGTTTTTCTACACTTTCCCTAAGGACCATTTGTTTCAGAGCTTCAAAGTTTAAAGTTTCGGAAGTCTTCATATTGAGGGTGAGGCCCTTGATTTTGCACACAGTTTGTAGTTTTTGTTTTTTGGTTGACCAGACAAGGTACGCGTAAGTTTTTGGTCCCCCAGAAACGAACTCTACGATGAAAGAGCCAGACCCGTAATCACCTGCCAATTCATCTGTCATTTCCCCGAGGTAATCTCCCGTAGGAACCTTATACAAACCTCCCTTATAAATGTAGAGAACCGAGTCAGTGTCGTAGTAGAGGACCTTACCTCCCAGGGCCTCCAGATGTTCATAGAGTTTAAGTCTCGCTTGGGCTGTAGTATAGGCAGCGATCACAACATTTACGTTTCGCAGGGGCTCCCCTACTTCCTCCAGGTACTCCCAGCTAACTACTACAACCTCCTCATTAACAGTCTGGATCCTATTGACTTGTATTTCTGGGCTTGTCAGCATTTCAATGAGAGTCTTTGAGTCTCTGACAATCATGGCCTTGGTTTGGTTCTCCCGCTGCCCGAATTTTCCCCAAAATGAATTTAACATTAATTTAGCCAATTGTCTCAAACCCCCGTTTTTACTAATTTTGTCTTTCTCTAATATGATTCCTTCATGATTGAAGTAGTCCCGCACGTACCGGTCTTTGTCTTCCTCAGTTTCACACCAGCTAGGATAGCCTGAGGCTTCCTGCTTCATTTTCAAGAATTTATTGATAAAATCTGTGAAAAGCCCCCCTTTTTCGTAAGTGGCTACCTCGTACTCCCACAGTTCGTACATGTCCAACACAACGTAACCTTTCTCTACAGCCTTCCTCACCTCGTCCATAGTCCAAGTCCCTACCAAAGCCCTTTCCTCACTCTCATGATCGCAATCCCCCTGATTTTGAGTTTCCCCGCAAGTCCTACACAAGGCAAACATGAGTTTCTTGTTCATTTTGGCTGGGAGTACCGGGTGGTAGAGATCCCGAGGCGGCAGGACTTTACACTTGAGCAGACCATCTACACCAAGCCCTCTCTGTCTGCACTCCCTGTCACCCACGTAAATCGTAGGATGACCAAGGGGATACTTACCGTACTTACACACATACGGATAGAGAGAGTACACGTCCACATACTGGATTGTTTCTCCCTCTTAACATTTGTGGTAAGTCTTGGAGTTGCCTATTCTGCCCCCAAAGAAAGCTTGTCTAGGGTCTAGAGGAAGGGTGTTCAATATGGGGAGAGAGTCCAAGTGTGTGAGCTTTTGTTCCTTCTTTACTTTACGAAACTCACACTCCCACATCTCCACAACATCAAAATCGTTAAATTTTGCCATTTTGGACTTGGTTCTCTCGTATCTCAAGTGAAGTGAGTCCGAGGGATCCTCCTTCAGAGGAGCCTCTCGATTGTACGGGAAGCATTGGGGCAGCCCTGCCAGTAGCACCCGTGAAACTCATAGATGTTTTCCCCGTCAAACCCATCTACTTTCATTCCGTTAATCTTTACTTCTTTACCCCGGCCCGCATGCTCAAATCTCACTTCACGCTTCTCTTCTTCCCAGCTGAGCCACTGAATGGCTATAGCTGACTGGTTATCCACTAAACGGTAGCCGTTCTTTGGGATGAGGCCGATCGTGTTTGGTTTTAAAAAGTTGCGGCGGAAGGCCAAGTTGCAGGCGCTAGCGATCGTTACAGCCTCTAGGAAAGGATCGACATTACATTCTTTCAGGAAAATACGCCTGAACTTAAGACAGGCCTGAGCTAGGATCTCTACATCAGAGATGCAGTACTCTAAGATTTCCTTTTTAAAGTCAAAAACGTAGTTTTCAGCCACTCTCGCATCGTACCAGCTTTCAAAGGCCTTGTGGGACTTTTCAAACATTGATCCCGGACAATAGAACTTTTTGTCGGGCATGGGGCCTACATAATCTTGGTTTGCCAGAGTGTTAAACAGGTGGGGAAAGTAGCCCTTCTTTCTCTCGGGAGGCAGATCGAAGGCTTGAGGGAGCGCTGCGAGGACCATGGGGAAATAGTTGAGTGAGTCCACAAATCTCACGTTGTCCATTTCCATGAGAATAATTTTAGTTCCCCTCATGACCAGATCGGGTGTGAATTTAGTTTCTTCCAACACATACTTTAACAAAAACTGAAAATCAAAGCCTTGGCCGTTGTGGGCAATCACACAGACATTTTTGAACTGTTTCCTGACTTCCATGACATAATCCATAAACTGTTTAACCGGGTCAGAGTTGAAGACTCTTGTACGGTTTCTACATGTCATACAAAATCTAGACTCGATGCAATTAAAGCAAAACTGTTGTGAAACGCACAAGTTTACTTTATGTAATTTTTGCTCGGGGTCAGAGGGGAGAGACTCGTCTTGGCGAGTCTCCAGATCAAAGAAAATGAATAGGTAGTCCTTGCGTTTAGGCTTACCCTCGTCTCGCTGCATGAAACATTTATGATTAGGATCTTGGAAGGAGCCGCAAGGTTTGCAATAGACTTCACCGCACTTGTGGGGTGTGGATCTGTCTCTAGTCGAAATTAATTTTCCACAATCAAGGCATTTTTTAACTTCTTTACATCTGTCGACTTGGTGAGCAGTGAAACACCGCTGATTCCGCAAAGTCATGTTACATTTTGGACAAACTATTCCCCCATGCTCCTCTTTGCAGGGAGGTGAGATGGTCTGACACTGAGAACATATGTTTGAACATCTATGTTTAGCTTTGTGATCGTAAGGGACGTGGCAAGCTTCGCAGAAATATACGCAGGCAAACGCAGCGGTCAAACTGTTGATTACGTTATAGTGGCCGTTATGAAAGAGCAAGTTAATTTTGAATTTTGGATTTTCAACACGACCCTCAAAATAAACGTCCCGGCCTTTTCCGTCAAAGTTGTAGACGGTGATTTTGAAATTAGTTAGCAAGTCCTGAAATTTGTCCAATTGGGGGATACCGGCCCCTTCTCGGGGATCTCTACCCTTGCCTTCTGCATCAATATTTGGGCCCTCACTGTCTGTCGTTTACCCTTGTCCGTACGTACAAGATTATACTCTGGGTCGTTTGTTACTTTAGCCATGGCCACCACCAAAGCCTGGGGGAGACACAGGTTGTCTTTGTTGTTAACAACTACGATTCCCTTCCTCGCCCTACCTCGCCCTACATTCCTCTTCAAAAGTATTATACAAGCCGGGTCTTACCCTCCCAGTACGACCGGAACCTACAGGAAGATTAACTCGGGTACATTCTACTTTAAACGTGTCAGTGGACTTGATGGATTCAGAATTTGATTGAACGATTCCCCCAAAAATTTGCCAAAGGATGTCTTCATTAATTTCACCAGCGGGCCGAAAAGCGACGAACCCGGGTTCTTTTGATTTTAAATTTAGACTCTGCAAAGTAAAGCCGAGCTGATCATTTTCGTGGGCTTGGCCCTTCATCTCATTCACAATTTTGGCGAAACCTTGTCTGAGCCAATCAATTTCAGTAGTTTCAGGAGGCGGGTTAGTAAATTTGAAAATAGTTTTAGTGCCGTACAAGCGAAATTTCTTTACATACGCCTGCTCGTCACAGAGTACTTCGACAGGCTCAACAACACCAGCCATTACTACTTAAGTCAAAATAAAATTTAAATAATATATCAAAACAATAAAGTGAGGTTAGGGAAAAGTGAGGTTGTGTAAAACCTCGACTTGAGTAAATACAACACTAGGGCTAGAAAATTAAAATAATAAAGTGAGGTTATGTTAGACACGAGGATAAATTAGGTTATGTTAAACGCGCAAAAGTAGGGTTATGTCTGACTCTCAAAAGTGAGGTTATGATAAGCAAAAGGGAGGTTATGAAAAACCTCGACTTGAGTAAATGAAATTAAACTAATACAGTCAGGTTATATTAGAATCAAAGAGTGATGTTATATTAGACACGCAAAAGTAGGGTTATGTTATGCAATAAAATTGAGGTTAGCCCCGGTACACTAAATAAAATATAATACGCGTTAAATACTAACGGTAAATTATAGCTAGCACTTACTGCAATTGCACAATACTATCACAAACTCACTATACCACAATATCAAAGAACGGAGCAGCGCAGAGACCTCTGACCAACACGAAAGCCGGGAACAGAGTGAACGAGGCAAGCCGGCAGCGGTGGAGGTATATGGATGGACCATTCAGAGCGCAGGACGCCTAACACAGCCAATGGGGTGCGAGCTTATTCCGGCCAATCGCAGAGCATTATTTTAACAGGTTGAAACTGGATATTTTAGCTGACTAACGATGTTTGATGAGTACAGCACAGAGTAAGAAGAAGAAGAAGAGGGAGGCAAGGAGGAAGAAGATGATATATTATTATATAAATAATAAATGGTGTAGCTATAGAGTATATGTATAATTATGTATAGAGTATATGTAGCTATAGAGTATATAATAGCATAGAGTGTATGTACCATAGAGTATAAACCAGTAGCCGTAGATCATATATAAAAGTAGAGAATATGATAGTATAATAGCATAGAGTATTTAATGTAGCCATAATTAAAATATACATAGAGCATATATAATAGCATAGAGCATATATACATATAATAGTCTAACCGTGGAGCATATATATATAATAATGTAGAGCATAGGTTAGCAACACTGTTAAGTTGGCAACACTACCGAAAAAATTCTGGAGGAAGCGTGGTGGCGGGAAAAAGTAAGGTTACGAAATCTGGCGGGAAAAATTTGGCGGGAGAATTTTCTTCTTACTCTTTCCGGAATAACGCGCTCTAACCACTATGCCATTTCCGGTTCTAAATCATTGCCGCCCCTACTCACGCCATTACTTGAGAATTAATGGACCAAATTGAATAATTCTTTTTTGTTGAGTTTGTTTATGTCAGGACAAGGTTCTTATAAAAGACAATTTTTAATCCGACCTAAGAGCTCTGCCCCACAGGCCTTCAAAGTTCCCATTGATTTGATCTAAGTTAAGTTAGTTACACCAAGCAGCTGTAAACATAATTGAAAGGCATATACATATGTTGATTATGGAAATAAAAAGCTACTTGAATGGAAACTCTCTTTTTGGAAATAAAAAAAATACTTGAATGGCAACTCAAACTCTTTTAGCGAATTTCCCCTATAGGGAAGAAGCTATTACCGTAGTCGGCATGGTAAGACCTAGGCCCGGGACCATGATAACTTTTCGTTTTGAGGTCCCCAGACCCCAAAAACACCATTCGTTCGAAACTGTATATATACATATATATATATATATATATATATATATATATATATATATATATAGAGGTGAATAAACACTTTCGTCTCCACGAAATGATGCATAGACATTTTTCTCTCCTGGAGGCAAAAGTCCGATCCATAGTGAATTTTCGGTGTTTTTGAATAGAAGAAATGTGTATAAGCTGTTGAATCATAAGCACATTTCTCTCCACAGGGTTCAGGTGTACCAACTTATGTAAAATGACACAATACAATCACTTTTGACTCCACGAAACTACACATGGCCACTTGACCTTCTGAGGGTCTGTAGATTATTTTCCTTCATAACAGCTAAATTATTTACTTATTTGGTTTTCTAAGTACTAATAGTGATTGTTAATGAAATTATGTAACAACAAATATATATATGAGAATCTTAATTCTTAATATTTATTTAAAAAAAAAACTACATCAAGTAGTATTTTTTAAATATATTTGTCTCAGAGATATAGGTAATTGTTGAAAAACCAAAATGTGGCTATACGAGAAGTGGGGCGTTTAAGGATTTTTTTAAGGAACTATGAACTTGTTTACACAAAATGATATAAAAAAAACGCTGATAAGTATTAACTTACATGTTATAGACAACCATATGCACCGGTTGTGGGCTGTGAGGCACAATTAATACCTTTACAAGTTAATTTTACTGCAAAGAATGTTTTAAGTCTGTCATTTCTTTCAGCTCTTACTAAAAAACCTAATAAACACCCGTCTCTGGTAATATATTTATTTTAAGAGTTATACTAAATGTTGTGTAACTCTGAGCTAAAATACGTCTTACAGATGTTCGGACTGAACTAATCCGTAGTACCAACACTCTAAAATTGGCTAATATGTTTAAAAAATGTATACTAGTTTTAGTGTTATTTTAATAAGGGTTATTTTATTATGTTAATACCAGAAGCAACATAGTTTTGGAACCAAATTAACCCTCCTGGTTATTTAATGACCCTTAAAACAATAAAGAGTGATTGCACTCGCATTATAAAGATACTATAATTGCTTGATAAAAGTCTATTCTTGTAACTTCATATGAATTAAAATATACTATAAAGTTTACAGAAAATATTTATTGCCAGCAAGTAGGTCTACTTTACGAATAGTCTTACTGGGTGTTTTCGCACCCATTTCTCGCATGACGTAACATCCTCACTCCGTGGTATTGAAAACACTAAATTAAACTGATAAAATTTCTGGCGTTTAAATGATTTTAAGATATTTTTCATCCGGTGAAGATGGTAAGGCTGGCTGGGTAGCGTATTGGTTAAAGTGCTTACCTTGTCATCCGATGTTGCCAGATTGAACCTGATAAATATTTGAAAATTATGTTAAAACTCTATACTGGATCCAGCTTTCATTTATGATTGGGATGACGATGATGCTTCATAAGATCTTAGATGCTTTCTGGATGACTTTACAAAGTTTTAATAAGGATAAACAATTGAATCCGTACATAATAAAATGTATGCATATTAAGTGACCGAGGGAATCCTTGGAAGGCCGATTACAATCACTCTACCAATCTCTAACCCACCACTATAATATAAAGTTTCAGTTTATTGTCTACTTCCCAGAGCCTGTGACGGGGGGAGGGGGCAAGTGGGGCAAAATTTAAAAAACATACAAGAGAAAATGCGTTCAAAAATAATATTTACACAACAATTTGTAAATGCAGGGTGGAGGAAAAGTCTTAAAGGGCTTAATATATTTATAATTCAGTTAGTTATAAGATTAATACTTTGCACATCCACTTGTTAACGCTAAATTACTATTTTTTTTTTTTATATTTCATTTATTAGAATGTCACATAACATTTGTTGGATACAGGAAAATTCCTGCTCAAACAGGTGACTAGTCATGCCTTATAAGTAAAATACTATACAAGTAAAATTAAAAATTCATTAAAGATCAAATTAATGTACTTTCATATTTTCATTTAAAAACTCATCAATTGTAAAGTAGGCCCTTTTATGAGGTAGGTCTTAAATAATTTAGAAAATTTCCTAAGCTCCAGCTCTTTTTAATCATTTGCAATTTTGTTAAAAATCCTCATCTCCATATAGAACGTACTTGTTTCTAATTGTTTTGTTCTATGTAAAGGATACAGTAGAATTTTTAATTAAGTCTAGTATCATACTTATGGCCATTGTTATTACTAAAATATGTTTCCTTATTTTAAAAAAATTGCAAAATCAGGGTATAAATATACAAAGAAGAAGCTGTCAAAATTTTAAAATTTTTGAAAATTGGTTTGCATGCTTTTTTGGGTGGGGACATGGTCATTATTCTCAACATCTATTTTTGTACCTTAACCCAGACAGCACAGCATTACCCAAGGAACATTCTCAGAATGTTCATGTGAAATATTGGGTATAAATTATAATCAAAATCATAAAAACTGTATTTCTTTTATATGTTCATTCATTAAAACTTGTATGTTAAATATTTATAAATTAAGAATTCTGGATAAAAAATAAATCCAATTAACAGTTGAAACGTTTTATTGAAAAATATAAATTGTAACAATAATTATGAAATCTATAATATCAGTCTTAATCCTCTTTCAAAATTATCTTCCACTAATTAGATTTCTTCCTCGCCACTGATGTGTTCAGCATGGACTGTTCTGCAACAAAAATGTGTGGTATAGTAAATAACTTAAATCTAAAATACAAAGACAATCACAGTTTTTAACAATGGTTTTGTCCGTACATCTCAACCAAGCATCGTAACTATCTGTAATTCAATGCTTACATCAATGACCCATGAACTAATGAAAACCCATAACCAAAGAATAACAATGTTTGTACTTTACAATTCTTAACTAACTTTAAGCCTGTACAAAAACTAGTCACAGAAAATACAGCGGCATATGGACTTTGAACCTCTTACTGCTTGCCACATCATGAATTATCGTTTGTGACGTCCAGTTTTGGCTTTATTTCATCGAAAAGCTACTAATCAGAGTATAAACAAATGTTAAGTTGAAACACATTCACCCAGATACTAAAAATGGTGATGGCTGTTGGATCCTTAACTTTCTATGAATAATATCCATTACTGGGGGGAAAGGGGGGGTATATTCAATAATATATCCCTTTAGGGGGCATTGTATAACCAGTAATGGAATAATGCCATAATCATCCACTGTTTTAGCCACCGAGCTGTAGCTGTTATGTATTATCCCAGAGTTTTGAAAATGGTAGGATTGTTTGTTACCCTCTTCTGCACATCATACTTGAAGTCCCCGATTGAGGATGGTGAGCGGGCGGTGGGGAAGCCTCTTATGGGGAGATTTCATGGAGAAATTTGGAAATTCCATGATTTTTGTTCACATTTCCTTATTTATTAGTTTTAGCCAATTGTCCTAGATATACAGGCTTGGTGAAAAGTCCCGGGACGGCTTAATATTTTTTTAACCGTTACAGATGGAGCTATACAAGTTGGTACACTGTTACTGGGCATAAAACACTATTTTACTACAATTTCAATGAGCCGCTACCACCTCAGGGGGACGGCTCACAAGGAGTCGGAAGAAAATCTTAAATAGAAGCATAGGTTGATATGCACATCAAATTAAAAGTCTTTATTATTAGAATACAATGCCGCAAATCCGACTTTAAACGGACAACCGAGCCCAAAATGACAGCTATTAAAAGATGGCTTGAATTTGAAATGTTGATAAGTAGCTGTGTGTAATCTAATGTAACACATTTAAATTTTGCATTAAGATGTAAAATTACATTAATGTAATACATTTCAATTTAATTTGCAAAAATTTACTCTCCTAGCTAATAAATTACTAAACCGATTCAAAACTTCAGCACATCAAAATTTCAAATTCAAGGCATCTTTGAATAGCTGCCATTTTGGGCTCGGTTGTCCGTTTAAAGTCGGATTTGTGGCATTGTATTCTACTAATAAAGACCTTTAATTTGATGTGAATATCAACCTATGCTTCTATTTAAGATTTTCTTCCGACTCCTTTTGAGCCGTCCCCCTGAGGTGGTAGCGGCTCATTGAAATTGTAGTAAAATAGTGTTTTATGCCCAGTAACAGTGTACCAACTTGTATAGCTCCATCTGTAACGGTTAAAAAAATATTAAGCCATCCCGGGACTTTTCACCAACCCTGTATAATTGGAGATAATTAAACTTCCTATTTTGTCATAGGATTAACGGATAAAAACTTATAGGCTTTACAAGCTGTAGAAATTACCAAGGCTACAAGGCTTTTTGGATATTTCTCCTTATTCTCAGTAAATATACCTTCAACCTGGGCACAACCACAACAGAAGCATATGAAAGAGTTTTTGAATGAGAAATTTCTCTATAACATACCCAAAATCAGACAAAACAAGACGATAGGAACACTTAAAATTCCATTAAAAATGGTGGCGGCTGAAATATGGTGCTTATGAATAAAATATAGTAGCTCTTTATAGTATAGTTTCTAGCAACCATTGGATAAGCTACTAAGAAGTATTTTTTATTGTGTAGGCTTCCACGGTCCGAAGATACAGTCATGAAGTTCATTTCCGGGTTAGTCTGTGTAGATGTCGAAGAAGTTTTTGGCTGACGTTTCGGATATATTACAATATACAACTTCAGGGTGACGTGAAATAGTAGCGAAAATGTATTTTAAAAGCTCACTCATTGACTGGTGCGCTTGTCCGAATATCCCGCTTATATAGGTGTCGCGTTGGAGCGGCCGTAGGTTGTTAACAGACCTGACCTGGTTCACGGCCATTCTAGAAACCTCAGGAATGCCAGTAGGGGTGGCACCTACTCTATTGTTTCCAATGCAGATATTCCTGAAATTGCTGGGAGGAGACAGAAGGGCGGTATCTCATTCGGTGTTTTGATCGAGAATGTTCGCGAGATTGTTGGGTCTGGTATTGGATTTATTTTTATGTATTTAGGTAATGTATTTAAAAGTGATAATTAAGTTTAATTTAATCCATGTCCGCAATCTAAATTCAAGTTATTTGGATATTTTTTGAATTTCTAGTTTTATTTTCTAACGTATTTTTCGATTATATATCAGACTCGTTCCTATAGGGAACTCATGATAAAAAATTCAGGAAAATAAAAAATGTTGAGCAACATGGCCTGGCTGATTTGAAATTGATTAACCCTGCAGGCTCTGTAAATAAAAGTAGGCCTAGGTACCCAATGTAAATACATAAAATTACCATTAATGTCATGGTGAAAAGATATTTAAATTTGACCTTAAGCTTATTTAATGTTTTATTATTGGAGTTACTTTATTAGTATGAAGACAGAATGCAGCACATACAAAGGCTCCAAAATTATAGAGAATTCGCATAACATGGTTCATTATTTTATTTGGTTAATGACTTTTATGCCTTCCCTGACCAAAACAGTAAATTTTCCCCAACTTCCCCTAACCAAAATAGGCTAGTAAATTTTCTCAACTCTCAACTCAGAATGGACACTTAATTTACACCATATTATCAATTACATAAATTATTTTTGTATTGGCCTCCACCTTTCCCATAACCGTACAACATTCTCGTATTTATTTATTTATTTTTATTTTAATGTTTAGGCTACAGCTGGCAGTAGTCCAAAACATTTATTGTCTTGCATTCATTAGGCGCTACCTTTATTTAAGGTTCACTTAGTCTTCATTGCACTATAAAAGTGTTTTAACCCGTTCAATGCGTTAAGCTGTATTAATCAAGATAATTACATTTGTTTTCGTACCAAGCAACCACCGGAAATTTTGCCTCGCACCAAATGCGTTAACAAAAATCTAATAAATTTTTATTTTGGAAAGGGGGCCTATTGCTTTGCATTTATTATTAAATTAAAAACTTTCCCTGACTAGTATAAAATATCCAGCATTTTCCCTGAGCTTTTTCAAATCCCCTGACTTTTTAGAAAGTGTGAACCATGTAGGCCTATAAGGATGGTGTAGAGCAAAGAAAATTTAGCCTACCCTCCAAGAACAGAATTTAAAAACCAAAGTGATAGGGCCTAATTTAATATCGAGCGTAGCTGGGTATACTACCCCAGAACAAAAATATTGTAATCCCATGCATATACTAAGTTGCGGTAGGTACCTATTTAGGTACCTACTTACTCGTTTGAATTAGCAAGTCTTCTTCTTCTGGCACACCTTCAGCTGTCACGCTTGTTTCTGATCCGGCAGTCACTTCCAGTTCTCCAGCATCAATTACGTGTTGGTTACTCCCATCAGGATCAATACCTAATTAGCAAAAAAAAGTTAAATTAATGAAAAATGTATAACGTACTGCTTACGTGGGCCTATTGCATAATATTAGAAATGTGTTTGAAAAAAATAGGCATGATAACCATCAGCTAATTTTGGATAATTTTACTGTTACAAAACTAAATATTTATACCAACAGAAGTAATTCTGAATATATTCATAGAAAATACTTTGCAAGCATATTTAAACTAAATAATGAAAAAATCCACATGGTACAGATATTGGTGACTATCACTCAGGCAAAGTACGAGAGAACCTGAGGCAACTCATCAAAAACCCAATCACAAGTGAAAGTACAGTAGTGATTTGGTTTTTTTGTGGTCTAAACAATATTTAACTCGTGCAGAATGTTTTATGTATGTGAGACACCTTCTGTAGGTATAATCGTATTGAATTTGTAACTATCCTCTCTTAAAAATACTACCAACTCTAAAATAATTAGAACATCTAAGCTGTAGACTGACTGTTATTAGGAGAAATTTTCAGTGTAAGAATCTGATTCATAATGTTAAGACATACCGTATGCTATATATAAAATTAACATTAATAAAAATATCCACTGAATAAGACGCTCAAAATGGCTTCCATTTACCTCTTGGCAAAAGTTAAGTAGCCTAAGGTTTTCAAATTACTATTTTGCACTTTGAAAGGTTTTATTTCAAATGTTTGTACAGGGGAAAGTTGGATTTTTCCCACTCTGTATCTCATTTCTGATCAGGGGGGTAACTTAGCTCTACCAATAACAAACTTTGCAGTACGAATAACAAAATTAATACTTTTATTGCTACCCATAACAATAGATTTAAAAAACATAAAACGGTCTAGTTTGCGGAATTCATTTTATTTTTTTATCCCCTTTAAAATTATGTGCAACTTGTTAGGGGTTGCCATTTGAAAAATAAAAACTGCCCTTAGCAACCCCTAATTATAGGGATGAGGTTTGAAACCCTTAACCACATAAAAACTACTTTTACTTATGCTAACAATATTTACCAAAGATTGTTTAAACATTTATAGTCGTTAAAAAATTAAGAGGAGAGAACTATCATGGGACAAATAATTGTTATTAATGAACTTGATTTTTCTGTAATATATATAAAAGCATTACAATATTTTAATTGATATGAGGGGCGGTTATATAAACAGATACACCCAATTTTATAAGATTCCATTTTACTTTGGCGATACTATCTATTAAAAGAATAAGAAAAGGGTAGACTATATTTAAATCTAATTTAATTTGTTTTATGCCTATCAATTTTGACCATATCAATAATCGTTTAAAGACCATGAAAACCATGAAATGTGTTGTGATATTATTGACTTTAAGTGTAAAACCTAATTTTAACTTGCACTAGGGATCAGTCTAATCGCCAACATAACGTTGAGTAAAGGACTTCAGTCTGTTAAACAGAAATTGTTTAAACTCACCCACTATCGTCGTTTCTTGTTGTGTAGCCAATATTCCTTCTTTTCCAATCTCTTCCAAATCCTCCATTTCTTCAACGGTTTGGTTACTCCCACCAGGATCAATACCTAAACCGCAAAAACTACTTTAGTAAAATCAAATCATTTAATCATTGTCTAAGACGCCGACGCTACTACAGCGTATTTTAAGGCAAATATGAATGAATGATGAGTGGAGAATGGGTGAGATGCCTTGTTACTGACTAAGACTGACTGTTTCTTTAGCCAAGATCATTATTTATAACACACTACTTATGTAGGACTACCGGATAATATTAGAAATGTGTTTCAACAAATAGTCCTAATAGCTATCAGCTATTATTACAGCTATTACAGCTATTTCATTGTTACGCATCTAAATCTTTTTGGTTTGGAATCACAGGGCTGGCCAATATCACGGAATAGTTTTAAAGCAATATTTTAACCAACACAAGGAATAATGAATTAATTCATAGCAAATACTTAACTTCTTGCTGCAAGCATTTGTTACTCTAATTACCTTGCTGGATCTTAATCAAGGTTTAAGGTTATTTCTATAATTTTTAAATTCTGTACCTGTTTTCTCCTATATATCGTTCAACAAAGCTATATAAAGATTACTGATCAGTCATAAACTAAAATTAGCACCGTACGCTAAGTTACTAAATTTGTTTTCTGCCAAGTGCTGTTTCTTAATAGGCTATATTAAGTAATCGATGTATACTATACATGTAAATACTATAACATGTGTATACTAAAAATGTGCAATGTAGGCTATAAAAATAATTTTTGTAGAACATTTTCATTAGACCACAACTAAATATAATTTTTTGCCCATTTTTCCGGTATTACTAAGCTAATCCCATTGCACAATTACAGAGAATACCTTTAGTGGTTCATATTCATTTATGCCCAACATTTTACTGTTGTAAGCAGTCTCCAATTTGTCAAACAATAAAAACTTGTTGTTACTACATTGACCCCATCAGCACAAATTGTTGGGCCAATGTTGGAAAATGGTCGGTGGAAATGGTATAGGGCAACAGTTGGCAGGTCATGAGGCCCGTGGTTCCATGGTGGCCCATTCACGGATTAACCAATCATTAAATCAAAATGGTCCAACTGTTAAAAAATACCGTTAAATAAATATGTTGCTGTTAAAAAGCATGATTATTGCAATTTAATTGTTTAATAAAGCAATATTATAAATGTTTAATAAAGGATTTTAGTTGCAAAAATATTATATCTTACGACCATTGACTTACTGTAAACTCGCCTTAACCCTCACGGCAATTGTACATGATGGAAATACATAACGGTTCGTTTAAATAAGACTGAAAGTAGGATTTGCCAACAATAGCTTTTGATGGCCCAAAGGCTGATATGGTTTGATTTGCAGACGCGAGCTACCCAGCTATTGGTTCATAGGCCCAACCATTGGTTAATGCCAACCAACCATTTCCATCCCATATCCTACAATGCAGACAATAATCCAACAGTGTGTGCTGCTGGGGTAGGATAGCATAACATTAAAAATTACCTGTGAATTCGTCATCAAGAACCTGAGTTGACGGAAAGGAGTGTGCCTCCACTTTTTCTGCTGGGACTAAGTCTGAAATGTTTTTGTGTACTTGTTCAGTCGTTTCACCTAATAAACAAATGTATATGTCAATTTGTATGTACCATTGTTTGTTAGTTTACAAAAAAAACATACAAACATGTACCGTTAGTGTTTTATCGCTAATACAGTGTCTACATTCACATAGAATCAAATCAAACCTACGCATTAAATTTACCATAATAAAAAAGATCATTATTACATTTTTAAGTAACATGAAACGGTCAACATTCGTTGAAAATTAGGTGATGAGAACTTAGCGTTTTAACCTTGTATTATTATATAGGATTGCCAGATCTATCATGGTTAATGATGTTTCCATGATGATGATGATCTTTGATACAAAATAAAACTTTAGTAAACCAGACGTTGGTTTAAACAAAAAAATAAAATTTGGACGTTCTCTTTTAATTGTAAAATATCACCTTGCCATAAACACACACACACACGAACTGAACACTTGTTAAAGGCCTGACGTATAGGATAAAGTTGAGTGTTATTAGGTAGGCACAATTTTAGACTATACACCTGTACTAGGCTGAAAACATTTTTGGTCCTCTGATAACAAAAGAGGCGGGATTCTGCATGTAGTTCTGACAGCACTAGATAGAAATCGCCGCCATCGCACAAAATGGCAGACGTAACTCTGGCTCATGCCGCTTGGCGCACTCAACTCGGCCGTGGCGTGTTTTTAAAATCTCATTTTGTTAATAAAACAACTGACTCGCTTTCTTCGCAACTCGGAAGTTTTAATATACTAAGGCTGTAATAACAAAGGTTGTGTGAAATAAAAATAATATTGTAATTAATGTTACAAACTTGTAATAAAATTTGTGTCGGACGTCATAACCGTCTTTCACCAGTGTCAATCAAGCGAGCTCTGTCTGTTCGTCTGCCTATGCGATTCCAAGTAGTTTGCATAATGTCTACTAGGAGGAAGCACATTCGATAGCGCCCGATGCTGACCGCGCTCATTAGATTGTGCTGTTTCTTGGTTAACCAATTTTAGCATTGCATTTACCGTCTGCTACAGGTGTATGGTCAATGGCATTATCTACTCACCTGTTAATTCATCATTTCCAGAGAAAGGTATAAGACTGTAAGTTCCACACATATGGTCATCTGTCTCAATAGATTGCAGTTCACCTACAAGCAAAATAAATGTTAATTTTTTGTATTTTCAATGTTAGCTACAATTTGTTATTACAAATTATCGAAAGAAATACATAATTTACAAAAAAAAACCAATAAAAAACCTGGCAAAACCAAAACATTTTATTTTCACGCAGAAAGCTATAGACCTACACTAGTACGACTTTAATGTCCATTTAAGTGGGTATGGATTATTTTAAACAAAATTTGGTATTTTGGAAGCACTTTTAATTTGGATTCAAATAATGTTACATAAATGTAATTGAACAAAAACTAGACCAATTAACCGAATTGCCATGAAAATATTTAAGCCCTAATCATTCGGTGCAGTACTGGCTGCTAGTTGACTAAGTTAGCATGGCCACAATTAACCAGGTGTTAATCTCTGTGCTCATGACGTTTAAATGTATATCTATGTTTGTTGTAGTTTGTGTTTGTACGATATAATAATTCATTTAATCTCTTATCTATATTTCAGTCTATAAACTGCATATGCTTAAACAAATTAGACCTCCTGGAATCTAGTAAAAAAGTAGGGCCAAACCGTTTCGGTAAACTGCACTATGGTATTTTAAAATTCATTAAACTTCATTCTAGCGGCCCCTAGACTATATAAACACAACTAAACAGTACTCCAGTGTTTTGTTTATGGTTTACTGTTTAAGCGAATTTCCCCTATTGGGAAGAAGCTATTACCGTAGTCGACATGGTAAACCTATGCCCGTAGTCGGCATGGTAAACCTATGCCCGGAACCAAGTTAACTTTTCGTTTTGAGGTCCCCAGAAGCAAAAAATACCAATCTTTCAAATTGTTCAAATCACAGTAGCACATATTTCTGATAAGTTACAAATAAAAAATGTTTAATTTTCAAAATCTTAAACAAGTAAATTAAACTTGTGTACAAGTCTCCGGTCGCTAAAAAACCCAAAGTTAGGTACTGCAAGTGTTTCCTACACAAGAAGTGATTTTCTATAATTAGTGGCTTGTTTAGCAAACTTGTCTCCTAACACTAGTATTAAATATCCGAAATCACTGCTTGACATGCGTACATTGTTTTTAAAACAACCGTCACATTTCAGCTTTCCACCCAAAGGATCGACGAACTTTACTTTTTCTAGGCCTCATAGCATATCACTGCCACTATACCTATCTCCTGTGATTCGCCAAAATAACACAGACAGCTGCAGTGAGAACCACATCTTGGCTTGGGCGGGAAAAATATTGGTAACATTTAAAAGTCTCAAAACGAAATGTTACTAACATTTTTTTTAATAACTTTTGTTATTCACTTCTGTTGCTAACAAAAAAGTTAGTAACATTTGTTGGTAACTCCGGTGTAAACGCGGCTTTACCGCATAAAATAAATAAATAAAGACCCAAACACTACACTTATCGAGATACTTGAAAATAGTTCAGCTATGGAGAAATAAAATGAGTATTACCTATAGGATTTAATAGCTGTACTGGTAGGTCAAGTAGAGGAATTGGAATTTCATCAGTTTGTATATCCTTGTCTGACAAATTACAACTATCAGTCTGTGTTTCAATCGAGGGATATGCCATAAACTTGTACTGGCTTTCTAGAGCATTAAATTTGTTGAGCGTTTCCAGCTCAGTCTGCATTTCATGGAGATCTGTAAACAAATGATGCCACATAGAAATGTTTTATAATTTATTACTAGCAGTTTATGGTGTGCGTTGCTATGCCCAATAATTGTGTTAAAAAATCTTCACTCATAATAATTACATTACAGCCCCCTAACTAAATAAATAGACAGCTCTGCTGTTTACACTATTTTTTATTAGTCCTAGTCATCTGTGAAAAATAACATATCTTTCATCCAAAACAATCAGTTAGCATGGTAAAATTTAAATTGTCATCATTCTTAAAACGAAATTACTCCAAATTTAATAACTTACTAATTTAAACAATAATTAGGTCAATAATTTATCACTTCACAGTACGGTAACGCAGCAGACGCACAGGCCTTTGTTGCCTAGGTCTGCTGATTCCCATGACCATTTTTTTATATAGTTCTATTACAGTAGCTATTGTAAATTTATATTATAAGTTTATAAGCAATTCTTTGTTTTCTAAGTTTTGCGTTAAAAAGGAATTAGGCCCTAATCGTTTTCCATTAGTATAACTTTGCTCACATCCCCAATATGGGATGATTGTCAAGGTATTTTTAAAAAATAGTACTTTTACAATACCTTTTAAAGGTTAAAATACCTTGGGTGAAATTGTGGCACCCACCAAAAACTGTGTTTCCCTTATTATAAGCTAGAGGTGTTCTGAGTTAGTTGTTAGTTCTAGTTTTCCTAATAAAAACCACTGATTGAAAAGTTAATACAGGGTATCCACACTTTTGCCTAATCCAGTATAGAAGATTAACTTGTAACCATTTTTATTATATTGGTACCTATGATTTATACACAACCATTATGATTTATACACAACCAATTTTAAATTTAAGAAGAAGTTAATATTGTTCTAATAATAAAACACATAATTTAGAAATACCTCCTTGTTTAAAGATGATGCACCAACTGTCTTTGCCATTATGTGTTGTCATATGTAAGCCTTCAGTGTGTGTTATATACATAGTTCATCCGATGGTACAATTTTGAAAAAGCCCAATTGTAACATTTTTACAATTGAATACTCTTTCCTCCTGCAACATTCAGAATATTAAAGTGAAGAATACTTTAGTGACAATACTTATCTTACAAGTTAGTTATAACATAAAAGCGAGATAATTCAACCTGGATTTAAACATGAAATATAAAAATATCATAGTTTTAATGTGTTAACGGTAGTTTCATACCAAAAAATATCAGTTAATGAATATATCCTATGAATTAATTACAGGATTAATCATATCACCATTAATTAATCCGAAATTAATCATGTATTTAGAAGTAATTTGATTAATTAATCACAGGAGCCCCCAGCGAGCGAAGCGATTATATAGTAGTACCTGGGGGGCGAGCTTTGCTCGGGGGAAGGCCAGTCAGTTTGTTAAGATGACTTGGAGTAATATATCTCACCACTTCCCCCTACTGATAATTAGATTTGTATAACTCATTTGCCTTTCTTATACATTTTTAAGGTCACTCCAGTTGTTATTTATAGCTCAATGCCCCTTTAATTTATTTTAATACTCTATTTATGTAATCTTCACTCGAATCTTTTAATCTCTGCTCTCAGGAAACCACATGTTATAATCATATACAACATGAGTATTACTTTGACAGTTCCCTGGTTGATTATGAACATCTGTTACAATTCTTTTGTTTTGATTTGAAAGTCCATAAGCCCAATGTTAATTTTTTTAACTTTTCATTTTAGTTTTTTTACATTATTTGATTTTTCCTGGGGATAAGGCCTGTCTAGAACTTATTTTTATCCCAGAAATTTGTTATTTCGAACATTTGAAGGAAATTGTTGGAGCCGTTTTTTGAGATCTCTGTCGCAAGCAAGCAAACCTTACTCATATTAGAGTATAGGATACGGCTTGTTGATTGGTTCATTTATTTGGTGTGGCTTCGGTTATATTCGGTGTCAAAGATTTGGAAATTATAGTCTTTAAAATTGTCCTGATAACATATATGTTGATTCCACTAATACTTAAACAATACTGTGAGAAACAAACATTGTAACGGGGTACAGTACTTTAAGCATCCACCAAAACAATCAAATATAAAATATAGTACCACTATGATACATACATCAATTTTTACAGATAAGAATATCGAAAACAAAATTAAATAAACCAAACCATGACAAAAACTGTGCTCTGCGGAGTTAGGTTATAGATAATCACGGTTTATGGTAATTTGCTAACCAATAACCATAGAGTAAGATAATGTAAAGTAAACCACTTCTCAATTGTATATTAAAAACAATAACAATTCAATGGGAAAATGGTTAGAATTTAGAATATGGTTATCGATCAATCTTGGTAACAGTATCAAAAAGTTGTAGTCATAGCTAGGCCCTACTGGAAACCTTTTGAATTTGTTTATTTGTTTTCTTTTTTAAATAAATAAATTATATCTTGTCTACAGGTAACGTTAATTTAATTAGTCATCTAAACAAACTGACTGGCATTCCCTCTAGCAAAGCTCGGCCACACAGGTACTATGCCTAATGCGAGTATGCTTGTATCTCGACTCCGGTATACACGTACACCCTTATGGAGTTTCAAATCAAAACAAAAGAATAATAACAGCTGTAGCAAAATATCCAGTAAACGGTCAATGTAACTTTCACATGGTAGAGTATAAACTACTGTTATGACCATTGAATAAAGAGAGAATCTAGAGTAGATATATCCCAAATGAGTCCAAGTAGTATGCTATATAAAAATACTTGAAGAAACATTGAGTTAAAATAACAACTAGATGTAGAAAAGAGGCAAATGAGTTATACAAATCTGATTATCAGTAGGGGGAAGTGGTGAAATATTACTCCAAGTCATCTAAACAAACTGACTGGCCTTCCCCCGAGCATAGCTCGGCCCCCAGGTACTTTAAGTAAAGTGTGCTAATCGGAAGGACGAATTTGAGCATGTCCTGCGCAGCCTCCAAGTGACGTCACGGTGTTTATTTGATCAGCTGGTTTACAGTGACAGCTAGCTGATGTTACTCTCGGCTAGAGCCTATCCAAAAACCCAGGTCGGGATCGGAACGTCTACCCTCCCTCCATCCACAACACCGCGGCCGCGACTAAACTTGCAGTTTCGCTCCCACAGCCACAACTCCAAATTACGCTGATTTAATTGTAAAACCCCTTATATATTCCTGGCCTGCATGAAACAGGCCTAATAACGGTTTAAGTTTTATATTCCAAATACCAAAACTGCTTATTTTAAGTGATGGTAAACTATTACCATGTTTTACTCGTGTATTGTAAATTACGAGCCTCTGTGGCACTTCTTATTTTTGTAAACGGGACATATTTAGATTAGCCAATTGAAACATAAATGTCTATTTTACATTTTTTGTTTTTAGGTTTTTTTGTCGGAGTTTCGGTTTGGCCAGTACAAGGAAACGATTAAGTAAATTTCAATGTTGGCGGGTCAAGACCAAACGCAGGAAGGTTGTTACATACTGCAGCAAAATCCAAAGCTCTTTTTCCTAGAGGAAGTTCGCTATCAATGTACATATATACAAAATAGATGACGTCCCTCTCAACGATAACGGTGTGGTGGGGATGTAGGGAGGGTAGACGTTCTGATCCCGACCTGATTTTTTGGATAGACTATAGCCGCCGCTGAAAGTATATATGGCTATAGTTCCCATTGTTGCAAACTCGTTCCTAAAAAACCGCGTCACCGAAGTATTCTGATTACCCCATGTCCCCCACTCCTTCACATAGTATAGTCAGAATACATTGGTGGCGCGCTTTCGCCTCCAGATGACGTAACGCTAGGATGCGCAATAGCACACCTTATTTAAACCACCTAGGGGCAATGGACCTAAACAATTTGTTGGAAGAATAAACGCAGTGGTGCCACTAGACATCAAATAATTTACCCTCTCTCGCCATGAGAAATACCCTCTCAATGAGGTTAAATTGATATAAATTATTTATAGTTGGACAATCCGCTTAAAAATTAATAGACAACTTAATCCTCCTAAAAATCACTGCCTGCTTCTGCTTACATTAGACCATCATTGATTTTCCTCCTTACTTTTAGTCTATAATAATTGCCTATTAAAATACATTTTACTTCATTAATCTAACTACTTATGTGGTACATACACATGTTTAGACATATACAATTCATACAATACATACAATTCATACAATACAATTCATACAATACAATTCATACAATTTCTTTATTTTGTTTAATTTTCTCTTACAGAGCATGCACTGTTAAATCTTAAAAATGTTAAACTCATTTAATTAAAACTGAGGTAGTATGCTTGTGAGCCGCAAAAACAAAGGGACACAACTGTGAAAAACTATCGATATTCTGTTAATTTTTCAAACCCTACAGGAGTAGACAAAATAAGAGAATAAAACACTAAGACAATATTTAAAATAGGGTTTTAAGAGTCCGAAAAGTATTGTAGGCAGTTAATTATGTAATAGTTTTAAAATGAAATTATATGTGTAATTTGCCTAGTTAATATACAAATTGTGATTTGTCAAGTTAAAATGAACGTTTATTTTTAACTATTACATAAGTTACTTATGGTTTGTCAATTATTTCATAGAAAAGGTTTAAAAGTCACATTAAAAGAGTAATGCAAGTTTATTACTACTGTTCAAAATAATCCAAATTCAGGTAATTGTTTTGTTGGCGATAAAAACACAAACAAAGGGAAATCATAATGATCAAGTATCAAGGGCCCCCTAGCATTTAAACCAGAAAACAATTAATACCGTTGTTAAACATAAAACTCAGCCTTGAACAAACATTTACACCTTTTTAAAAGGTGATTCAGAACTGCTCATTCAAACTGTATGACAGTAATAAAATCATATTAGTTTATGTAATATGTAGACTTACGTAGATGAGGAACTGCTTGAAGGGCGGCGCAGACCCTGTAGCGCTAAGTCCAAAATCCTTTTAGAACGTTCCATCGTGTGTGTCAAGAGACAACTGACAACTGGTTCTGTTCTGAGTGTGAACGTAAATTCCTTACACCCCCCCCCCCCCTTCGACCAACAAGGGATGCGATTGGCTGCGGCCCGGCCCCTGCCGGCCCGGCATTCTGCGATGCAGGGGTGGTTTTCATGAACTAACTTTATTTAAACTTGTACATATACGTTGTTAAGGTATTAAATTAAATTGTTCCCTACACGATATTTATTATCTAATTCGTCACTATTGTTATTTCATCGACGCTTTCCATCAATCATTTATACCGTCCACCAGGGCCGTTTTTAGGACCAGGGGTCCCGACGGGAGAGTTCGAAAGAGATGCCTCCCTTTTATCACGGGAGTCAAATTTTCCCAGAGAGGCAAATTATGAGACAAATTCAAAAGTTTATCAAAACAAAAGTTTTAAATCGGGAATATTTTTACAGAAGTGGATGATGATGACGGTGTGTCGCCCTTTAAGTGGTGATAAAGGTAGTTTCAGAGGCTAATGTATTACTCTTACAATATCTCACGCCGTTCTTACTTAAAACAGTCTTAATACATTAGTCCGTTCAAGTTTAGGCCACAGAGAAATAATTTACAGGGTGGCAGAAGACAAACTAGAGTGAATTCAACTTCTCCCCATGAGGCGCTGCGCCACTATGATCCAAAATTTGAGTATTTAAATAGTCAAATGAACTCAAAGTTTGTAAAAATACTCCAAAGTTCGAGCGACTATTTCCCGCCAATCTTTGGACGATCGCGACCTGCCAAATCACGTAGTAAACCGCCAAAGACGATCGCACCAAGTAAAATCGGCCGAAAATTACGAGACATAACATAACGCATTTACACATGAATCAGACATAAAAAAAACAACCTAACAGTGAAAATGGCGACCGAATCACGTTTTATCCGCCGTAATTGAAGACGTTACAGATGATATAATCTGGAATTAACGTCCTTGCCGCGTAATATCGTCTATAAACGTCGACAAAAAACAAAATACCGTCCAAAAATGACGACTTAACTATGTAATAACGGCCGAACATACGACAGTAGATCGGGATCGATTCTCCGGAGATCGGCGGGAAATACTCGCTCAGATATTTTAATATTTTTAAAAATTTGGGACCTATGCCAAAGCGGACCCCCCCCCCCCCCCTCACCGTCGGTACGCCACCTGGTGCGGGATAGGGGGCATAGGCCGTGGCGCTAACATAAAGTATTTATAAATATATATAAAAACCAAACTGGACTTTGTAAATTGTTGTATGTTAATATTATAAGTAGTTGAAAGGCAATATTTAAAAGAAAGTTATGAGTAGCCTATTCACCATGTTTTGCATCTTCATCATACTTAAACATTAAATTTACATATCAGATAATACAACTTCTGCTCCCCTCTATTCCAAAACGAGCAGTTGTTTTGACCTCCATCGGTTTGTGACAACTTCAGGGCATTCTGATTGGTACTGAGAGTTTGAATAAAACTCGCAATACGATGGAAGAAATTTGCAATGTTAAAATATAAAGTAACACAATGCAACTAATTGTTTTAATCCGTCCACGTCGATTGTTTTAAACTAGTTCCTATAGATGAAGAAAGATATGGTTTGGAGACTGGAGAGTATTGAATAGGGATTTGATATATTTGAGTTTAGTATTAGTGTATATGAAATAAGGGGGAAATATGATGCACCCTCCTCAGATTTTGGCGCCCCCTTACATCGTTACTTGTAAGGTCCACTCGTTTTGCTTACTTTGAAAAATATAGTTTATCGTTCCGTCTGTTTAGCAACCATTTCAACCAAGTTCTTATTTATTAACTGAGTCATTTCGGAGTATTGGAGAAGGAGTGGGAAACGTTAAGAATTAAACATATACTTCTCCTCATTACAGATTAAGATTATTTGAGCTCTAGTCGTGGTTAATTGACCTGTATTTCTTACAAATTAGCAATACTTTAAATAAGTCGCGACGGTATATCACAGTATAGTATTAACGAAAAAAAAAGTTTGCTCCAAAACATGTTTGCACCCAACTTTAGTTTTTAGAGTCATTGGTACTAAACTTAATTGATCCAAACACTTTTAGAAGATAAGATTCAATATATCAGAGAATATAAAACAAATAAAAATAAGCTTTATAGCTACACTAAACCTTAAAGATTAAATACTTGAAGATAAGAGTCCGTATAACTGGAAAACGTGTTGTACATTAGAATCAATTAACAAATACTATATTCGGAAGAAATTAGTTTTTCAAAAACAAAAATAACTCTTAATAACAACAAACTTTGCTGTATCCATCGCAAACATCAGCCTCACAGATTCCAGGAACCGTTAGAGTCGCGGGCGGTTTTGATCAGCGTTTTCATAATTGTTTTGGTTCCCCTGGACGAAATCTTTCCCACGCTCAGAACAGGTGTACTGTTATCAGTATGTACTTCACCGTTCCTACTCAGTTTTAAGGGTTTGTTTTCATTATTATCATAAATGTAAAAACTACCCGGGCTCCGCTACACTTGACTTGATTTTATTATAAAACTAGAGAACCTGTGCTGCCTTGCAGCATCAATCAATGTTGCACCTTGCGTTTTTGAGTAAAGGCTAATCAAGATAAAATAATGCATGTTTTGTATTGCAAAAAGTACATTTCAAATTTATTAAAATATTTAGTGAAAACATTTATAATTTTTGACTGAAAATACTAACCACTTTTAACTATATACATAAAGGTAATGTTCAAAGTATGTTTTGGTAGAAAAATGTTACTGGTAGTTTTACATGCTTAATATAGTTTATGACAATAAAGGCTTCTTGATTCTTGATTCTTCATTCTTGATTCATAACGTTGTCAATGTTATTGATAATGTTTCAAATTGTTAGGTTCGTTAATTGTTAACGTTTTATGCATCGGACGCATCTGAGATGTTAAAACTAGTGTTATAATTTGTTTCTCTAACTGTCTGCTACGCTCGTAAGCAATATTTTCCTGCGTTTCACAACAAATACTTTCCTGAATTTGGTAATCGGGTTTTCTCAATAACGTATGGAGCAGGAAACTTAAGCTATTTAAAATCATTGTACATCTTTAGGGCCACGCCCCTTACGTCCGCCAATGCTCTAACGTTGATATTATGATTTGTTGTTACTTTGTTAATGACAACGTAAGCTGCTATAAATGATATAAGCGTTAAAATAACGGTAACATGTCACCAGACAAATATTATTCAGCATATTTTGAAAATTTGTTGATATAATTACAGAAATTGTACATAACACATAAAACGAATGTGATCACAGAATACATACAAGTGTTATGCAAATTAACATGCATTTCATTTGGAAAAATAATGTTTTTTGCTGATTGCAGAAAAACTAAATAAGATACAAGGTTGGTGTAAACTAGAAAAATGCTAGGATTTACAAGACCTTTTCAATGGTATGCTTTTTTACACACGCTACCATTTAATTTTTTTGAATTTTGGGCATATGGGTATTTTCAAAATAAATATTTTTTTGAAATACATATTTTCTCATAAAAGCCTATCATTTAGCATACCAGAGTAAAGCTGAGATTATCACGAGTAAGAAATTTCAGTCGGAAAAAAGTATGAGTAGTGGTTTAGAAAATACAGAGTATTCCGTAAATGTCAATATTTTACATAAAAATAGCCGCCATTTTGAAACGAATAAAGATAAGTGAATTCTGTTTTCGACAAAATGTTTATTTTAACGGTACCTTTAAAATAATGTATAATGTTCCCTATGTTTACATTTGAAAATTTTGAGATTCGAACCCGTGACCTTACGTTTTGGAACATCCTGTACATAGAGTTTGATGAAAATATTTTTAATAGATAGCGCATATGCGTTTTAGTGGGAAGATTTTTTTTGACGACTATAGACCAAACCGTTCTCTCGTTATACATGCTGGACGGGTGGTCTGACTCACCCTGTATATATATCAAGATACATAAACATAAACATACATAAGATACATACATAAACATAAGAAGTCTAACTTCTTCGTTAAAGTTACGAATAAGAGAATAAAGGCAAAATAATATAAAACGTATCTACATTATTACTTATATATTGTATATTTATATATTGTACATTTAGTTACGTAGGAAAGTTCATTATTAGTTATTCTGCTAAATGTGAATATACTACCACATTAAACATTTAAACAACACACGAATTATATATAATTCCAACATGTTGAACTTTATATATTGGGGCCCATACTCTCATTTTCCCAGGAGCCCGACATTTTTCTGGGCGGGCCGGATCTGGATTAACCAGTCATTAACCAGTCCCTCGCGTTCCTTCCCCTTTTCCATCTTGTAATTAACCCTAAAATGACTGGAAACGTTGCTGGCATTAAAAGTTTCATATTAAAGGTCTAAAGAACGAACATATGCGAAATAGCACCCCACATACTCACTGCGGACAATATCCTGTTCATAAATTACTTACAATATATAAGGAACCGATTGACATATAGAAATCATTGTTGATAATTACTTACTAAAAAAACAGGGTTTTTTGACCTTGATGCACCAAGCCTGCATAAACAGTACAAATTTGTTCTATATGGAGGATAAATAAAGTTTAAGGTATCGGTTATTTATGTATATGGTTGTGATGGATGTTAGTATACAGTGAGGTATGTATGGTACCATTTGATGTTCGCTGAGTATTCAGGCTACATTCCTTTCCCATGAGAAAAGGCCTGGGATGAACCGTCATCACCACCCGTTTTCCTTGTTCCCATGCCAAAGATTTACGACCCTTCCGTCCACTCTCATACTGGGGAAACCCCTTTGTCTAGCCGCGCTGCGCCGCCGCACCTTGGCGATACCACGCCGGCGCCGGTCCTCACAATCAAGTTTCAAAGTTTGAAGTGTTTACAAATACTACCGCCTGTCCCTTTGATTGTCCGACATCGGCCGGTATTCCCACGCCACCCCAATACCCGTAAATAAGTTTAATACTAGAGGCTTGAAGCGGACAGAGCCCCTAACATTTCCCCAACACTCAGTGTTGCCAATCGGGTGGTAATTACCACATTAGGTGGTAACTTGAGGCTCTGGTGGTATTTTGGGTGGTAATGTCTACTAGGTGGTAATTTGGTGGTAATTTTGTGGCATTCTGTTAAATTGATTAAAATTAAAAATATGTGATTCTTGCATTAAACAATCGTGACTTATTTCACAATCCGCAAATTTCCGCCATATAAATTAATTTAATTTCGGTTTGAGATGCTGTTTTTCATACTCTAAACTTTTAGTTCTTTGGGATTGAGTTATTGTTGGGACAATATTCTCGATTTTAGTACTCTATGTAGTGTCAGTGTCGCGGTGCTGTCAATGGCGCGGCGTTAGAATTAACAAAATATATTCTGATGTTTTCGTCTAGATTACGATCTACGATGACTCTTGCATGAGTTTACTGTTTACTTTTAAATGGATTCTATATTTTATTAACTTGATTAACTGTATACCTTCTGGCTTCTCCTGTAGTAGAGCTCTAAATATCTCCATAATACATAATTTTAAACTTTCAAACTAATAAAATAAAATAAAATAATTAATGCACATATTGAAGCGAATTACAAAGTACCAACACGTTTTTAATACGATAACGTCGATGATAACGCGTTCACATTGGTCCTAAATAGGTATACTTTTGTAAGGTGGTAATTTGAGGTAACAGGTGGTAATTCTTTCAGGTCCAGGTGGGAATTTAGAAGATTTGTATTGGCAACACTGCCAACACTCCGCCTCATCTTATTTGAATACATGTCATTTCGCTCAAGTGCCGCTCGCCATTCAACCCTTATCGAGGCCCAATACAATACTCGGCGATTAATGGTTTTAGGATATTGTTCATCCGGTGTAGAAAGTAAAGTAGGCTGACTGCTTACCTTATTATCCGAGGTCACCAGATTGATACCGGATCAAAACTGTATAATGTTTTAAAGCTCGATAGTGTGTCCAGCTTTCATTATGATAATCAATGATGTTTTATAAGAACCTTAGATACATTTTAAATTACCTTAAATAGTAAATAGATTAGTTTATTTATTAATAGAATGCTTAAGACGTGTATTTCGTCTTTCAAGACAATATGTTCACTCATTTGAGATCAGTTGTTATTGAGAAGTAGGAAATTAAACTGCTCTGACGAGGGCACCTCTAGGTGTCAAGGCGCATACCGGTAGTGCCAAAATGCTGTTGTGGAGTTGTTAAATGCACGATTTTATGTTCGTTCAAGATTTCCTTGTTCAAAAAGCCTCCCACAACATAATGTAATAATTTTCGTTAAATAGCCATTGGATTCAAATAAATGTTTATATAACAAAACATTTTCAATATATTAAGGATCAACCGACGTAATTGTTCAAATGCATGTTTTAAGGCGGCCACACACTAACGGACAGTTGCCCGAACCAGACATCGAACAAGACATCGGACCGAGCAGGGAGCAAGGAGTAGGGCACGAAGGTAGCTAAATTCACTCCGAACTTCTTCCCGATCAAGACCCCGATCAAGACATCGGATCGGACAGATCGAGAGCGAAAACACCGAGCGGGGTAAAAACGGTGGGGACCATTTTAGTTTCCGTTGTGCAGGTCGGCCATGTGCTTGTGGGGTTTAGGGGATGCAGGTAGGGTGGTAGGGGGCTGTTGTTATGTAGTAGAGATTAATTTATAGTTGCATATGAATTGATTTGACTAACATTATTAATTTTATTTAGGTTAAACTAGTTTAACTCCGTTGTATGCTTATCCTGTAAGTAATTATTAAAAACATTAACGTTATTTTCAATTACTCTAAACTCCGTACAAACAGTGCGTGTCTGCAAATGTCTGCGATATGTGGCATAAGCGTTCAAATAACAGTAAAATATCACTGGATACATTTTTTAAGTTTTCCGAGTTTTCTCCCCTACAGCCTAACCAGTGCATATTCGAAAGTTTGAAAATGGCTCCATTGAATTCCTTGGGTGTCATAACATACCTTTCGACACATAATTTATTATATTCTGACAAGGGGTTCCTTCATTATAACCTGGGCGGTATCATTGACAACTTAAGCTGCTAAAACCGGCATAAGCGTTGAAGTAACGGTAAAAGGTCACTGGATAAATATTATTCAGCATATTTTTTATAATTTGTTGACATAATTACAATTACTCTAACATAAAAGATTAGCGAGGAAAAGAATTTTTTAAGTTTTCCGAGTTTTCTCATCTACAGCCTAAACCGTGCATATTCGAAAGTTTGAAAATGGCTCCATTGAATTCCTTGGGTGTCATAACATACCTTTCGACACATAATTTATTATATTCTGACAAGGGGTTCCTTCATTATAACCTGGGCGGTATCATTGACAACTTAAGCTGCTAAAACCGGCATAAGCGTTGAAGTAACGGTAAAAGGTCACTGGACAAATATTATTCAGCATATTTTTTATAATTTGTTGACATAATTACAATTACTCTAACATAAAAGATTAGCGAGGAAAAGAATTTTTTAAGTTTTCCGAGTTTTCTCATCTACAGCCTAAACCGTACATATTCGAAAGTTTGAAAATGACTCCATTGAATTCCTTGGGTGTCATAACATACCTTTCGACATATAATATATTATATTCTGACAAGGGGTTCCTTCATTATAACCTGGGCGGTATCATTGACAACGTAAGCTGCTAAAACCGGCATAAGCGTTGAAGTATCGGTAAAATGTCACTGGACAAATATTATTCAGCATATTTTTTATAATTTTTTGACATAATTACAATTACTCTAACATAAAAGATTAGTGAGGAAAAGAATTTTTTAAGTTTTCCGAGTTTTCTCTTCTACAGCCTAAACCGTGCATATTCGAAAGTTTGAAAATGACTCCATTGAATTCCTTGGGTGTCATAACATACCTTTCGACACATAATTTATTATATTCTGACAAGGGGTTCCTTATTTATAACCTGGGCGGTATCATTGACAACGTAATCTGCTAAAACCAGCATAAGCGTTGAAGTAACGGTAAAATGTCACTGGACAAATATTATTCAAGATATTTTTTATAATTTTTTGACATAATTACAATTACTCTAACATAAAAGATTAGCGAGGAAAAGAATTTTTTAAGTTTTCCGAGTTTTCTCTTCTACAGCCTAAACCGTGCATATTCGAAAGTTTGAAAATGGCTCCATTGAATTCCTTGGGTGTCGTAACATACCTTTCGACATATAATATATTACATTCTGACAAGGGGTTCCTTAATTATATTATAAGGGGAACCTCTTTTTTGGCTGCAATCCTTCTTGAATTATGAAACTTAAAAACATAATAGATTAAATGGAAGGTCACAAGAATTATTTTGATAAAAAAACATTTTTATGAATGAATAGTGTGTATTAATTACTATACCCTGCCCTTCATTAGAATAGTTACTTTAGAATTTTTGTATCGAATTTATGGACACCTTTAATAGAGTAAGACTTTCATTAATTTCTTCATGAATTTGAAGTATTTTTCTCACGCTTTTACATTTTATAAATTTTAAGTATGGTTCAATTTTATTTTCACTTTTAGAATTTAATAATATAGTATCAAGTCAAATTTATTCGAATATAATGTGAATCTAAAATGTTCTGAAGAACTGAGTATATACTGAAAGAAATAGTTTTTAAATGTTGAAGACTGCTTTGTGTTCGGTTTTAGTTAAACAATATTCTTTTCTTAGCAACACCAGATGAATCATTAATGGATAATCTAAATTAACTTGTAAAGCTTTTTTGAGAGTTCTTTAGAGTTCAATCTAAAGCTAGAATTGTATCCACATTTTAAAATTACTTTCATACTTGTAAACTTTGTGTACATTTTATACTGTAGGGGATGTGTAATGAGGGTAATACTGAGCGGATTATGCCTACCCCTTGCAGTTGCACGTAGCGCAAAATATGATTAAATATAAATATAAAAATACTAAAACTGCACAACGGCAACTACTTTATTTCGTAGCTAATACTTTTATATCAAACTGTATTTTACCCCTGAACATGTTATAAGTGGTGTTCATACCACAACATTTCTTTTGGTGTCAATAAATTCGAGTGCGTGAAAAAACTGCAACGAAACTTCTCGTAGGTAGTTTATTTGCTAGGTTCGTAGAGCTTTCAGCACAGGTATGACCATTTGCATAAGAATAATGTTCGCAGCAAGTATGTTTTACTGATGCATAAACCAACAACATACTATAAAGTGAAGCCAACCTTACAGGGTATAATAATGTTACAGTTATTTTTAAACTGTCACTGGACATGCTGAAATAAAATGTAAACCCTTAATCCATTAATCTAATAATACAAATAAACCCAAAAAATATATTAGTTTCATAAAATAACAGCTGATCATAGAATGTAAGCAGTTAAACAATGTTAATTTAACATGAGGGAAAAGTGGTACGCGTCCGATAAATATCGTGTTTCCAGCAACACTGCAGATTGGATTGGTGATGACGTGACCTTACAGCTGATTTACAAGGTCAAAGACCAACCACAAACCATAAGACCTATAAGAAAAGATTAACTAATAAAATTTATCTTTATCTAAATAATCATAATTTTTAGCTAGAAATCTTTAAATATACCGACTGCACAGACCTTACAAAGTATCTATGGACCTTGGTTTATTTTGTTGTTCAAGGCCCACGATTAGTTTATTTATTAATAGAATGCTTAAGACGTGTTTTTCGTCTTTACAGACGAAAATATGACCACCCATTTGAGATCAGTTGTTATTGAGAAGTAGGAAATGAAACTATGATGACGAGGGCACCTCTAGGTGTCAAGGCGCATACCGCCATAGTGTCAAAATGCTGTTGTGGAGTTGTTAAATGTGCGAATTTATGTTCGTTCAAGATTTTTTTGTTCAAATAGCCTCCCAAAAACAATTATGTAATAATGTTTGTTAAATAGCCGTTGGTTTCAAATAAATGTTTATATAACAAAAACATTTTCAATATATAAAGGATCAACGGACGTAATTGTTCAAATGCATGTTTTAGTTTGCATGTTTGGCATTCAAATATAGGTAGTGATGTTTTTTCACAACCTTTATACAGTAATTTGTTAGTTTTGGACAGTTTTCAGTCAAGTAATATTACTTGAATAAATACGTGTTCGAATTTCAAACTATTATTTAAACGATATATTCATGATATCAAATTAAAACTAAAAACTAAGATATAAAACTCCCTTAAACTGATACAAGTTAAAAATTAAGCATAATATTATCTAAAAAGACATATACATCGGTTATTTTACTTGCAGTACATTCTATTTTTCGAATCGAACCAAGTCAAATGTACAGTAAACAGAGAAAATAATTACACAAATATATTAAACGGGTGTATGTTTAATTATTGTTATTATTTTCAGCTAGCCCACCGATTATGCCATATACACATACGATATAAAAAGTTTATATTAAGTTTAAGCATAACTTAAGCTAGAATAGGAATTTATACAGTCAATGATGTGCGAAGTGGGGTATAGTTGTGAATTGTCCCCGTCTACTCTTTATCTTATGAAGGAGGTGGCGACCTGTCGGTGTGGCGATCTGTCGGGGTGGCGACCTGTCGGGGTGGCGATCTGTGGGGGTGGCAAATTGACGCAACCGTGTGGGGTGGCGACTAGACGGACGTGATTTTTCTATAACTAATAAATATTAAATTTTTTGAGGTGGCGATCTGTCGCCTATGACCAAAATGCCGAGGTGGCGATCTGTCGGGGGACTAGATGGCGACCCCCTTGTTGACAACTATAGTTTTATGACTTTTAATAGTGAAAATTAAATTATTTATCCACCAGTTTCCTTAAAATATTAGTTGGTTACATATTTACTGCCTACAACAGAAATTTTAGGAATTATTAACATATCGTACTGCCCTTGAGATATGTTGCCAAATTTTATTTTATTTCAGGAGGAACGCTGTTTTTTGTAAAAAACACCAAACACCAAAAGAATCGAGCGTGGGGTGAAGATGAGAAGAATATCGCTCTATCTCTTTATCTCTTTACAAATCTCCAAGTGCTTACCGCTTGCTCCGAGATAGAGGTTTTAAGTTACCTTGTGTTACTCTAATTATAAAATGGATTAATGTATACAATGTGTGACCAGGATTTACCAATGAAGTAGTTTCTAAGCTAATTAAGAAAGCTGCTTCCATGACTGATGATGAAAAAAAGGGTGTTAACACATAGTTTTCAAAGTTATGGTCATCTCCTTAGACGAGATGAGTATAAAAGAAGCACTTGAATATGACCCAAAGCATGATTTAATAGAAGGTTTTGAAGATTTAGGGCCTCTAGGAAGAACAGCAAACATCACAAGCCATGCTCTTGTCTTTTTGTTGCAAGGACTAAATACCAATGGAAGTGTCCTTTAGCACTAATACCGCTAATAATGGTGTAAAATCGGAATAAATATCTCACGGTTAACGGTTCATTGCAAAACTACAACTCATAGGCGCGCAAGTTTGAAAAATCTGTTAGAATTGAGTCCATGAAACCTGCGCTTCTTAACGTTTAAGTATTCATTGCTAGAATCGTCTCATTATCAAATATATACATCACAGAAGCTTAAATACTATTGTCGTCTTTGAGGTTTAAAGAATTGTCAACACTAAACATTGCACGTGACACAAGAAACGTAAAACATTTTTAAATTGTAATTTTAATAGGAACCGTAAAATCCCGCTTTATGACCTGTATTGTTCATTTCTCACAGGTATTTAACTTCCAGTTGCCCTATTTACTTTTTGAATACAGCCTAACGACAATTCATTAACTTGAATATAATTTAATATTTTTGTACAATTAAGAAAATCATCACTGTAGTTCTTTCCCACGGTTTGTTTCTACGGCCGGAAGGTTATCTAGACTGAGTGTCCAAGAATATCCAAACGCATGCGTTCAGAATAACCTGGGATCTGTTGCTCATTGTCGAACTCTGTTATTCATTCAGTGTGTAGTGACCGTTTGATTGTTTTACACTCAAAACATTACGGAGAACATATAAGTACTGTATAACATTTAATTTGTGATAGTGCTGCTCACTATCTGTACACGTTAATTAAACGGTCTCCTTTACTTTGATGGTTGTCGGTTCTCAATGGTATGATAATTCCTATACAGTTATGCACTTCCACATCCAGTGAAGAAGATCTCAGTAAATAAAAAATACTTTATTAACCTTGGTATCTGGTGAGCATTAAGTGTTGCCGTTCAAATCCCGTTTTCGGGAGCGAGAGGCAAATTTGATACTGTACCGTGTTTGTTACGTCAAAATTAAAATACTATACGTAAAAATAATTGACAAATTAAATTAAATCTATAACATTAAAAAGGTTATATTCTCAGACCTTTCATTTCCATACAGATAACAAAATACATAAATATTTCCCGAGTATCGCGAAGTTGCAGTTTTGGCAGCTGTCAGCACAGACCATAGAAAAAAGTAGACTGGGCATCAAGGGTATAAAAGTGAAGCACAATTATAAATGGACCACCAAGATCTGTAAACCTCCCTGCAATATATTCGCAGCGGATGCGGACGGTTCGGCTGGCTTTAGAAACGATTTATCAAATATTTATATAAATATAGTTCCATGAAAACCCTAGTTTTAATGGTCCCTGTTACAGAAAACCTGCTTAAAATGCCTAATGTTATTCTTAGGGAGAATTATTACAATTTTAAATCTTGCTAATTATTCAGTAGATTTTTATCAGACTAGGTAAGATACTAAAGGTGTTTGTGAGGTATATATATATATATATATATATATATATATATATGCGTTGTAAATTCACTGAGTATGCAGGTTTGCTGGGACGGGGGTATTTCGTACGTGTTTTAGATGGAAAGCTGACACAGGAATTTTTTGTCAGTTGTACGACGAATGAACTTAAAATACTAATAAACAGACATTAGACATAATTGATATTCTCAGTATCTCAAGGCAGAGTCGGATAATTGTTTGGGCCAATGAGTATTAGAGCGCCCAGAAATACCTCGCTGATAGGAACAAAGCTTAATTTTGCTATGTAACAAAGGTTGATTGTGGTTAAGTGACTTTTCTTGAATGTTTTTCAGTTATTACTGTAGTCATTATTAGCTATTAGATATAGATTCTTCTTCAACTGTGTAAATATAAGACAGTTTTTCCATGCTATGAAAATAGATTATGACAAACACTCTTAATTCTTAAATTTTAATTGCTGAACCCATTAGCTGGTGCCGTGTCCTAAACACGGATCAGGTGTGAGATTTTTGTCACGGACACCGACGATCATCAAACTAACCTTCTTTTTAAATATCCATTAAACCAAACATCCGGTCTCTTTCAAATTATATTCGGCCTGGGATTTCCTGGTTACCGCTGGGGCGACGACCGTGGCTGCGCGGCGGCACATCACACACACGGGTTGGGGCCATATATCAGTCATCCTCTGGGGGTGAGAAGAATTTTGAAGACATTGTGCCGTGTCTGCCTGCGTAAAGTTCGCCAAGATGGTGGCGAGGCGGTCCCTTTGTCATGCAGTTGGATTTACCCGAATGTTTGTGTCTATGACCATCTCTGTACCACGGCAAAGGCTTCATCCAACGCCATCATGTGTTTGCTATTCGCTTTCACCGATTGGCGAAAGGATCGCTTATTTGTCATACTTATCGTGTAAACTTTCAAATTACGTCCTGAATGTTTTAAATTTAAATAGCCTAAATCTTGTAGTTTTGGTGCTTTTGGTCAGATTGTCTACTTCATTTTGTTCAACAAACCTAGATTCTTTATTTTTCATCGAACTTGCAAGATATTTCGCCTAGAGTTCTGTTTTTACTCACAGATTCAACATTTGACACTAAGTAATAACTTTACAAACGCAATAATATTTTAAAACAAATAATTAAACTATTTGTTACTTAACCTTGTGTTTACGTACTGTAGTAAATTTTAAAAAAGCAGACTTTAAAATCTGAAATAATTTTGAAAGTTGAACTGAAATCGCATGTAAAGATTTTAAATTAAAAATATTTTTTTTTCTCTGTGTTTAATTTGTATCATCTTATCAAATAATAAGGTGATTTTTGTGACCGGGCTACCGCCGAAACTATTAGGTCTTAAATCATGGTTTATGTATTTTTTGAAAACCCTTAACGTGTATATGTGCCTTTTGGGGGTTTAAAAATATCCACCTTTGGGGCTCTGCCCCATGGGCTCTCAATGTTCTAATGTTAATCTTATGGAAGAATAGAAATCCATTTAATTGGACATTTAACCGCAGCTGTTGATACTAACAAAACACAGTAAAACAGTAAGAACAGCTGTTTAAAGCTAACTTCTGGAATGGCATAACAATATACCGTAAAGTAAAATGACTGTATATGAGCTGGGAAATGAGAGAAGAAAATATTTGTTCTAATTCGAGCAACTTGACTCGCTCGTATGTATTAACGATTTAAATTATTTAATCTTAAACACACTTTAATTTTAAAATATATGGTGTTCAGAAAACCATATTGTTTTCTCTTTGGAAAACGGTAGGCCATACATTATTGCGGATTTCATCATTATAGTCTATGGTTGGTTTTGTTGCCATGGGGAAGGTGAAGACAGAGGGGGAAATGACGGCCAACATGTAGACTTTACTTTTCTTGGAGATTAACATATGTATGCAAGCTCGAGATGTACTAAGCTCGTTGGATTTCCCTGGTGACTAAATGCAAGGAGGTATATTTGTAGAACTGGAGACAACACTGATTAAAGTATCAAGTATTTAAGTAAAGTCACTACTAGTCACGAAAGTGGCCTATTTTTTGGGGAAAATACTATCGAGCCCCGAAATAGGACTTTTGTGACGAGTAGTGAACGATACTTTTCATCACCATGCAAATAACCACACTAAACCTTTTTTATAAATTATCTGATATTTCATAGTCTAGTAATTTTTCCTAAGTAAACACAACACGGTTTTACAATTCATTTTAGTGTTAAAGTCAGCTCTTTGATCATGTAATTGTCAAAACACATAAGTGCTCCTGTTGAATAACATGGGAAATTCAATTGTTTGGGACAGGAAAAGTATTGTTTGGGACAGGCAAAGTATTATTTGGGACAGGAAAAGTAACGTTTGGGACAGGCAAAGACAGCTGATCATTATTTGTTTTGTTACATGGAAATCGATAATTTTCGTATACAGTATCTCAGCTGCCTTGTAATGAGCTATTTTCAAATACAGAATGATGAAAAGTAAACTGCGAGAAACATTGCCATGTTTTGGTAAAGAGAAGAAGTATTTTCCGAAATAGAATGAGTCTACAAAGTGAATCAAACGAATAATTATTCATTATTTTAAAATTAATGAAGTTGTATTTGTTAAGTTGTTCATAGTATGAAAATTTTTACGACAAGAATATATATATATATATATATATATATCATTCAAACAAACCAAATTGATTTGATCCGATTTTGATTACATTTATTCCAGTGATTTGAATTAGTAGATTCACTTAGAAGTAGCGAACAACCAATTACTAAGCTCAAAGAAAGACAATTCTTTATTACCAGCCTAACAATCCGACAAAATCAGAGACGATTTTTTCAACGCAATATGTTAAGCAGTGTTGTCTCAATATTACCAATACATCTTGTTGGCAGTATGGTATAGGAAAGAATAAAGGACAAAACAAACATTTACATAATATAATTTATACTAATTATCGGATGTACCCGGAAAAAGAAATGGTATTCTATCCTAAGAACAATACTCTTCTATACTTTAAAAATGAGAATGGATTGCTTGCTTGCAACTCTAATAAACTCAAAAACAGCTCCAACGGTTTTCTTTAAATGTTGAAAATAACTCTGTAAGTAAAAATAAACTTACGGACTTCTTCCTGATAACGACTCACTTACTTAAGCTGGAAACCCCCAACAAATTCACTCCTGCGAAGGTATGCGTTGCTCATAAATAGTTCCCGCGTCCGGTTTGCATTCGGAAATGATTCATTAAATACCCTACGTCAACTACGTTTCCTAGATTATAGGCGTTTCCGCTGGAAGAAGTGGAAATCATGGTCGAAGATTCAGACAATTTACGTAGCGTTATAAATATTTAATGCAACTGCATTCATCAATTACATATGTAAAAGTATAATGAAAAACTGTAAATGTCTGTGAAAAAAGTAGTGAGGAAAGGGGGTTTCTGGGCCAAGTGATTGACAGCTTCCGGTCACGTGACCGGAAGTGCTAAGTCATTAAATACGTCATCTGAGATTGAGCCAGTGACGTAGGCGGTTTTGTGACGTAATGAAGGAAACAGATGACCTTGAACTTTCATTCAAGGTTAACTGATGAAGAGGTATAAAAGAGAGGGAGCACTGAAATTAGTCTCAGTCTTGTTTAACACACGCTGCAGCTAACATGTCGGTGCCACCGATGAACAATCTACCATTCGATAACAATTTGAAGACTTAACGTTGCGAGTTACAATGATTTAAAATACCAGACGATCAAGTTGACGGGAAAGCTTGTCGTAAGTGCGGGTGTTTCAGCTATTGCATATGTAGGTGTAAAACATATCAAATGAACCGACAAGATAAAATACAAGAATTACGACGACGGATTGCATTACTTTGGCGGCGAATGTAGTAGCAACCATCTGCCTCGCGCCAGCTGCCATCTGCCACGCACTTGCCACCTGCCGCCTGCCATCTGCCGTCCGCCATCTGCTCCGCCCCACCACACTTTTACCCCCACCATTTTGTTTGATACCAGAACGCTAGCTAGCGAATAGTCAGTACACAGACTGGTGAACATCGAGCGCTCTTCACAAACGTAAATCATTATATTGAAATGTCATTTAAAATTAGGTGTATTCATTATGACTCTATTCATCTGGCGACTTTCCAAGACCTCAAGGTTTTTAGTGAAGAGTTAAGACTTCTCATAGCGTCCGGTTACGATTTATCTTTGGAACTTTACGCAACAAAAAACAACATGGACTCTGCGCAGGAATCACAGTATCTACCTTCTTTCATCAGGAAAAAACACGATGGCCGAGACTCGTCGGGATCAACAACTTCGATTATAACCAACAACGGCGGAAGCTTCGCATTGTAATTAAGGACAAACATTATAAATAAAATAAAGTAATATTTGTAATAGTACTACCTCGTACTCGTATCATTCGATTGTTCCATTCGATTGTTTTAATTTCGACATTTTTTATCGATTAAACTATCGAATCACAGTCGAATTTTACGCGTGCGAAGTAGTACTTTTTTAAAATACCCTCCCTATGACCTTGACCTTTAAACTTTCCCTCATCACGTCACAAAACCGCCTACGTCACTGGCTCATTCTCAGATGACGTATTTAATGACTCAGCGATTCCGGTCACGTGACCGGAAGCTGTCAATCACTTGGCCCAGAAACCCCCTTTCCCCACTACTGAAAAACAATGATATAAAAATAGTTGACAAAGGTATAATAGACTAAAACTTTAATGCGGCCTGTGGCAGTCTCAAGCATGCTAAATGAAGGATTTAATAATTAAATAAGTTCCGAAACGCATTGTGAAAATTAAACTGCCACACATATAATGGAAATCTAATACGCTATCTAACAGTAATAGTACAATATAATGCAATGTAAATACAGCCTTTCCATTTACAATTAAAACTTTAAAGTGTCAACTAATTTAGTTTAAAACAACCATCACTATATGAACTTATGGTAATTCTTTACTGGGAATTAAAAATCACAGCTGTTAAAAGACAAATTTACTATGTTTGATGCTGAAATTTGTTCGGAAAAATAAATACTTGTTTCAAAGTTAAAAAGTAAGTTAATTTTATTTATAAACCCTAATGCTGTACATGTTTTTTTAACCTAAAAAATAAGAAACTATTGACAAGATGAATAAATGCGCCATTAGACACAAAGTGTTTTAATTATTTGATCTTAGACCATACAGGGTGTAAAACCGTTGAACTGGATTTTCGGATTATACACTCATAAAAAAATAACAAATGTAGAGTAATTTTTCCGCTCCGTTTAGCGTTAGTCAGTCTTTATGTATGTGTTTTTTTTACTAAATTAAGTATACCTTTTAACCATTAAAGGAAATGATTTAAAATTTGACATACTTTGTTTCTATACCTCACCTTATAATATTTTTGTATTGAATTTGAAGTTGTACCGTTGAATTTTCTATCTTTTACCATTTAAAAATGGCAACCATTTTCGTTTTTCAAAGCTAAATATCATTACATTGTATTATTTAGGAAAATACAATTTTCCCCAACCCAAAAACCCAAACCCAAAAATTTGTGCAACTTTGTCATAAAAAATTAATATGGAGATTATAACTATGGGATAATTAATAACTATCTAAGGGATTGTGATTTGTAAAATAATTTCCCATAGTTCATTATTATTTAGCTACAATTTTCACACCATAACTTTTAGGACAAAAAATAAAACACCACATGAAATAGTGTGCACCATCCTTATTCATCATAACCTTATTCATCTAATTTCTTTTTCCCAGATAAGCACTTTTAAGTCCAAGGTCGTGACTTATTTTATTCATGTGTTGGTAGCGTATGCGCATTAGGCTTATAAGCAGTGGAGGCAAAAGTGCAGCTCGTGGAGAGAAAAGTGTTTTTGGTATATACAGGAATGGAGTTAAAAGTGTCGATTGATCTATTCTCCTGCACTTTTGACTCCATACTTTTGCCTCCATATCGTGGAGTTGATTGTGTCGATGCTCGATGAAATGGAGAGAAAAGTGTCTATGCGTAATGCTATATATATATATATATATATATATATATATATATGTGTGTCCGTGAGCACGATAACTCTCGTAAAAATTATCCGATTTTGATGAAATTTGGTATAAACGTGTAAAGTAACATTTATGACTTTAAGTTCGAAAACCAGCCAGATTGCTTTATCCAAAGGGGTATTTTGGGGGGGTTTTGTACCCCAAAAATGGGTTTTTTGAATTTTTTATATATAATTTTAAAAATAGTCAAATTTTAGTTTTCACCATTGGATTTAGCTTAAAAAAACACACAATTTGGTATTTTGATCATTTCTCTACGTCAATTGGTTACCGAGATATTAAAAGTGCTAAACACAGTACGTTGTCTGGAGGAAAAGAAACATTTTATATCTCGCTTATTTATGAACGTATACTGACAAAACTTGGTATACGGCTCCATCTGGTTGTGGACCATTGATATTTGCTCAAAAAAACAATTTTTTGCCAAAGGCTCCCGTAGTAGCAAACCTGCGTACTCAGCCCCATGTTATTCTTATGGAGAATAAGTAACGTGTTATCCCCCTAAATTATGAAAATAAATTAATGAAATTTGGTATGTGGCTTTACCTAAATGATTTATATTGATATTTGTATAAAACCCCATTTTTTGTTTTCCTTCCTTCAGCAAACCTGCATACTCAGCCGCCATGTTATTCTTATGGAGAATAATTAAAATGTCATGAATCGTTTATTTATGAATGTATATTGATGAAACTTGGTATGTGGCTTTATGTAGTATTAAGATACATTAAGATACATATATATGCATTGGAAATTCGCTGAGTATGCAGGTTTGCTGCTACAGGGGTATTTTCGATATTCAAGTGAGCATAGCGAATGAGCTAATCCGGGAAGCGAGTGAGCTAAGCGAACATGCTTATCTTGAAAATGAACGAGTATTTGAAATGAAACAAATTCAATTACATTAGGACAGGACAACGTCTGTTGGGCCAGCTAGTTATATATATTAATGATTACAGAAGGTGTGTAACATTTATGTTTCCAAAAACATAAATAAATGGTACTTTACACATTTGTACCAAATTTCATTAAGATCGGACCTTTTTTACGAGAGTTATCGTGCTTACGGACACATATATATATATATATATATATATATATACATATATATAAATTTGAACGAATGTTGTTTTTGGCATCTGGGGACCTCAAAATGAAAAGTTATCATGGTCTCGGGCTTAAGTCTTACCATGAGACCTACGGTAATAGCTTCTTCCCTATAGGGGAAATTCGCTAAAAACTACTTGAATGGAAACTCTCATTTTGGAAATAAAAAAGTACTTGAATGGCAGCTCAAACTCTTTTTTCGATATTCAAGTGAGCATGGCGAATGAGCTAATCCGGGAGGCGAGTGAGCGAAGCGAACGAGCTCATCTTGAAAATGAACGAGTATATGAAATAAAAAAAATTCAGTGACATTAGGACAGGACAACGTATGTTGGGCCAGCTAGTTATATATATATATTGATGATTACGTGTATGGTGTAGTTTTAATAGACGCTGTGTAGCATTTAAATATCCAAAAAAATTATAACATTCTTTTTAAGCAACGGTGTATTATGATCCCACTTATGTTTTTTATTATTGACTATCTCAAGTTTAATTTATGCAAAATTTCTTTGCTGTAAAAAATAATATGGGGACTTCTGCTTGAAACAATAGTTATTTGTGTATTAAGGGAGTAAAGTGCAACTTTGTTCCCTAAGGGAAATTGTTGGCGCCCGACGCCGTAGGCCAGGATGATAGATTTACACACAACATTTTTCCCACACCCCAAAAGCCACAAGTATTGATAAGTATTCACATTCGCTTTCCATTTTGGTTGCGTAATGCGTAATAACTAAACTCGGAACGTTAATTGCAGCTGGAGCGAAATATCAATCAGCTGATCTGATCCCCTTATAGCTGCAGCATTAATGATTGCAGCAAAATGTCAGCTGATTCTGTTCCGGGAGACAAAGTAGCACTATATTCCTTCATTACAAGGAGGAAAATTTGACTTTACTAAGTACGTTGGGGGAAACAAAATTTATCATACAAGATAGGAATGACGTTTCCTTCCATTTTTAAAATGTATTGTATTAGTTCACACATACGCAAAAAGTTAGAGAAAATTTAGTAAACAAATTTCATAATCGGCCTGGAAGTACAAGTCCTGCACAGTCCATTAACACATATATAATTCCAATTTCTGGTAAATAGTTCAACTAAATTTGATCAAAATGTTAAACAGGAGCATCTTTTTTACTTGTTAAACATTAAAAGTAATTTTTCACTGAGAAAAAAATGTTTTCTGAAAATAAAAGTACCAATCTCTGTAGGGCAGGAGCTTCAATTTCGGATCAAAACTATTTAAATCGGTCCTTTAGTTTTTGTTAGTGGATTTACAAAAGGATGTTGTTGATATTTGAACATGGGCTTTTATGAGAGCCAAAAATTAAAATTAATTTATTATTAGAAACAAAACATCTAAACTAAACAAATATATTGATGACATTAGTGTATGTCAAAATTTTCAATTTAATACAAAACTATTTAATAGTTTTTGCTAGTAATGTAAGTGATTTATTGAAAGTTGAACAATATTTGTTATGGGAATAATAAATGCAAACATTGTGCGTTAAAAAACACCTAAAAAGAAAAGAAATGTAATTATGACAAACTGCAGGCCAAAACCTTCAATTTAATACTAAAACAATTAAAATTGGCACAGTAGTTTTTGCTAATAGATTTACGTACAGAATTTAAAAAAAATGTTAATCGGGCTGTTTCGGGAGCTCAAAGTATTTTGTATTGAGAAAAATCTATACTTATAATGGTTGTGCATGTACGTGTGACGTGTATGTCCCAGGGGATTTCGAAAACGCCTACTCAAAACTGCTCCGGACCATAATGTTGTAGAGGACCAACAAATTGCAGATAGATACTTTTTTGTTTTTCCTCCAGACCTCAGGACTCTGCCCCAGTGGCATAAAAAGTCGCCATGTTATTCTTACTGAGAAAATGTTTTGTTCTAACGGCTCCTCAAACTTGCTCAAACCTTAACACATTGTTGGGGGACTAAAAGACTGGATATTATTTTCAGTGCTTAGTGCGATTTCCATAAATCCCTTACAATGGTTGTTCCCGGCAATACATGTTTAAGTATTAGTGGAATCAAAATTTGTTATCTGGACAAATTATAAGACAATATCTTTTGAAATCGAATATAACTGAAATCTATCAGAATCAGAATCAGAATCAGAATCAGAAATCATTTATTTCGTGAATAACAAATTGTTATGTGAAACAAGTCAGATTTAAAAACTAATACTTAATGCTAAATTGACAATTTTAAAATTTGTTCTATAGCAAAAAGTGCACATTTCCTTCACATATTTGTGCAGTCTGACAGGAATTCATCCACCGAGTACGGACACCTTTCAATCAGAATATTTTTTACCTTTTTAAGAAAAATTCTTGCACTGGCTATGTTTTTCAGGTGCCGGAGCAGAGCATTGTATAGTCGTAGAGCAGAGTAGTGGATGCCCTTTTCAAGTAGTGCCAATCTATGGATAGGGTAGACCATGTTATACTTATGACGTGTATTATAGGGATGTCTAGCAAAATTCTCTTCAAAGAGATGGAAGTTGCATTTAAAAAAGGATAAAACCTCCAGAATATAAATACTTGGGAGAGTGAGAAGATGCAGTTGTTGAAAAAAAGGCTTACAATGCGCTCGGTAGCCAGCTCCACACATAATACGAACAATCCTTTTTTGGAGTCTAAATACCCTCAAGAACTCACTAGACGATCCCCAGAAACCAATTGCATATTTCATTCTACTATATACATAAGCATAGTAGATCTGAAGGGTAGTTTCTTTACCAACTACAGGCATTAATATTCGAAAAGCGAAAGTAAGTGAAGACAGTTTTTTACATAGGGAGTCAATATGTTTGGACCAGTTCAGCCTATCATCAATGGTAACGCCAAGAAGACAGGCGGACTGTGATGGACTTATTCCGTTTACACTGAAATTTGCTAGATCACGTTTAACTGTTGACAATACCATAATTTTAGTCTTCTCGTCATTCAAGTAAAGACCATTTGATTCAAACCAGCTATTTAGGCTAGTGTATGTCTGATTCATTACGATCTCTAGGTTATGCATGTTATTACAAGAAGTCAGAGCAGTTGTGTCATCAGCATAACAAACGATGTCAGAATTTATATTAGCAGGAAGGTCATTTAGATATACGGAAAATAGGAAAGGACCCAGAATAGAACCTTGAGGTACTCCTGAAGTGACCATCATCCAATTCTCCTGAAATTGACCTATATTTGTCAATGAAACAGCCTGCTTCCTTTCAGAGAAGTATGAGGACAGAAGTGACAGCGCTGCACCACTCACACCGTATCCCTCCAGTTTACCCAAAAGGACAAAGTGATTCACGCAATCGAACGCCTTGGACAAATCACAGTAAATTGCACCAACACACTGTGACCCGTCCAAGGCACCCAAAACTGCTTCCACGACATTATTGACATTATTGATAGCGCTAGAAGTTGAACATTCTTTTTTAAAACCAAACTGAGATGTCGTCAGAAGAGTGTTAGAATAGAAATAACGCTGGAGTCTTTCTAGAATGATGATTTCAAACACCTTTGCAAAAGAGGAGAGCAAGGATATTGGCCTGTAGTTGGAAATTTCAGTTTTCTGGCCTTTTTTATGAATTGGGCGGATAACAGATAGTTTTAGATTTTCTGGAAAAATGCCATCCATAAAGCACCGATTTATAATGTGTAGTAAAAGAAGTACTATAAAATCTGCACAACTTTTCAAAACTTCAGATGTTACTCCATCCCAACCACTAGACTTAGAGTTTCTCAGCTTTGATATAGAGTCTAGAACCTCAGCCTTTGTGGCTGGTTCAAATACATGGAGTGAAGGTTTATTTTGTTGATGCAGAGCTGGAATAGTATCAACATACTCGAGTGCTTTCCCCAAAGAAGCATGTCGTGACAATTGATTTCCCACTGAAACAAAGTATTCATTGTATCTTCTTTCTACTTCTCTTGGCGTTTCAATAGTTACGTCACCATCGGAAAGAATTATTGGTTGGTTTGAATATAAAGAATTTCCAAGTTAATTATTTACAACTTTCCAAGTTGCCCTACCCAGATTTCTGCTTTGATTTATAAATTTGATGTTGTAATTCTTTTTTGCCTGAAAAATTACTTTGCGAAGAACAGCCTTGCACCTTTTAAAATATGAAATAAAATCTGGAGAAGAATTTGTCTTGGTTAAAATATACAATCTAAATGACCGAAACCAGGGTAGACTTTCATAAGTGGAACGATATAAAAACTAAATGAAATTGTTCAATAGGGTATAACGATTATTTAGGTTATTCGGTTATGGTTTCGGTAGGCCTATGAAGGTTTAGGTTATTTAGGTTTCAGTTAGGCCTACCGTAAAACAGGCTTGACCCAGACACTTTTTTACTATTTTTAGGTTATAGTGCCTTCCTATTAATGATGTCACCAATAAAAACCAGACCATTGTAAAGTGTGAGTACTATTCACAATATCCATTTACCTTTAGCCTAACTTATATATTATTATGTTGGATGTTATTATAACAAAAACGAGTTTGCACGCAGCACGCTGACGTGAGGGAAGTGAATTTCCACATAACAACTTTTAAAACTTAAAATTAGTGTAAAACATTCTTGTATTCCAATTTTTATTGAAATCTGAAAACATTTATTTTTTGGCTGTTCTGATGCTCCTGGTTTCATTTACCTGCAAAGCTGGGAATACAATTTTGCGCATTATAATGTTAGGAGAAGGTCCAGTCAGGCTTGAAAGTAGGCGTCAGGTTGCTGGGGATGATAAAAGTACTCTAACAAAGGAGTAGCAGGCTTTTCTAGTGTAAAACCCCCATAAGACAACATACTGTGTTTAGTTGAAACACATTTTCTTTAATAACTCAGTAAATATTTATGCTGGAATGACGAGAGAGGGCTTAAAAATTTAGTCTCACTAATTCCCATCTTTTTACATGCATTAATTTTACATTTGGGGCTTTCTACACCCTTATTAGGCCCAAAAAGTCGAAATTTGGAAGATTAACCCCCAAAAAAGGGGTTTGGAGTTTTACGATTCTTTTGCCCTACGAACTTGTCCAACTGATTTCAGAAAGGAACGTCCCTACCAAATTTGAAGTTAATCGGACAAAAAATGTGACCGCTAGAGTGCAAACACATATATATATATATATATATATATATATATATATAGACATATATATGTGTTTGCACTCTAGCGGTCACATTTTTTGTCCGATTAACTTCAAATTTGGTAGGGACGTTCCTTTCTGAAATCAGTTGGACAAGTTCGTAGGGCAAAAGAATCGTAAAACTCCAAACCCCTTTTTTGGCGGTTAATCTTCCAAATTTCGAGTTTTTGGACGACCCCCAAAACGTGTTCAGGGGGTCACGTTAGGAACTTCTATGGTGGTCCCGGGCTTAAGTTTCACCGTGCGGGTCATGCTAATAGTTCACTTTCCAAAGGAAATTCACTAATAAATACCCCCGTAGCAGCCAACCTGCGTACTCAGCGAATTTCCAGTGCATATATATATGTATCTTAATACCACATAAAGCCAAATACCAAGTTTCATCAATATACATTCATAAATAAAAGATTTATGACACTTTAATTATTCTCCATAAGAATAACATGGCGGCTGAATATGCAGGGTTGCTGAAGCAAGAAACACATAAAATGGGGTTTTATAAAAATATCAATATAACTGAAGAAGGTAAAGCCACATACCAAATTTTATTAATTTATGTTCATAATTAAGGGAGATAATACGTTACTTATTCTCCATAAGAATAACATAGGAGCTGAGTACGTAGGTTTGCTGCTCTATGGGAACTGTCGGCCAAAAAATGTTTCTTAGTGCAAATATACCACAACGATATGAAGCAATATACCAAGTTTCATCTGGAAAGTTCATAAATAAGTGAGATATACAATTTTTCTTATTCTCCATAAGAATAACATCGGACAACGTACTGTCTTTACACTTTCAATATGTATGTAACCATTTGACGTAGAGCAAAGATCAAAACACCAAATTGTGCGTATTTTTAACCTGATTCCAATGGAAAGAACTAAAATTTGACTTTTTCAAAAATTATTTGTAAAAAACTCAAAAAACGTATTTTTAGGGTACAAACCCCCCCCCAAAAAAAATACCCCTTCGGATAGGTCGATCTGTCTGATTTTCGAACTTAAAGTCATAAATGCTGCTTTAAACAATTATACCAAATTTTATCAAAATCGGACTATTTTTACGAGAGTTATCATGCTCACGGACAAATATATATATATATATATATAAATACAGTTTTGAACGAATGGTGTTTTTGGCATCTGGGGACCTCAAAATGAAAAGTTATCATGGTCCCGGGCCTAGGTCTTACCATGCCGACTACGGTAATAGCTTCTTCCCTATATATATATATGGGAAATTCGCTAATCCCTAAAAATAAATAAAAGTGTCCGGGTTAACCTCCACAAACGATCTTGAACCGGACATCCACCTAACTAACGTTAAAACGTATAAACTAACCTCTTCTGTCCGTAGTTGGACGGTGTTTTGAGGTCTGCAGATGCCTTTGCACCAATCAAAGGCTTAAAAATGAAATAAATACAAAATTGTTATGGGTTGGGGATGAAAAAAGGGTATTCTTATGTCACGTTTCAGCTGTTTATTCTTTGCAACTAAAATGAAACTAAACAAAGAACCGTAAGGGGAAAAGACAGACGTTTAAAATACAGTTTGAAACAAGGGGCCCATTATATTTTCCACGGACATGATCGATTATGGTCGATTTAGGCAAAGAATACTTTTTCGCTGCTGCTCTTATAATTAATACTGTATCAGAGCTAAAAACCTCAATGTTGTTATTAGTTATGGCGGTAATACTGTGTTTACGGTAGGAACGAGTTGTTACGGTTGACAAGAGTCACATCCATGTAGTATAATTAAAGTGTCCGGGTCAAAACTGGAATAGGCCTGTCGTTAATGTGAAAATTTTTTTTACATATATATGTTGTTTATCTCTTTACATAGCATGGCATTATGCACGCTTAAATTCCAAATAAAATTACGCCTTATTCACAAAAACAATCGGACAAACGTAAAAGAAATTACATGTCTTAGTTAGAAATAATATTTTATTTCTGTGAAAAGACGTGAGTTATAAACGATTAGAGCATGCCTCGTTTTACGATTAGAGCATGCTCTAAACAAATGTAGGCCTACCTGTAACGAATGACTGCTCAAGTTTGCAGGTTAGTTTAGAAATATTTATGTTTACAAATATGTACGTGTCCGGGTCAAGACCCCCTGTCCGGGTCTAGCCGGTTTTACAATACGGTATGTTATGTTTCAGTTTAGGTGTCTTGAAATTTGTCCAGATAACAAACGTTGGTTCCAATATTACTTTAATCATGCATTGTCAGGAATAACATTATCATGTTATGTTTGTTTATTTCATTTTTATTTTAAGTTTAATTGAATAACAAACTAAACAAAGATGACGTAGGTATGGTAATTAAAAACATACAAGCTATTAAATATTAATCAGTGTTAAAAATATCAACCTAATTAATATACCGTAGCCTATCGAACAATTTCATTTGGTTCTTTATTTTGTACCACTTATGAAAGTTTACCCGAGCCGAGTAAGATCGAAACCATATTGGATTCGCCTGGGTAAATTAAATGTAAGTTAAACAATAACCCCGTGGCAGCAAACCTGCGTACTCAGCGAATTTCCAATGCATATATATGTGACTCACTACTACATAGAGCTACTTACCAAGTTTCACAAAAATACATTCATAAATAAGTAATATATAGCATTTTATTTATTCTCCAAAAGAATAACATTAGGGTTGAGGACGCAGGTTTGCTGCAACGAGGAAGATATGTAATGTGTTTTTTTTGTAATTATCAATATAACTGAACCAGGTGAAGCTACATACCATGTTCTCATAATTTAGGTTCATAATTAAGGGAGATAAACAACTTTACTTATTCTCCATATGAATAACATGGGGGCCGAGTATGCAGGTTTGCTGCTACGGGGACTATCAACAAAAAACTTGTTTTTGTGCAAATATCAATATACCACAACTATTTGAATCCATATACCAAGTTTCATCAATATACATTCATAAATAATCGAGATATAGAATTTTATTTATTCTCCATAAGGATAACATTGGACAACGTACTGTATTTAGCACTTTGAATATCTCTGCAACGGTTGGACGTAGAACAACGATTAAAACGCCAAAATGTTTGTTTTGTTGAGCTAAACATATTAATAAATAGAAATGTGAAGTTTTTAGTTAAACTATCTGAGAAAAATCTAAAAACCTTTTTCCCATAAGATTAACATGGCACACGTTTTTTGGATTTTCTCCGCAACCACTTAACTTAGGTTAATGATTCAAGAGACCAAATTATTTGTTTTTTAAGCTCTATAAAATGGCTATAACCAAAATTGAGTGTTTTTAACATTTTGGGGTCAAATTTTCAAAAAACCGATTTTTGGAAAATAATTGTAAACCCCCATAAAACCCCCTTCCCATAGTGCGATCGATCTGGTTTTCAAACCTAAAGTCATAAATGCTACTCTCCACATTTGTGCCAAATTTCATCAAAATCGGGTTTTTCTTTCAAAAGTTATCGCGGTAACGGACACATATGAATAAATTTGAACAATTAGTTTTTTTGGCATCTGGGGACCTCAAAACAAAAAGTTATCATGGTCTCGGGCTTAAGTCTTACCATGCCACCTACGGTAATAGCTTCTTCCCTATAGGGGAAATTCGCTAAAAGTCATAGCTTATTTTGGATTTAAAATTTGTATCACTTTACCCTTGTTTCTAGCAAAAACAAATGTGATTTCCAAACTCTAGAGGTAAATTTATATGAGGTTAGTTCAATGAAATTGCTCATTTTCAATCGAAAAGTAGGCCTAGGATGAACTTGTGCCAAAAGCCACAATTATCCAGAGACTAAGTTGTACCTTACGGAACAATTTTAGAAAATGTTTATTTTGGATAAAAATGAAGAAATTTAGACAAAAATTTGATTAAAACAGTGGTGTATGGACATCATAAATTATGCCTAGAAAATTAAAGTCGATAGGCATACCTTACAAATATTAACCTCCAAAAAGGACCAAACTTATCGAGTTTGCCTTATTGCCTAATTGAGTTTGAATAAACACTTATGTAGACCTCGTGCGGATCTTCGTAAAGCCTGAGTAGTGCCAGCAGCTGAGTGGGGGGGGGATCAGCGTTGGAGGGGAAGATCACAATACCATATGTCGTAATACTATTCCTGCGGAAAAAATTTGGCTGTGTAATATTAAATATATTTTAATGGGTGAACGTATAGTAATTAAGTTTTTATGACAGTCTTGATAAAAACGTGGATGGTATTTTTAAAACCATAATTGACAATACACTCTTTATGTTTTTGAGTGTTGTATTTAAAATTATGTCTTAACAAATTGTAAATGATTACATTAGGCTGCTTCTTGAGTTTTTTTTCATATGGAATTGTCAACACAAGCCGTTGAACTATTTCCCTGGTGTAGGCAGTATAGTTCTTGTATGATCAGCTGTTTTTTAGTCTTACAAATTTATTGCTGTTGCTGATTGTTTATTTGTAATTTTAATATTTTTCCTATTGAACTAATGTTTAAACATATGGACGCAGCAGTGAACTCGCTAGGTTGAAGGCAAATGAAAATGATTTGTGTTAGGCCTAATCGATAAATGCTGTCCCGCACTTCTTGCGAATACGCCCGAACACATATACGGCCGAACTCCGAATGTTCGGAGCAATCCCGAGAAGTGTGGGAGCTGCACAAACTCTTTGGAATCAGTACACTATCGCCAAATGATTCGCTCGAATGCTCCACCGAATGATCGGAACGAGTCGCGACAACGAATTTTGCACGAAATTAAACGAATGTGCACAATATGTATATTTGTGTATATAACGAATAAAGAAAGTTTGAATTGAATGAAGTAACCAGTACACGCTCGCCCAATACCATGCTCGCTCATTCACTTCCGCTCGTCACCTTTGATTCAAGCCAAAAACCTGACAAAAACGGAGCACAGGCAAACACGAATCATGGCGAGGTGAACTATCCCGTACATAAACGAGCACACTGAGTAAACTATCGCGCTAGCTTTTGTTGGGCCATTGTGTATTGGTAGCAAGAATATGGTACAGAATGTTCAGTGAACATTCGGGAGGATGTTCGGTCGAATGTTTAGGCCTGGTCGCGAGATGTGTGGGACAGACTTAACCTATATAAGATCTTTGCTTAACAATCACTTCGCGTTTGCAATGTTTTTGGTTTGACTCCTAACAGATGATTCTCACAAGCGATTTTTTTTAGTCAATAGTCTAAGAATAGAAATCAATCGCTCCCCCCCCCCCCTAAAAATCCGGTTTAAACCACTTTTACCAAAAACACCCAGGCTTCACGAAGATCGGCACGAGGTCTGGTAATGCAATTATCATTTTTGTAGGAAAATAAATTTATATTAAACTTAAGTTTTCAATCTGACAAAAAGGAAATAGGCTAGACCCAGAATATGGTGAAAACTATTGTGTTACATTAAGTTTTAATAACATATCATCATAGTTAAAAGCCCGATGTATAGGTAGCTATAGTTTGTTCTTTTTTCTGTTCTTACAAATGTTAATTATTTTCATATTGTAAAGTTGCATTGGTGATAGCTGTCAATAAATTACCAAAACAACTAATTTTATTTGGTAACTTACCGTACTTTTATTAGCGAGATAATAATTTTTTGAACAAATTAAGACTTTCTACTGTTAATGAGTGGAAATTATACTGTAAATAATTACATGTATTAGCGTGTAATCACTTTAATCACGTAAGAAGGAGGTTTATCACAGTAATACTTTTCTTGTTGACATCTTTATTTTGTCGTCTGGAGTCTGGAGAGCTGGAGAGGTCAAAGTCCCATAGTCCAGCGCTCGGCCTGCATTTTTTTACATAGAGTACGGTACCAATAAAGTTATTTATAATAGTATTTAAAATAATAATGCATCTTTTAATTAGTATAAAATAAAATAATCATACAATTTTTAAAATCTAATGATATTTAAACCTTAGTTTTTGTGTTTCAAGTTACGAAAAGAAGTTTTTTCCTAGTCAACATGAACATGAATAACTACAGTTCTGTAGTGAATCTATGGCAATACTTACGTTACTCTATAGTTGAAACATAGACGTTGGCTAAATATCAACAATTCAAGTACCACTGAAATGGCTCCCAATGTTGATCTTATGGGATAAAAAATAGATTTGTTTTAAAGATAATTTTATTATTACTTAACCAAATATTCCCAATAACGAACTCGACCAAGATTTCGTACTATAGAATCTATCTCTAAAGTTTGAAGTGGATCTGTAGAGGCGTTTTCGAGTTATTTAGGTCACAGACACGCCAGTTCGAGTTGATTCTCTTACCAGTCTAAGCAGTAAAGTTATGTATAAGGATTTCCTTTCACTCAATCCAATTATCAATGGCTGTTGGATAACCCCTTTTATTCACTGGATGAATTTTTCCGTATGAGGTGTGTAGTGTTTTGATTTTCCTATTACTGTACAATACTCATACAAACCAATATACTGTACAATTGTTGTATTACCAATTCACCTTACCAATTGGAAATGTTATTATAGCAGTTTTAGTGTAATGACCAAATTATATAAGAGATAAGCTTTCTAAAAATATATTGTAATTTTTACCTGATATTGGACCTGGCTGTCAATGGAGCTGTGATGTGATTTTGTCAGTGTGATTTGTATGACAATAAATGATTTTATTTGATAACTAATACATGAGTTACAAATACAAAGTTTTGGCTAGTACAATCAAACTGGATTACGTATTGACAAACAAAACACGTTAGTTACGGCCGAAGTTACGTGATCCGATCGTCATTTTCGGCCGATTTTACATGATACGATTGCCTTTTGCGGCCGTTACTACGCGTTTTGGCCTGTCGCAATCGTTCGCAGTCGTCATTTTCGGCCGATTTTACGTGATGCGATCGCCTTTTGCGGCCGTTACTACACGTTTTGGCCGATCGCAATCGTTAGCGATCATCCAGAAATCGGCGAGAAATGCTCGCTCGAACTTTCGAGTAGTTTTCAAAACTTCAAGTCGAGTTTGAGTATTAAAATACTCAGCCGAAAAATCGAAGTTTCGAGTACTTGTACACCCCTACTAAAAAGTATAGGAATGGTATACATTATTACCCAAAACAATGATTTTTTATTTTATCCGTATTTTTAAATAATTAATATAAACTGGGTAAATATGAATAAATTTATAATATAGCTTTTATCCTGGTGAATATATGGGTTGGTGTACCTATCAAAAGCCTGGAGAGGATTGTGCTACTTAGTATCTTGATTCAATGGGCAGTTGCCTAATCTATTCTAGTAATACTGCTTGTGAATTTACTTTAAATAAATATACTTAGTATTATAAAGTATGGCATCAAATATTTATTCAGATGAGTTAGTGCAGGCACAGTTATTATAAAATTGAATTCCTAATATTTTTTCAGCTGAAAAAGACGAAAACCAAACTCAGTTTATTAATCTTAAATATAAAGAAGATATTTCCAATACTGTCATGGAGATTGGTGAGAAGCTTGATAAAATAGAACCACTTGATTTTAGGTAGGTATTTTTTCCTATGATAATATCATTTTCACACTGTACAAAATTGTGTTATATCCTAAAATATATTTGTCATTACATAGTTGCGTGATATTTCACTAAAATAAACTAAGATTCCTCTTCGAAAACAGCAAAATTGTATGTTAGGATGTTGCATACATTCATTATTGAATTACTTATTACTAATTGTAGCTATTAACAATAATACAATGCTTACCTTGATTTTAAAGATGTAATACCATAAGCCTTCAGCTTTGATATTTGAAGGAAAGGAAGGTAAACTCTTGGGCCTTTACCCATGACGTCTTTCAGGCTGATAATGGCTAGTACAACATTGTGGATGTGTTTGGCTATCCATTATAATAAGGTTCCTTTATACCTTGGGATAGTACTCCGTGAGATTGTCCCATATTGAGTCTGGATGTCAAGTCAGGTAAGCTAAAGAGGAGAGGGCTAACATGGCTGTTTCATCCTGTTCTATTTTTCACTCGTGGCAGTTCATTTCATTCTGATGGCTTGTGCTTCCTGTTGTGGCAAACGTACCTAATAGCTACGCCTGGGTTTCCCAACGTAAAATCTAACTACCTTTCTAGCATCTAATGCAATCAGTATTTATTTTCCAGACTGGAACTGTTGGAAGACATCTTCCTGCTCCTGTTTCTTCGATCAGAAGACTTTTGTGAGAACAAGGGGATTGATGAATGCAGTTCCGATGAGAATGATGATGTTTTTACTCATCAGGTAATATTCTATACAATAAACGATCAATATAAAAAATGCAAAGTATTGCTGACATATGAGTTCATAAGGATGGCTGGGACTGAAAATTTCGGGTAAAAAAATCTTGTTTTTCAGGTGGTATTTAATTTACTTCCGGATAATTTTGGGACGGGATTATAGTAGCGGCCATGTAAGGAGGGAAAATAATCTAGGAAGGCCGAGCCAGGCCTAATCCTCTCTTGACAAAAAATAACTATTGTCATGAAGTCGTGCGGTGTGCAACCCCAAGCCAACAGTCATTGCCACTGCCTCCCATAATTTCTTGGAAATAATTCAGCCTAGTAAAAAATCTATAAATCAAGCGGCTGATCTCATATAACTAAGTGACAGCTCAGTTTTTTTAATGAGTGAAGTAGGATGTCACAAAACTAGGAGGCCCCGGCATAGCCGGCTAGGCACGTCTCCCTTGGGATATTGTACAGCCAGCGGAAAGAGGGAGAAGAGGGATGGGAAAGGTGGTAGGATGGAGTCAGTCTGCCTCGCTCCAGAAAGGGAGAGAAAGCCTTACCTAGCTCCCGGGCTCTGTGGGTGACATAACCCCAGGACGATTCGCCCTCTAACCCGACGTCCCCCTAAGTCCACCAGACAGGGACCACCATCGCACAGAGCCTCCAACCTCTCAGAGGTCGGGTGGCCCCAGGACGGTTCGTCCCCCAAGCCGGCAGACCAAAGACTGTCGGGTAAGGGCCCTTCCTCCCAGGCACCCGTCCCAGGCTGCAAGGAAGGTCCACTACTCCCTCCAAGGACTTAGTGGGTATCCAGGCTCAACTAGGAGTCAAGCCCCCAGAAGAGACAAGGAGGAACCAAGGAAGGAAAGTTGTCACACTGGATAGCCAAAAGACTTACCAATACTGTGACCAGCTGTGATTATTTTGTTACATGAAAGTGGAGCAGGAAGTTTGGGGCGTCTGATAAACTACTGTTACCCAAATAATTTCCTTTTAAAATCAATAGATTTTCACTTGAATTTGTTGATTAACAAAGGGGAAAATTATGAACAAGCACTCCTCTTTTATATCAAATAATTTTGTACTAAGTTATTACAAAAAATTGAATATTTGTAGAGCTTACTAATAAACCTACTTTCAGATCACCCTTTCAACCTATTTCTTATATCCTTTTGAGTGATTTCTTGTACACGTCTAATTATATAATCATTATGAAGAATAACTCTTTGATTGTAGGGGTGGGCGAGTAATGTATTTTTAAATCGAGTCGAGTCGAGTATTGAACCAAACTACTCGAGTATCGAGTCTAGTAGTTCTTTAAAAAGTAAAAAAAATTAATTTTGTTGTATTGAAATTAAACTTTAATTATAAACATCACATTTTATTGAATTATTAATGTTATTATTTATTTTATTTTACCATGAATTAATAATGATTTAAATGAGAAAAAAAATATATATAGACTATACTGTTTTCAACAACCATAACAAACAAAAGAGAAGTATTAAAAATATATATTCATACAAAGATTTTGGATTAGTTTATCAAAACCAGAATATTTTAACAAGAATGTGATTTTTTTGACCCCGACCCAAACACTCCCTGTGCCCCTCTTACTTATCTTAACTCACAGGTATCCATAAATAACTCACCTGTCAATGTCTCCTTTCACATGAGCTAAAAATACATTTTAAGCCTTTTTTCCTTTATTTCAGTCACTTATTTTGTTAAACATTGGTTAGCGGCGTTAACGTGGGTAAACGGCGGGGGTAACTACGCATTTTCAACTTTTTGGGGTAAACGGCGGGAATAGTCAACTACTCTGGCTCGAATTTTCGATTAGTCTCTAATGCTTGCTCGGCCTTCGAGTATCAGAAAATACTCGACAGGTACTCGAAAACTCGAGTACTCGTCCACCCCTAATTGATTGTAATATTGACTCTAGCTGTTGATTAATTAATTTGAACATAAAGTAGTAACTTCTCACATATCATATAGTTATACTAATATTATATGTTTTACAGTTGAGATGCGTATCAGATAGCTCAGATGCTGCCAGACTGGGTGTGGGAGGGTGGACGATGCCGGCCTCCTGGCCTTCCCCCTCCCCGTCTCATCGCAGGTCCTCCCCTAGCCGAGCGTCTACGGCATCCTCATACCCCTCCTCCTCCCAGCGAAAGAGCTCCACTCACTCCAAGAAAGCTAGCAAGGTGAAATAACCATTAACTTTAGGTATTTGTTTAATTTTGTATCATTTAATATATTGAACTAATAAGACATAATATATCTATCTGGTATAAATTGTATAGTGCTACCTTAGCACTCAAAAGTAGTTTACATTTGAAATTTCTTTATTTCTTGAGTTCAGCGGCATGGCCATGTTTCAACGAATACAAATAAAAATTATAATAATACAATAAATTATAATAATAATAATATTATAAGTAGTATGAACAATGATAACAAACGTAAGACATTTATGCAAGAAGAACTATGTGCAAAGATTTGATTCGATTAATGAACTATAAACTAATTAACAATAACAGTGATGCTATAAAATTATACAAGAATAACATGCTGAACAACATCAAGAACATCAACAACAACAAAAATATAAACAATATCTTACAGAACAACAAGTTTTGAGTTGTCAGTGGTGGAGTGAAGAATGTCAGATAGGTTTAATCAAGAGGTTCAATTACCTTATAACAAGTGATCCTCAAACATCACTGTATATGGACCACCATTCTCAACCCAGCTAGGGGGTTGAGAAGAATTTATTATTATGTATTATTATTATACTAGGGGTTTGAGGAGGTTATTGCCATTCTGAAGATGTTGTCAAAAAAGTCTTAAAAACAAATGAACAATAGTATATTTCATCACTAGGACCAAAAGTGAAGCTTTTTGATACGAGCTCAAGTTTAACGGCTGAGGCTGAGCCCCAGCTGGAAAATGAGCGAGGACCGATAAGCCCCTTTTGATCCAAGTGATAAACTATATTTTTTGTCATACTGTAAATAATATTAAGATAGCAAATTCACAAAAAAACAAATCTCGTTTACTTGTTCTCCTTCAAAAGTTTCTTCCATCTTGATCTTGCTACTCTAAACAAACAACTGTTACACAAGTTTTTATTGTTTCCTGTTGAATAATTCGTTAAATTCATATTTAACAGCTTTTACATCTAATGAATGAAAAGGTTAACTTTAGCATCTCAGTTCATGTGTTGAAAACAGCTGGCAGTATGACGAAATTATGTAAAAGGATGAACGGACGAAAAAAAGTATTTAACTGTGCGGCAGGTACAGGGTACAGGTCCAGACTGAGGCCGCCGTTGTGTCCACGTGTTTCCCCTCTCCCGCTCTTGTAGTTCTTATCAAGTTCTTTTTGTCTCGAGATAACGATCTAGTACCAAATCCTAGATTTGTATTGAATGCACAGTCTCATTGTTGGGAAAACTTGATTTGTTTCAGAAATAATAGTTTGGTCTTTTCCTTGTGCAATCTAAGACACTTTAAATAAGCACTGGTGAACAATACATCCTAATGGTTCTTTTCCACTGTGCCTCTGATTCTGTGCAATATAGCATGTGCCAATCTGATTCATGCCTTGGTAGTGGATAGATACTTGTAAAAACCCCTTTTTCCAGTGAGGGGGGGTAGAAGTCTCGGTCTTCAATTTCCCTTCCTTGACTTTGACAACAATCACTGTGATAATAACTATATCTGTGTAAGAACTCTTTTGGGTTTGATATAATAGTATATAGAAATTAAAATAAAAAACTTATAATTTAGCAGGTGCATTGTTGTCTCTTAACTACATATTTATTAGTAAATTTGTAATTTATTACTTACCAGACAGTGTCCGATGCCTTCTGTCCGAACAGAGGAAAGTTCCTTTTTTCCAAGATTCAGAACTGGTAAGAGATCAGTTCCTTCTATTCTGTTGAGGAATTTTTTAAAGCAAATCTAAGCACCATAGTATAGGTTAAAACTTGCTGCCAGTAAAAAAGTATTTAGTTATTTTAGTTTAATATGATATGTGCATTAAATGGCTAGTAACAGCTTACAGCTTAAAATGGTCAGCAATGAAGAAAATGTATGAATTATCAAGCAAGTTAAAATTTTGGTTTAAATAACATTTACTTGTTTTTACTTTTCAGCCTTTTCGCTCAAAATACAGTCAAGGATTTGTCTGTTACCCGTGGCTTGTCAGTGATATTCTTAGTTGTGTCAAGAGATCCTTGGAATATGTGGAAACTTCATGTGATGTTAGTGGCTGTGATAGATATTTTAAGTAAGTCAAAAAATGAATTTTTACTTCTCATTTTATTTTAGGGATGTGTGAGAAGTGATTTTTTGGATCGAGTCAAGTAGTAGCCTACCATTTATTCTCGAGTTTCGAGGATTTTCGAGCGAGTATTTGCCATCAGCAATGTATTGTTTTGATAGTTTCAAATTGTGTAAAATTGGATTTGGCCCACCATATTTGATATTCCAAAATATTTTATGGGTTCAATACACATTTTTGGCCAGTACGAATAGTATGGATAGATTATGTATTCCATTGGCAAACAAAAAATAGTATGACCGCCTGTTTCGGTCGATAAAACATAGGTCTGTTGCTATTTGGCCAATATTATTTGTTCGGAACATTGCGTATAATCAATATTAATCGATAATTACGGCCAATATTGTGTGGTCTGGTTGTCATCTCTGGCCGATACTATGTGTCGCGACATCAGTTCCGGCAAGATTAAGTGACACGCTTGCCATTTTTGCCAATATTATCTTTACTGTAGTCTTTTTTGGCCATTATTATATGGTTAAGTTGTCATTTTTGGCCGATATTATGTTTTCTGTTATTATGCAGTAAGGTAATTATTTTCAGATGATTATGTGACCCGGACAGAAATTACGTAGTCCGGTCATCATTTATTAATGTTCAGTTTTTTTATGACAGAATCATGTTTCTTGTCGTTATTTTCGGCCAATGTGGTGCGACCGTCTTTTGCAACCATAACTGTGCGATTTGGCAGGTTGCAATCGTTGGAGATCATCCAGAGATTGACAGAAAATACTTACTCAAACTTTCAAGTATTTTCAAAACTCAGAAATAATCAAATATTTTGAGTACTCGCATACCTCTACATTATTTGTCTTAAGAGGGCGCTCCAGTCACAAAACTTTTCGCGTTTCTACCTGCTTCGCCCATAAGGCCAGTGTTAACCTTCAAAGCCCATTCCTCTTCAACGGATTATTCGATATCGTTAATTTATGGCTCATTTTAAAGAGTAAAAATAAACCTAGCGATTTCAGTAAGCAGAATTTTGATATTGTAAATAATAATCGATCAATAAAATTCCAAAATATTCAATATTTATGATTTTTTATGCGCAAACTATTTATAATAACGGTTCTGCTCACTGAAATAGCTAGATATATTTTTGATCTTTAAAACGAACCTTAAATAATCAATTTTGGATAACCCGTTGAGGAGGGACGGACTTTGAAAGTTAACATTGGTCTTATGGGAGAAGCAAGTAGACGCAGAGGACTGGAGCCCCCTCTTAAGGGTGAGGGTTTTGAGAGCCTCTCCACCCTAAAGTTAAAATAAATTCTTAATGTTGTCAAAATCTTTTAAAATCTCATTAGATTGGCAAATTTTTATCTTTTAAGTTTTTTGAGTTGGGTAATTTTATAATAGGGGTGTGCGAGTAGTGATTTTACTTTCTCCCCCTATACGTAGTATATGGAGAAAGTGTTGTTTTCGTAAAAATTTTTGAATTTGAGTTGTTAGTGGAAATATTTGTTTTGGTGCTCCCTGAACCCAAAAAAGTGGTTTTTACGTGATGTCTGTCTGTGTGTGTGTGTGTGTCCGTGTGTGTGTGTGTCCGTGTGTGTGTGTCCGTGTGTGTGTGTGTCCGTGTGTGTGTGTCCGTGTGTGTGTGTGTGTGTCTGGGGGGGAATAGGGGGCATTTCCCCTCTTAAAACCACGAGTGTAGCAATGGATTCTGTAGGGCCTCCAAAGCAGGGATTTGGGTGGATGTTTTTTAAAACAACTTGTTTACAAGATTTTCTGTACATTCGACCGTGCTTTGTATTCTATATTTAGTAAATAAAAAGTAATTTATTCATTAAAGTTGGTCTAAAAGGGAGAAAGTATGTGTCAGTTTCCTGATACCGTTTATTTTAAATCGAGTTGAGTCGAGTCGAGTAGTGCCAATTATTTTCGAGTTTAGAGTATTTTCGAGCGAGTATTTGCCATCAGTTGGTAGTTTAAAATAATGAAATGGGATTTGGATACCACCCTAGATTTGATAATCTAAACATGGTTTATAACTAATACATGAGGAGCAATACAAAGTTTTGGCCAGTACAATCAAACTGGATTACGTATTGATAAACAAAACACAGTTTGACAGTTTCTGGCTGATGAAACAGGGCCCGGTTGTCATGACCAATTCCACCTGGTCCAGACATTGCTTATAATCAATATTAAATGACAAAATCGTTAGTTACGGCCGAAATTACACGGTCCGAACATCATTTTCGCCCAATTTTACGTGATGCGATCGCCTATTGCGGCCGTTACTACGCCTTTTGGCCGGTCACAATCATTCGCGGTGTAATTTTCGGCCGATTTTACGTGATGCGATCGCCTTTTGCGGCCGTTACTACGCATTTTGGCCCATCGCAATTGTTCGCGGTCGTTATTTTCGGTCGATTTTATGTGATGCAATTGCCTTTTGCGGCCGTTACTACGCGTTTTGGCCGGTCGCAATCGTCCGGAAATTGGCGGGAAATACTCGCTCGAACTTTCGGGTAGTTTTTAAAACTTTGAGTCGAGTTCGAGTATTAAAATACTCGGCCGAAAACTCAAAGTTTCGAGTACTCGTACACCCCTATTTTATAATAATTGGCGAAACTCACCACCTCTCCATCCAAAGAGGACTTAGTGTCAGGTTCATCCCCATCTTTCACTACCGGTATTTTTAAAGGGATTGGTTGTCTTTATGAGATGAAGCATAGTATAGGTCATATAACACAATTAATACTGTTTATCAAGTAAGAAATTTGCTCGTAAGTAGCATATGAATGATGATATTTATCTAGCAATGAATGTTTGACGTTTGATGTTTTTGTTCTTTACTGAGACAGTCCTTTTTCCTGTTCCTTTTTCTGTTTCTTTTCCCATTGGATTTTACTTTTGCGTATGAATAATGAAACTAAAGTGTGTGTAATTATTTAGCTGAACTTCATTAGTAATAGCTCTGAGCTTAATGTTTCACATGAGTAAGTGAAACATTTTATACAATCTTGAACTAACTCAATATTGTTCAGGAAACTTTGGTTTAATAATTTAAAAAAAACCTCAACTGCCCGTCGCCATAGGCCAATAGGCCTGTACGGCGATCTAAAGATGTACAGGGAGGTATTGTAACGGTAAATAGTCACACATGGCAAGCCAGTGGTGATCGCTCGTGGAAAAGTATCACTGCAGCTGGCCGGGATCGAACCTACGTTTGACCATGGCTGACTTGTGAGGCCAGCGTTCTACTTCTGAGCTACGTCCTATAAAATAGATATTGCAAGTTGTGTTTTCAAATCAAAGTTGAGCTGCAAGAATGTATTAGACCAACTCCAACCAATCCTAGAGCAATGTTGTTGTAATAGGTACAAGGTACGAGGTACAAGATTCATGATTTAACTCAGACAAATTATGGTCAACTTATCTATATAAATAAAGCAGAGTTATTGTCTGTGTGTGGATCGCCTTGTGGCTAAACTACAAGGAGTTAAGGCATGACATTTTCAGGGTAGGTTCCTTTAGGTTACAGCTGTTGTACCTGACTCTCAGTTTCCTCTAAATCCTCTAGGGCTACTCCCCGTGGGATATCAAAAATTCCAATGTTAATCAAATGAGACCATACGGATAGTTTTCTGCTATTTATTTAATGTTATTCAGCTGACATTAGTAATTTACTTTTTTAACTACATTTTATACCCGGGTGAAACCGGTATAATCAGCTAGTAAACTAATATTATTTGACTGTTCATTTATTCAGTGGTGATATAAAGCTGTAATATAACCTAACCAAGTAAACTCTGCATCAAATAGTATGCTTCCATAATCTTAATATTTAAAAATCAATCCTTATTTCTCTTGGTCACGCCACTACTTGAGAATGAGTGCTCCAAATTGAATAATTCTTTGTTGTATTCATTAATGCCAGGACAAGGTTCTTATAAAATAATTTTTTTCAATTCGACCTAAGGGCTCTCTCCCACTGGCCTTCAAAATTCCTATTGATTTGATGAAAGTTCAGTTAGTTACACCAGACCACTGTAAACATACTTGAAAAGCATAAACATTGTTTATTATGGAAATAAAAAAAACACTTGAATGGCAACTCTTATTATGGAAATAAAAAACTACTTGAATGACAACTCAAACTCTTTTTTTCGATAGGCGAGTGAGCAAAGCGAACGAGCTCATCTTGAAAATGAACGAGTATTTGACATGAATCAAATTCAATAACATTATTAGGACAGGACGTCTGTTGGGCCAGCTAGTTGTTTATGAAATGTAAGCAAATATTTTGACGGCATTCAATAAACTTGGTGTTAATCAACCATGCTGAAATTAAATTTTCGAAATTTTGTTTTGTTTTAATAGTTTGTAGTGACAGGAAAGCTTTGTTATTGGTTTTATTAAACCAAGCAATCCTGCAGTTACAGTACAGTAGCGCAGCATTTTTTTGTAATGTACAAGTTGAGTGTTGAAATACCTTTTAAAATATGTTTCGGCTACTCTTTAACTTGTGTCAAAGTCAAAAATAAATTTGTAGTTTAATTATTCCCAATTTTGATGAGTTAGAAAAACTTGCATTTAAATACAGTTTTAACTATATATAATACCTTACAGACTTAAGAAATCAGTTGAAGACGCCACTTGGAAGTTTAATATGGTTCGAGAGAAAGGTAGCAAAGACCTGAACATAGTCAGTTTGAAGAAGAGCAAGACAGAAGAGCGGTGGGTGTATGTGGAAGATGAGAGCTCAGACTCGGACACTCCCTCCCCCTCACCAGTGCCTCTCCCCTCTCCCTCAACCCGGAGGTCAAGGAGGGGAGGGAGTACCTCCAGGAGTGAATCTGGGAGCAACATCACCAGTGGTAGGTCAATTAATCAAATAAAATTCTGTATCACTTGTTAACAAACATTGTGTAATAATATACTTCAAGGGATGATTGTATACTAAAAATATATTGCATGAGGAATGTAGGACCATATGAATACTTATGTATTGTCATTTAAAAATTCTTGGGCAGTGTAATATTAATTAATTAAAAGGGCTTTCATAGTCCTCAAACAAATAGTCTATTTTCTTTCTGTCTTCAAACCAAGTGGTAAAGAATTAAAAAGGTTGTTGCAGGAAGACTTAATTTGTGTGGTATAAAATGTAGTGTTGTGGTAAAGAAGAGCATAGTTTAATCTATCTCGTAAAATGAGCTGATGAGATGGTTATTATATCCGTAGGAAAGAAAAAAATTAATTTTGGCAGCTACTTTAGAATTCTGTTCGTAGGATTCACAATTTTCCCTAAAAAAACTCTGAGCTCCTCTTAAAGAGACCTTCTTTAGGGTAAATCATGTAAGTAGCAAAATCTCAGTGTTGCTAAAAAATAAATAAAATAAAACGTCCTTACAAGAATACTTTTTTATACATTTTAAAACCTCCGTGCGTATGATTTTCCTTTTGTTCTTTCAAAATATGAATTAGGTAGCTTATATATGATTTCAGGTCTGAGGTTGTCCTCTAGTGCAGGTAGTGTCAGAAGTAAGAAGGGTTCTAAGTTGTTCTCTACTTCAAGTAATATAATAAATCTGATGCTCACCTCCCCTGCCAGCCTTGTTGCTTATTTTATCATCAAAGAAGATTCAGACAAGGCTTCAAAATGTGTTGAGGTAGGTAATTAAGAGTTGTTCACCTTTTTCAACTGTGTTACCTATATTGCATTCAGAAGTTACATTACACATCTGCTATTTGTATCATATAACAGCTGCACAGGTTTATCTTAGAATTTTTTAATTAAAAAAGTACATAAGTAATACGGACATGGACAAGAGTTTATTTGTATTCAATTTTTAACCATCCAAACAATCAAAATTGACATCTTAATGATGTTGATGTAGGAGCCCTGGCATTGATCCACTTCAGTTTTGTTAATCAACTTTTCTTCTAGCAAAATGTCATTAATATCTTAAACATTGCTATTCATATTAGGGAATTGTGTTATTTTGTATTTTATTACAATGATGGTGTAGCTAATAATATGTTAAGATAATATTTAAACATAACTCCTCCGATATTTCTGAACTGATCTTGGCAATTGAAGTATCTAAACATGGCTCGATCTTTAGTTGTGCAAATACATTTTTTATATTTCCATTCTGTAGGACGCAAAGATTTATGTTTGTTTTTGTCCATAAGACATGTCCATAAACCAAAAATAAATAAATAAACTAATGAAATAGCAATACAATTTTTGTTTTGGAAACATTAATGTGGTTATGATAGCTAACACTTTTAATAACTTACAAGATGTTACAACTTTGCTCAGTTTCAAGTAGGGGTGTGCGAGTAGTGACTTTTTGAGTCGACTCGAGTCGAGTAGTAACAATTATTTTTGAGTTTCGCATATTTTTGAGCGAGTATTTGCCATCAGCTGGTGGTTTCAAATAGTGTAATGGGATTTGGATACCACTCCAGATTTGATAATCTAAACATTGTTTCTAACTAATACATGAGTAGTAATACCAAGTTTTGGCCAGTACAATCAAACTGGATTATGTATTTAAAAAACAACTTCCAAATCATTTGGCCAATATCACCTGGTCCAGACATGGCTTATAATCAATATTAGATGATAAAATTGTTAGTTACAGCCGATATTAAGTGGCCCGGTCGCCACTTTTGCCGATATAATGTATACCGTCGTCATTTGCGGCCGAAATTTCGTGGTCCGATCGTCATTTTCCGCCGATTTTATGTATTGCGATGGCCTTTTGCGGCCGTTACTACAGGATTTGGCTGGTCTCAATCGTTAGCGATCGTCCGGAAATCGGCGGCAAATACTCGCTTGAAGTTTCGAGTATTTTTCTAAACTTCGAGTCGAATTTGAGTATTAAAATACAAGGCCAAAATCTCGGAAGTTTTGATTTCTCGCACACCCCTAGTTTCAAGCAACAGGTTTACTAGTTTCATATTAATTGACCTAATGCTCTAACTCAAGCAAATCTTCTACTCATGCTTATAAATTTATCACTCCTCATAACGCATTATGCATACTCCTTTGTCATTTCAATAGTTACTATTTAGATGTGTAGATGTTACTATTTATAAAATATCTGTAATATCAGTTCTGTGAGCTGTGCTGCGTTTTGTTGATGTGTCAACAGTGGTAAAATTTAAGATTTAATTGATTTTTATTCTTCCATAAGATTTACATTGAAGCTTTGAATGCTTGTGGGGCAGAGCGGTAAAGATGAAAATAAATTATAAATAAGTTTATATAATCTACACCTTGTCCTCTTTAAATTAACACATCAAACATACAAATTAGTTCAGTAGTTCCTTAGATATCCTATGATAACAACCTGCTTGTGTATTATATATAGAATTCCAATATATTTCTTATTTTCAGAAATTTGGCATGAAAGGTCAACCTATGGATGTAGAGTTGAACTTTTTAAAGGAATTTTCATCACTCAGAAAACAATTGGCTGAATTACATGTAAAAAGTTCCTCATCTTCAGTAAAAGACATTGCGTTGCAGGTAAGCTGAGTTTGCAGTTACATAATAGTGTCTAACCAAGAGGAGGAGAGGGGTTGTGTGATTACTTTTGCAATTCCGCAACCCACTACTCAAGTTTTTCCTTGTAATTCTTTTCTCACAAAACCTCTTTCAAATACCTTTAACACGATTTCCAACCCAGTATTGTAATATTTAACCAATATTTGAAAACCCCCTTATAGTTTTGGAAAAATAAATACTTTTGTAATCATTGTACAAAATTCATCGTGTGTAAAGTACAAGTTTATGCCTTTTCACCTTTAAAATTTGTTTAGAAATATTTTTTCTTGCTATGTTGAAAAGGTAGCTTAACATTTTAAATTTAACTTTTTGCAGCCTTTGGTCTAAAGAAACATATTTACTTGGTAGCTATGGTTCTTTCCATTAATTCTCTCTCTTGATAACTCTCAAGGTAGTTCTCCCCTTCCCTAAGAGATTCCAAGAGTAAAATAACATAGAACACAATTAACAATAACTTTACCGATGAATGGTCGGAATCAAAGCAAACACCCACAGGGAGAAATAGTATTAGGGTTTTTATAAGGTATTAACTAGGGATGAGTCGATTCCAATTGTCGATTCTCGATTCCACCGATTCTCAGGCTTAGAATCAGAATCGAGAATCGATGGCCCAAATTCGATTCCGATTCTCTCAATTCCAGGCCGTCGATACTCCCGCCGTTTACCCAGATTTACGCCGCTAACCATCGAAAATTCGAGTTGAGTAGTTAAATTTGTATAGTTACTCTCGCCGTTTACTCAGATTTATGCCACTGACCATCGAAAATTCGAGTCAAATAGTTAACATCCAAAGTGATTGTTTTATAACTAGGGATGGGCCGATTCCAGAATTCCTCGATTCCAATTTTAAAATTTGGGCTTCGATTCTCGATTCTATGTTCAATACCGTTTCCAAGGCAGATTTATGCGCAGGAAGGAAAAATGCAGCACCTAAAATTAACAATGAATTTTTTATGTGTAGCCCGCCTGGCAATAGATATATATTACAGAACAAATTTTTTCTAAATTCTCATAGATTAGAACTTTATAAAACAGGGTCCCCACCCAACCGTGAAAACCGTGAAACCTTGAATAAGCCGTGAATTTTGTATACCGTGAAAAAACCTGGAATAAGCCGTGAATTTCGATATCAAACCTTAAAAATATATCAAACTTGAAAAACAATAACAAAATATCTTATCAGAAAGTATCACATTTGTTTTCAGATAGAGAAATGTACAACAGAATTATTTAGTACGTTGTTAATATGGTGAATACCGCGTCGTCTGCCTACTTGCAGATTGCAGCTGTGCGGATGATTTAGGACTGGTTCTGGTTTCCACGATGCAAAGGACCTCGGGCGACTGTTGTTAAGTTGCTGGTGTTTTTTTCACTTTCAACTGACTGCTGACTGACACTTGTGTAAGACCGTTTATGTGTCTTCTTTAATGTATGTCACTTGCCTATTGTTTTGTATTAGTCGGTGACAGTAGACAGCTACTGTAACTTAGACTGTTAACTATACAACTGTCGCGTCAGTAACTCGCCCATTCCGTTTACATACACGGTGCGTACTGCGTAGATAGCGTTGCCAATTCGAGAGAAATTACCCTTGCCGGTGATAATTTTGAACTTCGAAGGTAAAAAGGGGTAATTTTACTAAAGACTTTAAAAATATAGGTAAAAAGGGGTAATTTTACTAAAGACTTTAAAAATATACAAATTTATATTATACTCTGTTATATACTTATTATTACATTCATTGATTATTATAATTTATGATTAGATTAGGCCTACTACATCTATAGGCGGCTCCTCAAACCCATCAAATTTCAAGCACATTTCCTTTATTTCATTAGCACTCTTTACTCAAATGCAGGAGTTTAGATTTTGAGGATAATTTTGACGAGGGTCGAGGGTAATTTGAGAAAAAGTGATTCGCAACTAGGGATGGGCACAACTGCCAAAATCACACAACCGTTGTGCATACAACGGTTGCGCTGCGACAACCGTTTAAAACAACGGTTGTCGGCAACTGTTGACCTTGACGTTGCATTGTGTTTTCTTGCTAATACTGAAGGCAGTGCTAGCGTTGACAACTGCCTCGGCACAACCGTTTAGCTATGTGAATCAGCTTAGTTGCGGATAACCGTTGTCGTGCCGATAACTGTTGTTGAATAGTTTTCTGTTGTCTGCTGAGGGCGTTGTTCACAACTGTTTCGATAACAGTTTGTCCTGGCGTCTGGCGTTTCATTGTGTCCAGCACCTGTATTGAAGCCGACAACTGCCATCAAACGATTATATTTTCAGTCATCGACATACTAATATAAAGGCGTTGCGTTTAGCATATGGAAACCTTATTTTAATGTAAAACTAATTGATTGTTACATACAATAATGATTGTTATATAAACTTGTTTATGTTTTGCAGTAGTTTTTTAAGTAGGCCTATTATTTATTTGCTTTGTTATAAATTGTCTGACAACGTTTTAAGTAATTGTTTATCTATTTTAAGTCCAATTAAAATAATTTTAGTTATGATTACTTTAAATTGTACAGATGTAGTTGTTCATTTGGTGGTTTTCGATAACAGCCAGTTCCGCACAACCGTTTAGCTAGACAACGGTCATCGCTACACAACGGTTGTTTGACAACGGTTGCAAATGGTAAAATGCAACACTGCAAATGGTGTGGCCAATGGCAACACTGAGCGAAGTATAAATCACCAGCAACCGATAACCGATAAACTGGTGACATGACTCACGACGACAATAAAACAATAAGAAACTCTAAAATAGTTCTTATTTTTTAAAAGGTTCATGTATGGTATGGTTTTATGGTTCTGTGACATCGTAATTGGAATGTTGGAAAGTTTTAACTAGTATTTGACCGCTGTGCCGCGTCTGCATTGTTGTTTTGCGACTGGTATAGGCAGGGTTTAAGCTGCGGTCGCATTTGTCGCAGAATGCGACATGCACCACGAAAATGCGAGAATATTTGGGCAGGCTGTCGCTTTTTTGCTACAAAGAAAAGTATAAGACATTTTTAAATTTTATTGCAGAAAATCTGGTTTTAACAATAAAAATTGTATTAAAAGTCCGTGATCACGATCCACAACCAAAAAGATTAGAAGAGTAGGTGGGATGTTGTAGAGGCTTAACGTTGCGTTGGTTGCACTACGTCACTTTACGGATCGCCTCTAGTGATGGGATATTCGAATAAAAAATATATTCGTTATTCGATAGTTGCGATTTCTATTCGGTATTCGATAGTAGAGATAGTTATTCGAATAAATCTTTCGAATAGATTTTGCTACCCGTATCTACCTATTTCAAGCTGGAAGATATAATACTGTACAAGCCTTTAAGTTTGTTTTGTTCGAATAGATTTTTCTACTCGTTATAACTCCAGAACACCTGCACCTACCTGTGGACGGATAGATAGACAACCGGGCGGAAGTTGACGTCTAAAAATATAAACCAATCAAAACAACCACCATTTCCCCGATGTTTACCCTCACTCGTTATCACATTTTAAAGTTTTCAAAAGAATTTACTGTACTTACATGACTGTACTGTACTTCTGTATTTAACAAACATTACCAGATATAGGACTTGATTAAAGAGGGAGCATGAATATAAAATATACATTTATTATGAACTATTGAACTATAAAATATTTATTAACCTTAACTAATAAAATCAAATAAATATTTGATCATTAAACAAGTTATTATAACAAAATTAATGGAAAAGGGTTTATCAGCGACTTACATCCGGCCTTGCTCTAGGTTTGTAAATCATGAGATTTATGTTTACTACTGTACTTACTTGGGTTCGAACAATTTTGTCGAATAGTTATTCGAAAAATTATTCGATAGTTAGATTTGTTCGATAACAAATAATCGATATTTAAATTTATTCGATAGTCCCAACACTAATCGCCTCTGAGCGAATGGTAAAGGAGACGAGCCTACATTACGTAAACAGTTGCTGTCGATTTCAACTGCGTACCGTGTAAACGGAACGGGCGAGTTACTGAAATTACATTTGTTGTGTCAGTAGCTAATCCCCTGGCAGACGTCATGCGCTCCGCTGTGATTCGGTTTGGCGCGCACTCTGTAGTAGCTGAGTCTAGCCGAGCGAATCGGCGAATGCGAGAATGTCAAGTGCTAGTTCGCCACCGAACAAGGGATGACAAGGGGGTTCGCCAAGGGATGACTGCGCTCGCCTTGCAATCGCACCGACTCTTTTCGGTTTTTGTTACCGAGTCAGAGGAGACGAGCGGCAGGTCCTCCATACTTAGTGCCGCTCGCGGCCTCGACTCGCTGCAGAATTTGGACGGTTACACGAGCACGAGTCGCTCGAAATCTCAACGATCGGGCGAAAGTGTAGAGGTATCTTAGTGAAAACAGACAACTCGAAATCGGTAATGCGCAGATACGATTGCGATATGCTTTGAGGTTATGTTTCAGAGTGTGTAATATTTGGGGTGAGTGAGTTTTAGTTGTTCTGGTGCCCTATTAGGCCTATTCTATTAGAATGTTTAGTATATTTCCATTAAGACTTTAATGGTTAAAATGGATAAGCTACCAAGAAAAGTAGACTCTGCTGAATTATATATTACGGTATTGAAATGTTAAACCTTAAAAACAAATACAAGCAAAAAACAACTTAAGACCAAAAAATTACACGCCATAAAAATGCAAAATGAAAAATATTTTTGCTACAAGTCTCTAAGAGCTTGTAGCATTTTTGGTCAAAGATTTTTTTTCCCAGCTGAATCCCTGGGTATAGGTTTGTTTTTTAATATTTCGACCGTGAAATTGAAAATGTTTAGACCGTGAAAACTGTGAAAAACCCGTGAATTTGTTTATTAAGTTTGAGTGGGAACCCTGTAAAAAGAAGCCAACATTCATAGGTTCAAAATTTTATAATAAAATCCCAAAAGATATTAGATGTGCAGCTACTTCATATGAATTCAAGAAAAAGCTCAAATGTTTTCTCGTCAATAAGGCTTTTTAGTCTTTTGATGAAATTTGATTTGATTACTAGAATAAGTAGCCATGTAATTGTATTATTTTTAATGTTCAATTATGAATAATAATAAGATTTGTTTTGTTATGACACCATTCATGTATATTTGTGTATATAATGAATAAAGAAAGTTTGAATTTAAATTTGAATAGCCCACCAAACAATACTTTTAGCCAACAAATAAATTTGATAAGAAAACTTGAAACCATTATTTGTTTATATTTCCACTTAGGTCTTACAAGAGAATTAATGTTAGGCCTACCGGTAAACAAATTATGAAAACGAAAAAATACTATTCAAGAAGTCTTCAAACTAAAACTAAAAGTTAGGATTGTAAATCAAACTTCTGTTCAGAAAAATAAGCATCTGAACCCTCTTTCTTTTAGACGACACAGCCTAGGCCAAAATGTATTTTATTTTAAAACCTAAACAATCTGCGAAAGTAACAAACGAGAATCGCATCCACACTCAATAATGCCAACGTCCTAATGTTGTAGAAATAGTAACTTAACCTTAAGTAGCCTAAATTAATACAATATAATAATCACGATATATCAGCTAAAACCCACAGAGTGCTGCTTATTGTCGACAATCGATCGAATAATAAAACAAGTAATACAACGGATAAGGAATTTCAGGAATGTGGAACTTTATTATGATTGTTAATTTTTCCCGGCAGACGATTTAGGTTCGCGTTGAGTGAAGCGCTCATGTCACAAGTAAAATACGAACGGATTTCAAGTTCAAGTTCAAGTTCGAGGTGCTGCAAATAGACAGCGTTGGGGCATTACTTAACTGCCATTGACATGACCCTAGCTAGGGGTGTGCGAATAGTGATTTCTGACTCGAGCCGAGCCAAGATTTTTTTGGCTAAGCTTCGAGCTTTCTCGAGCCAAGCTTTTTTTATGGTAATTTTCTCTAGGGGTGTGTAATATACTGGTAGTGATTTTGTGACCCGAGCCTAATTTTGCTATGTACGAGGGTCATCCAGAAAATAAAGAACGTTTGCTTACTGCACCTAGCGCAGCTCCCCCATCACCGCCATTGCATGTGTGGCAGTCCACTTACCTCCCCACCAAAGTATGAGCCGAGTCTCGTTGCTATGCGGTCACCTGTCTTATTTCTACAGCTATTCAAAATGGAGGCTGCAATCGAAAATCCCGCCAAATATGAAATACGCAGTATTATTCAGTTTCTGAATTTAAAAAATTTCGGGAATATATAATTTTTTTAGAAAAACACTAAAGAAAGATTATCGTGAAAGTGCAAACAAGTCTTCAAGTCGAATATTCAGGGGAAACAATGATGCAACCGGTTTAATGAAAGAGAATCCATCGTGAACGACGAGGATCGGCGTGGCAGGTCATTGCTCGTTAAAGATGATTTGAAAGAAAGACTTGAGGAAAATTTGAGGAAAACAGCTGCTAAAATCTTAGCACATTACATCAATTTAAGTTGTTGTTTTTTTGCTCTTTCACCATAAAATTTCTTTGGTGTTTTCAAAAAATGTCTAGGTCTGGGCATTTCTTAACTCAGAAACAGAATAACACTGCATATCTCATATTTGGCGGGATTTTCGTTTACCGCTGCTGATTTAAATCGCTGTAGAAATAAAACGTGTGACTGCACAGCAACGAGACTCGGCTCATACTTTGGTGGGGAGGTGAGTGGACTGCCACACTTGCAATCGTGGTGATGGGAGAGCTGCGCTAGGTGCAGTAAGAAAACGTTCTTTACTTTTTGGATGACCCTCGTACAATTTTATACTTTCAATATTGGTCATCTTTCATTCACTTCTTCTATATTCACTAGCCCTACTTTTAATAGACCTAAATAAAGTTCTACAGTGCAAAAATAACAAAATAAATACTGAAAAGGAACATTTATTGTGACCAATTGTTGCTAGTAATGAACATTTTTTTAAATATAAAGTAGAAACACGGGGAAAAAAATAACATAAAGGAAGAGAACTACAAATTTTAAACTAGACCGATAAGCCCGAATGTAGTTATTACCGTTTTTATAACAGCCATAATTAATAGACTATATGTCAAGATGTACCCTTCATTTAACCAAACATTTAGCTCCAATTCTAGGGAATTACCAAAAATACAGTAAGCCTATCTATTCAACTGATGGTAAATAGTAAATTTAAGGTTATCCTTTTAATATAAGTTAGTTAAATCAGGACACTCAGCAGCCAATTATGTTATAAATATAATCTCTGTAAACTATCGTTATATCTTATTGTACTCACAGAAATAAGTTATCCAGTAATTGTAGGCCTGGTTTAAGTTGTATCTAACCTCTATCACATAATAGACTTAACCTATTATATCTGCTTCTGAAACAGAAGGTTTCAGAAGCAAAAGTTCATGGTGGAAGAGGATCGTCAATGCAGTCTTCTTCCATCACTGATTTGACAACTTGATAGCCTACAATTGAAAAATGAAATGATTTCAACTGACGTTTATTCACAGATTCAAATAATCCCGCGGGGTTAACAATATATAATTTTAATCGCACAGCTGTAGCGAAACAAAACACTGCGCCAATTTGATTGTGTCTTGCTCTTAGTTGGGCGAACATAGAGTATAATAAAGTATAACCTTGTAAATAATATGACCACTGGTATTATAACATGTGTGACATAACCATTTTAGAATTTTGATAAAATCCCCTTTGATCTTGTGAATCTCGCAATTAGTGATTTTGATTTGTAAAGTATTACAACAGCGATGCGAAAATTTGACTTAATAACTACAGTATAATTACAGTTGTATTTCTATTCGCTTTATTTCTTAAGAACTTTAGATTCTACATCAATTGACGATTTTTTAACAAAACAATTTTTGGAGAGTACTATTTCGGCTGCACACCAAAACGCCGTCATGATTGATTTGTCGTTCATCACCTACAACCTTGTCCCTGGTCATTGGTCACGCTAAATCATTATTACATTATAACCATCTTCTCTCAACGTCTTAAGACAGTTTTTAAATCAACAGTGTTGCCAGACATGATTTCAGACGCCAGGAAATTATTATTGTGTAATGTACAAAATTGTAAGTTGCAGTAAAAACTGTACCGCTGCAACAGTTAGAAAATGTGTTTTATGGATTTAAGTTTTTTGCTGGGGTACTTTTTGGGGATTAGTAGGGTTGTTATATTAATTATTATTAACCGTGAAATATTGCACAACTCAACTGGGCAACGGCAACATTGTACTGCAAACAGAATTGTGTAGATGTCCTCTTAATATGATTTTTGAGCGTAGAGAAAGGAGATCCATTGCATTGGTTGATCAGGTCGACAGTTTAAAACATTTGTACTTTTATATTTCGTTATTTTTTTGAACGAAGGACCGAAAACACAGCATTGCTGGATTATATCTGTTATGGAGCTCTACCGATGCAAATTACGAGAATTCTAACAATGATTATTGAAAGTTTTTGCTTCAAATTTACTTTTGTAAACGACTCTTTTCACTAGTCGGCAATTTAAATATTCGGCTCAAACTTCGAGCTTTTTTGCAAATCTCGAGCCGAGCTGAATACTGTAATATTCGGCTCGAAAAAGCTCGAAGCTCGAATACTCGCACACCCCTAACCCTAGCGCTGCCTAGATGGTTTTATCGTCGTCCTGTCACCCACAGCTTGTTCCCGTTATTAACCCGTAATGTCCAATAAATAATATTAAACTGAAACGAGATCGACCATTCGATTCTATTCGGTTCATTTCATCGTAGATGAATGTTTGTTATTAAATATTCACTTTGCCGTATTGCTGGAAACTGTCGTATAGTACGTAACCTTTTGAATCAAAATAAAGTGGTTTTACTTGATAAATAAAACAGAAAATTGGCATTTATTCATGCATTGTATTGATTTGTTAAGAGATGATTTTTAGATGCATTTGTTAGATGGTAGTTACAACTGCATCAATAATCCGATACTTCGAAAGTAGCTTGTCAGACAAAAACCACTGAGTACAGACAACCAACTTACTGCAAATATGGCTGGCATCATGTACGCTCGTGATGAACAAATTTATCTTTATAAACAGACTCAAGACGACAAAATTAAAACTGGAATTTCTGCTGAAGGCCTAAATGTCTTTATATGAAACGAAAACGTTCCTCTCACTAGCCTGTTTTTAAATGCTACTAAACTGTAACGAGATTAATGATCCGAACCAAACAATCGACCCTGCTGATAAAGTATTCGTTTGGCCTTAGTATTGTTGTGAATAGGATTACGATTACAAATATTCGCTTCATCGCTTCTTGTCGTACTGCGTATGTAGATCTTCCAATCGGAAAATGGAAGTTATAGTTTGCTGTGTCACTCAAGAAGGGATACAAATGCAAAAATACCATTCAATAAAACGAAAGTCAAATACCGCTAGCGTTATGATTTTTAACCGCTTTAAATCTTTAACCGGCCCATCTCTATTTATAACACAAGAAAACCAATTTCAAAAAATATCATGGGAGATTTATATAACTTATAGCATAACAATGATATGAAAAATAAACATGTAATTCAAACTACTTTTTTTATTATTTTTTTGTAAGTTTATTTTATTAATGAAAAAATCACAACCAAGGTGATTGTCTCAATTTATTGAATAAAAATCAATTACTGAATATCTTATTTTCTTTAACCATTTTTAAAACATTAGTTTGCTATTTCACCTATTATTAGGAATATATAGAATCGGAATCGAGAATCGATTTGTAAGAATCAGAACCGGAATCGGAATTAAAAAAAATTGGGATCGACTCATCCCTAGTATTAACAGTAATTGATTCTTTAAACTCACGTTTGTTGTTGTATGATGTTGAAAGGTCATCAGTGAAACAGCCTCTTCAGGAGTGTTAACAATAACATTGACAAAACTGTTTGAGACATTCTTCGCCAAGACTACTTTACCTATTGGTGAGTTACCCAGTAGGAATGTTTTTATTTCTATTCAAAAAATTCAGTTACTTCTTGAATAATAAACCATTTTGGTGGTTTTATGTGGTGCATTAGATTGATTAGCTTGTAGATTTCAAGGACCATTTATTTATACACACTAATTACTGAAATAAAACAAACAGGTTATTGAAACAGTCAACACTATTATAAACGAACAATATTTTAAAAACTGAAACAATATTATAAAAGATATTTTCTTTTTTTATGCAGTGTAATTTTCTGGGACAAAAGTTAACCTTTGAATACAAATCCTCCATAATAAAATACCATTAAATCAGCGTTGATGAATCAATTTTGATTTGTAGTAGCAATATGCGTTGGATTCTTCAATACTTATGATTTGTTTAAAAGTGGTCGGCCTATTTCACCTGAATTTACCAGGCCGTGTATAGACACATTATAGGCCTATGCATGAAACACATCCAGAAAAGCGAGAGATGAGCCATTACAGTACAAGTTGGTCAGCCAGTACAGATAAACTTTATTTGCCAAAACTGGAATTCGCTCCCAAGATAGTTGCCATGTTACCAAAGTCTTATCGTTTTGACTACCATGCCAACAACTCACACAAATTGCTTTATATTATAAAGCAATGTATGTATATATATATATGTAGTGGTATGAATTTCTTATATTCACTTGATTATATCGTTTACTCATAGTTCTATATTATTAACTACTTTTGTGATCTTTTCAACTAAATGTGAAGTTGTCTGAGCAGTCATATTTCCCTCTCTTTATTATGTTCTTCCTGCATTTGCTGTTAGCCTTTAGGTAAGAAAATATATAAATCCTCATAAGACTTCAGGATAGTGCTCTTACGTTTGTTTATAATATAAATCAATTAGACTCACATTAGTGAGTTTAGGTTAGATGTAAATACCTTGTCAATAAAGCATTGATGCGATCAGAAAAATCAGAAGTCAATATCTCAGGAGTAAACTTGCCCACAAGTCTGACATGAGTGTGCTCAGTGCTGATAGGAAGGATGGTCTGCTGCAACTGCCACGGCTCAGAACTGATCTGGGGAAAAATGCCTCTTCTTTCCACTTTCTTCCCTTATACATAGTATATGGAGAAAGTATTGTTTTCGTTAACATTTTTGAATTCGAGTTGTTAGTGGAAATATTTGATTTGGTGCTCCCTGAACCCAAAAAAGTGATTTTATGTGATGTCTGTGTGTCTGTCTGTCTGTCTGTCTGTATGGATGTGTACAGAGCTACAGCCCTAACCAATGGTCCGATTTTTATGAAATTTGGTATGTAGGTACTAATCCACAATATCTCCAGGCATTTTTCATTTTTTGAATTTTTGATTTTTAAGGGTAATTATCCCCCAAAAACCGCCAAAAAACACGAAAAATCAAGATTTCTCAAAAACGGCTCTAATGATTTTGATTAAACTTTGGTCGTTTGTAGAACTTTAGTTTTCCAACAAAATTAAACCACCTGCATTTCTGTTAAAATACGGATTCAGAAATTAAAAGTTTTAAAATATCAAAAATACAGGTTTTTGGATTTTAAATAAAAAAAATATATAAATATAAAAATATTACTATTCACCATCAAAAAGAGCTCAACAAATAAATAATTTTGTATATTGAATTACTATTCTACGATTTTTGGTTGTGGAGAAAATTTAAATTTCTATTTTGCGGTAAACTTATTACGTTGTCCAATGTTATTCTTATGGGGAATACAAAAATTACTATTTCTCTCTTATTTATTGATAAATTTATTTCAAACTTGAAATGCTTGTCAAGTTAGCATTGACCAACAGAGGAAATTCGAAATATGTTGCCCCTTAAAAACCCTGAGGGGGGAATAGGGGGCATTTCCCCTCGTAAATCCACGTGTAGGTAAATCCCGACACCTCCGGTAATTCGAGTAGGGTCAACGCCATCTACTTCCTCAGCGTTGTTGAACTTTCCTACATTGATTTTTAAACTAAATTAATATTCGTTTTCAATATTAACTAAAATAATTTCTACTTATTTGTATTCTATTTTGAAATATGTTTATAGTAGCAATGGATTCTGTAGTGCCTCCTAAACAGGGATTTGGGTGGATATTTAAAAAAATCTTGTTTACAAGATTTTCTGTACATTCGTTCATGCTTTGTATTCTGTATTTAGTAAATAAAAAGTAATTTATACATTAAAGTTGGGCTAAAAGGGAGAAAGTATGTGTCAGTTTCCTGATACCGTTTATTTTTTAATCCCAAATATACATTGCCCGACCCTCTGACCTGAATTCAAATATGTCGTTTAAAGAAAGTTAAAAATTATTTTTGATTTAAATTAGTTAGTTTTAATATAAACGTTTTCAGTTTTGATTTTATCAATAGTTTTCTTGTATTAGTTTTAGTATAAACATTTTCGGTATTTATTTTAACAATAGTTGTGTTATAAACAGATATTGTAACTTTGAAGAACACTGGCTAAATAAAGACATTATTATAAAAATCATTATTATAAAGACATTAAAGTATATTATTACTTTATTTGTGTTTATTTACAGTATCAACATGAGGTTATCTGTGATGTTATAGAGTTTGGAGAAAGTAAAGGCGTTGTGGTGTTAGACGTTGCAGTGTCACACCCTGCTCCTCCCCAACACTCCATTTGCTTGCTAGACCTGGCTAGCAACTACTTCAGCTCTGGGACAGCCTGCCATGGTGGGTGGACCCATCTTTTGATAGGCGTTTGTGCATCTTTAGGTTACAGATTGAGATTACATATGTTCTTTTAGCGAATTTCCCCTATAGGGAAGAAGCTATTACCGTAGTCGGCATGGTAAGACCTAGGCCCGGGACCATGATAACTTTTCGTTTTGAGGTCCCCAGACCCCAAAAACACCATTTGTTCGAAACTGTATATATATATATATATATATATGTCCGTGAGCACGATAACTCTCGTAAAAATTATCCGATTTTAATGAAATTTGGTATAAACGTGTAAAGCAACATTTATGACTTTAAGTTCGAAAACCAGCCAGATCGCTTTATCCGAAGGGGTATTTTGGGGGGGTTTTGTACCCCAAAAATGGGTTTTTCGAATTTTTTACATATAATTTTGGAAATAGTCAAATTTTAGTTTTTACCATTGGATTCAGCTTAAAAAAACACACAATTTGGTATTATAATCATTTCTCTACGTCAATTGGTTACCGAGATATTGAAAGTGCTAAACACAGTACGTTGTCTAATGTTATTCTTATGGAGGAAAATAAAAATTTTATATCTCGCTTATTTATTAACGTATACTATATATATGTGTCCGTGAGCACGATAACTCTAGTAAAAATTATCCGATTTTGATTAAATTTGGTATAAACATGTAAAGCAACATTTATGATTTTAAGTTCGAAAACCAGCCAGATCGCTTTATCCGAATTTTATATCTCGCTTATTTATTATCGTATACTGACGAAACTTGGTATACGACTTCATCTGGTTGTGGACCATTGATATTTGCTCAAAAAAAATTGTTTACCAATGGCTCCCGTAGCAGCAAACCTGCGTACTCAGCCCCATGTTATTCTTATGGAGAATAAGTAACGTGTTATCTCCCTTCATTATGAAAATAAATTAATGAAATTTGGTATATGGCTTTACCTACATGAGTTATATTGATATTTGTATAAAACCCCATTTGTTTTGCTCCTTGCTTCAGCAAACCTGCATACTCAGCTGCCATGTTATTCTTATGGAGAATAATTAAAATGTCATAAATCGTTTATTTATGAATGTATATTGATGAAACTTGGTATGTGGCTTTATGTGGTATTAATATACATATATATGCATTTGGAAATTCGCTGAGTATGCAGGTTTGCTGCTACGGGGGTATTTACTTTCTACCCCTATACATAGTATATGGAGAAAGTATTGTTTTGTTATTAGTATTGAAAGTATTGAAGGTAGTGAAAGTATTGTTATTCAAAATGTTTTAATTTGAGTTGTTAGTGGAAATATTCGTTTTAGTGCTCCCTGAACCCAAAAAAGTGGTTTTTACATGATGTCTGTGTGTGTGTGCGTGTGCGCGTGCACGTTCGTGCGTGCATGTGTGTGCGTGTGTGTGTACGTGTGTGTGTGTGCGTGTGTGTGTGTGCGTGTGTGTGTGTGCGTGTACAGAGCTAGAACCCTAATTAATGGACCGATTTTTATGAAATTTTGTATGTAGGTACTAATCCTCGATATCTCCAGAAGTTTTTTCATTTTTTTGAATTTTTGATTTTTAAGGGTAATTATCCCTCAAAAATCAGAAAAATCCAAATTTCTGCAACGGCTCTAACGATTTTGATTAAACTATAGTGGTTTGTAGAGCATTAGGTTTCCAACAAAATGCCACCATCCGCATTTCTGGAAAAATTAGGGTCCAGAAATTACAGGACTTAAAACATAAAAAATTCAGATTTTGGATTTTTCATAAAAAATCATAAATGTTAAAATAGATTACTATTCACCATTAAAAAGAGCTAAAAAACTAAATAAATTAGTATTTTGAATTGCTATTCTACAATTGCTAGTTGCGGAGAAAATTGAAATTTTCATTTAGCGGTAAACGCAGTACGTTGTCCAATGTTATTCTTATGGGGAATACAAAAATAACTATTTCTCTCTTATTTACTGATCAATTTCATTAAATCTTGATATGCAGGTCAAGTTAGCATTGACCAACAGAGGATGTTCGAAATATGTTGCCATTTAACCCTGGGGGGGACAAGGGGGCATTTCCCCTCTCAAAACCACTGTGTTTAGCAACGGATTCTATAGTGCCTCCCAAAAAGGGATTTGGGTGGTTATTTCTGAAAACAACTATTTTAGAAAACTTTCTGTACATTTATCTGTACTTCATATTCTGTATTTAGTAAATAAACAATAATTGTTTCATTAAAGTTTGGCTAAAAGGGAGAAAGTATATGTCAGTTTCCAGAGTCCGTTTTTATTAAACATGGTATTGAGATGAGAACTGTACCCAAGTTTGCTCATTGGATGGCTGGTTGTTTATATAATAACATTAAACATTATATGTTTGGTAATTTTCCATCACATATAGCATAAAGCATAGCTTCTATTGAACTACAGACTTAACTATGTAAATTCTGTGGACTAAACAGATGACCCGAAGGCTTGGACAGCTGGGTCTCAATCAAACAAGATGTTACTGCACTTTAAAAGTGAAAATGTCTGCAGGCTATGACTAAACTAACTATTGAATGAATAAACTATTGAATGAGCAACTGTTTTATTTGTGATACTCTTATAGTTTAACCATTTAAACATTACATTTTGACGATTTATTATTTTTATAAAAAAGTATCTCAAATGATTTACTTTTTTCAGAAATGTATAATTATGTCACTTTTTCAACAGTGAACCCAGATTTACCTAAAATTTTGTAAATACTTATCCCTGTTAACATCCTAGATATAGTGAGAGACATAGATTGGCCAACACTTTAGTTTAAGAATTAAATCAAAATCAATGTCACAGCAGTTGCAGGCACTCTGAAGGCGTTTACAGCTTGTCTGCGAGCTGTGCTGCAGGAGGGGGAGAGTTCGTTGGCTCTGGGTGACCTTCTGGTGGACCCCTCGGTGCCACTGAGGCCCCCACTCACCCTCGGCAGCCTGAGGCAGGTGTGGGCCTCGGTGGGGGAGGGCCTCGCCTCGTTGCAGACCGCCCTCTCCTCGGGGGATGATGACCTCGCAGACGCGGCCTACCTCAGACTCACCACCGCCGCCATCACTGGCCAAGGTGAGAGGCAGTCTGGGAATCGGATGAGCTGAAACATACTCTAGGACTACTTTCCAACTCCCAACAAAGTCCCAACATTAATATTATATGAATGCACATTAATTAACCATTAATCACAATTTGCTGCTATTCAACTAAAATAAAATAAACAACTGTTTTAAGAATTATCATTGCAATAGTCTCTTCTACGTTATACAAAATTAAAATTTATGAAATCTATAATTTGTAAAGAAACAATTTTCTTAATGAATGTTCTCTAACATTATCGCTTATTTTATAGTATTGCATGAAATGTACAATCAGTATAGAATTTTTTTAGTATTGTAAGCAGAAGGTTTTTTTATTTAATCTTGTATTTATGTGTGTTATTAAGTGTCTGTTTTTCCCCCTTTTAGAAATGGTACAGAACTATCAAGACGATTCAAAGCAGCACTTTCTGAACCATCTAAGATTCTACCTCACATGTCTATGGAAAGTTGTCTCACATTGTTTGTCTTCATCAAAAGGTAATTTCAGTTACAACATGATTCCTATAAATGTACTACAGTAGTCTCCATTATCCGACCTTCGGTTATCCGACCTTCCGTGTTATCCAACCGTCCCCGTGCACAATTGAACGTTCAATTTCCGCGCACCTATAAAAAAAAAAAAAACTCAACATGTTTAGCATATTTTTTATTATTTTTCATGTTATCCGAAGACGGGTCCCATGCACAATCGAAAGATCGATTTCCGTGCGCCTAGAAAAAAAAAAAAAATGTTTACATATTTGTTATTTTTTGTGCTATCCGACAACCCGGTGGCCCGGTGCACAATAAATTTCCGCGCACCTAGAAAAAATTTAACGTTGTTTTTATTATTTTCCGTGTTATCGACCTTCCCGCTTATCCGACCTTGCCGCGGCCCGTTTAGGTCGGATAATCGAGACTTCTGTATATCAGCTTAATGATCACTAGTGTAACTAAGTGGTATTGGTTTCTGTAGTTCTTGTTTGTTGTTCCTAGGTTATAAAAAAACCTATGTCATAAATATGGAGAGAAGTGCTCTCAGTATGGGGGTAACTGCTTCCTCTTAGTAGCTTTAGTTTAGTGGCATTGTCAATACTTTTTACTGATGATAAATGACTATAGTCTAAAAGGAATAATATTGTACAAGCTCCTTTTATTACTGTTAATGCATTAATCTTAATTAGCAATTGGGTGTTGAACCTGCCAATCCCCTTGGAGGAGTTCAAGTTCCTGCCAAGGGTAAACGCATTACAATATGTTTTGAAGTACTCTTTCCTCCATATGAACAGCCCGAATTGATAGTAAAAGTGTCACTTTTATTTAAGTTTATACAAGTTTCATAAATATATACATATTCCCAAGATTATATGAATAGTTTTCCAAGTTGAACTGTGGTTTTCAGGGACCAAGTACCACATTCTGGACCACAACCTGGACGGTATGATAGGGGACCTGGTGTTCACCAAGGGCAAGGATCCCATGGACATAGAGGCAGCACTGAAGTCCCTCTCTGTCAACGTGGTTCACCTGGTTGTCGCAGGTTGCACGCCTTCTGTAACCATCACTAAAGTGATACCAACGCCTGCTACAGTAGTGCTCAATGGAGATCTCTGTGTCAGTATTCTAGTGTATTACTCTTAACACTTTGAACCCTAGCCGCTGAGGTCCCTTAATAAAGGCATTACTGGCCATTTTAAGGGTACTAATAAAAATGTATTGTTTAGAAAATATATTATGTTACCTAGGAACATTAAAAATCAGAATAAATATAAAACTATAACCTTTCAAATGAAATACATTTTATTATAGTTTTAATCTATAACAATTTCAGGATTATACATTGAAATTACAATAAAAAAAAAATAAAAAAATTGTAACCGCCTGTACATACATCTATAAAACACTATCAAATGCTTACTTTGAAATAATTATGGCAACTTTATTGTACTAAATTGAAGGGAAGAATATGTCCTTTTAGAATATATATATATGTACATAGTTACATTGCTTACCTTATATTTTATAAAAAAATAGAAATAAAAGTTTGTTTCAGTTCACAGGCAGTTGCAGTTTTTACAAATAGTCTGCCTTAGTATGAAATAATCTAAAACATTCAAGCACACATAATGGGGTCTGACAGTCTGGACACCACCAAGATGTTTCTTTTCTTCCTGCTTTCCCTGTAGAAGCCTTGATTTTTTCAGAGCAGACCTCACAAATTCTCGTGGGATTTTTTTTCTTATCCATGGAAGGGATTTTGTTGGGGAAATGACGACCCGTAAGTCTATTGGATTTGGTGGTTGTTGCAGTGTCTTCTTGCAATAAACTGTCTCCTTTATTGCTCAAAGATTTACCAATAGCAATGATAAACTTCTCAAGATGGCAGAGGGGTCTCAGGTGTGCAGGTCGAGTTTTGCGATAAAGGATGAAAGCGTTTACCATCGACAGCATAAACAAATGGAAGAAAATTTTTTCCACCACTTCATTTGCTTTCTCTTGAAAGGGTAGTAGGAAATGAATTGATCATTCTATCAACACCTGTTTTTTTTGATATTATAATCTAATATTAGGTCTGGTTTTATTTTAGGAACCATACCCTGCTTAGTTCGTACCAAGATTTCTGTGGTGCTCATTTTATGAGCCGTGGAGAGAGCCAAAACATCTCTTGTATCTTTCCATTTGATGCACAACAAGTGATTTCTTCTCATAAAAACAGTTTCATTTTTCTCAAGTTTTTTTAGTGACAGTAACAGGTAACTGCAACCTATTACTCATGCAGGTACCGACTGCTTTTGTCTTTTTTTCCCACAAAAAGTCAAAAAGTTTTGGAGAAGAGTAAAATCTGTCATTGTACACAGTGTGGCCCTTATTTAGATAATCAGCCAACAATCTTTCATAAAGAGCTATAACTGTATTACTTGTATCAGATTTTCCAGTATAGGCTTCAAATTTGAGGACATATCCTGTAGAAGCATCACACAAAACATATAATTTCATGCCGTACTTGTCAGGTTTACTTTTATTATATACTCTAAACCGAACTCTACCCCTGAACCCACATGTCCCTTCATCTATAGTCAAATCTTCTTGAGGAGCAAAACACATTGAAAAGGAAGTCAGCAAGTGATCTATATAATTTCTTAGTTTATGCAACGGATCGTGGCCTGCGGAGTTGTATGGGATGTAACTTGCATTATCATTTATATGAAAATTAGCTAAAATTGCAAGGAACCTATCCCTGGACATAACTGATGGTGCATAAATTGATTTGATAAAATTTTCTGTTGACCAATAGTCACTCAGTTTTGTTTTTTTCACAACACACATATGTAATATTATCGAGAAAAAATGATAAATTTCATACAACTTTACAGTTGTCCACTTTGACCATACGCTATTTTTTCTCAGGTTGTTTGTTCTTCTCAGTTTATCTGTGATAGCTTAGGCATATTTGTTTGTCTCTGACTTAAATAATTTAATCAAAAACTCAGGAAAAAATATGGAAAACACATCAAAAGGAGTTGACGACTCATCGATAGCTGCTGTAAACCAGCACTTAGCTCGTCAAAGGCTGGTAGTTGTGGGGGGTTGTCCTCAAAACCCCATCCAAGTTCTTGGTCTGTAGGTTTTTTTTTTTACTTCTTCTCGGTTGAGGTTGATTAGGTTCTAGATTCACATTATGAGTAGGCGAATCCCCATTAGGCATAGTCGGCAAGTTTTCATTTGGTGATGCATACTGATGTCTTTGGTTATTTGTTTTGGATTTAGTTTTATAAGTAGGCCTGTGTCCTACCGATTTTATATTTTGTTTTTTTCTAGGCCTACATGAGCTGGAACTAGTCGAAGGTTGTAGTATATTAGCTTCAGCTTCATTACCAGGCAGATAGTCGGGGTCTTTATCAAGATCATCGGCATCACATTGTTCTTGGTCTGAAAAAACTATTGGCTAAGTAGGGCCTAGGCTTAGCTAATTTTCTTTTTTTGCTGATGTGTTGGTTAGGTGTACTGTCATCTGTAGGCCTGTCATCTGTACTTATACATAGGCCTGTTTTAGGTGTACTGTAATCTGTAGGCCTTATATATAGGCCTGTTGTAGGCTCATCACAATCCTCTTCAGAAAAAATGTTATTACGCCGGATTAGGTCTAAGCTGCTAATTTTGGTGTCATCTGCTACAACTGACACAGGGGATGGACACTCATCATTTCCAATATTATCAGGGTCATTATCGTCAACCATATATGTGACAGCACTAACCTCATTTTGAAGGTTATCTAAATTACCTTCAACAAACTCCCCTTCAGAACCAGAATCATAAATAGGATCATTCAGTTTTTCATTCAGAGATATTGTAGTTGAGCTACGTCCTGAACTGGTAACATTATTTTCACTGGAATAACAAGTGTTTTCATCTTCGCTATGGTCAGATTCTGACAAGAGTTCGCGAATATAATTCAAAGATTTTTATCAAATATATCTCTCATGTTTTTACACTAACCATCATACAAATACTATGTAATAAAGAAATAATGAATCCAAATACTAATGCTCAATCAAAACACTTGTAATTAACAGTAAAGTTGCACTTTATTGAACACCGACACAAACGTAAACAAAGTCAGCAATACTACAGACGACAACAAAGCATCGTCGCACGGCAATACTGCGCAGTGGTTGCAGACGGCTGGATTTTATTTTCCTGTTGCCAACCAGCTGACCTTTTTGAGACAGTAGGTTAGCAAAATCAAAGCCAGATAAACAAGCAAGAATTACGTAGCAACGAATCACGCGTATTCGCTGTTTAAACGTTGCTATGGAATTAAATGTTGAGGCCCGAGCTACACTCGGGCTTCGTTAGTGGTGACATTTGTTATGCCCCGAGCTATACTCGGGCTTATGGCTCAATGTGTTAAACCATTTTCAACAGGTACAACATGACGCATACAAGTGGCAACAACATTCTGTTAGATGATTTAAATACATTTTGACTAGAGATGTGCGAGTACAGGTTTTTTAAGTCGAGTCTAGTATAAAAAAAAAAAAACAAAAAAAAAAACAGGTCGAGTTGAATTGGATCAAAACAGTGTATAGGGTTCCATTTATAAATGTTGTTATTGAAATATATACTTTTCTAGTCACTATGACCTGAAAATAACAATAGTAAGTAAAATAAATGGATTCCTGCTTCATTGGAAAAAGGTAAGTACATTTATCTGAAAATAAATCATACCAAAAGCATTACAAAACATTTTGCCATGAAGATAAATACTTTTAATCTGTAAGGATTAAGGTTGTTATAGCCTATATGGTATTAATTAACAGTTTCATTAAAAAATAATGTCAGTTTTTTATTTTATTTCCTCCTTTCTATCCTATGTTTTGTATATTATGTTCAGGCCTAAGCTACAGCTTTCTACGAATGGGGAAAATAAAATTACATTTAGGCGTATAAGTTAAAATAAACTTTATTTTAATATTTAGAAGGTCTATTACATGGTAAAACATTAGCCAACTTACTTACCACAGAAAATGTATTTACTAACATATCGTAGCATTAATTTGAACACTAATAGTCCTAATAAAAACAATTAGTTAGTAACAACATGAAGATATGTTTGAAAGCCTGGTAAATCAATTGATGAAATTGAAGCCATGTCTTAAATAAAGTATTAAAATATTACAAATGATTTTAAAAAGTCATTAATGAAACTTACTTATTACACTTACTTATAAACTTACTATTAAACTTACTTATTATTTTGGCTGTACAAGGCCAAAACAAATCATTTGTCTTTAAAAAAGCTCAATGCCAAAGGACAGTTGAGCCTAAAATTAATGGATTGGCCCAATTTCAATTATTATGGTTCAAAAACAAGCACAAACTTCTTATGCTTACCTATTAGATTTCATTACAGATATGTTTTTGATATTTTACTTTAAAAAATGACAAGGTTAGGTTAACCTAAAAGTGGACTATACAGACAGTGTTCATAGAACTCAATCTGAAGTTCCTGGTAAATCCCCCATTTTGGTGTAAAGAGTACACAAACTTATAAGCCACAACTTACTTATTTATTAATAAAATACTAAAATCCATACCACAACTCTAAACACCTCAAATGCGGTCACAGTCAATTTGAATTTACAGACGACGCGCGGCCGCGGACGACGCACGGCAGCGGACGACGCGCGTCAGCAGACGACCCTTGGTAGCGCGGGTAAACGGCGCGGCAGGAGTAAACTCGCTGGAAACTTTTGAGTTTCAGTGCCGAACTCGGCTCGAACTCGAAATTTCGAGTACTCGCACATCTCTAATTTTGACAATTCAAACTATAAAATTAATTTGTTTAAATGTGTGACTGCCTAACCTCAGGTGAACGAATTATCAATCGTAATACATTATCAATCGGTGACATTAGAAGGTACAGGAAAATAGCAACAGGAAAACTTTATCAAATTTCCCACTAGAGTAGGTGGTTAAGTGAGGTCGAAGTAACATTTTAAATATCAAACATTGGCAGCAGGCAAAATTGAGTTCAAACATAACCAGATGTCTATTATGACCATGCTCAAATCTGATTGGCCAACACACTCTATAGCCTGTTCATCGTTCGCCTTTAAATTACTTCCACTGGTGGATGGAGAAAGCGCTTGACTGGTATTATTTCTACTTTAATATAATCGCATGACTGTGGCACACTATGCAGTTCAGGTTGCATTACATGGAGTGATCAGTTCCATGGTGACTTAATGCCATGGACAGTTTATCCATGGCAAGTAATAATCTGAAATATTATTAAAAGGATATAGATACAAGGATGATGATTTTTAATCAAATCAAGTTAGTTTACAAATAGTGGGATAGATAAACAAAAATAAATAAATTAGAATTAGAATAATTTGTCATGATACAAACAGTGTGTGATGGATAAACAAACATAAAAACAAATTTATAATAATAATTAGAATCATCCGTTAAAACAAATAATATTGTTTCATAGCAAAAAGAATGAACTTTTAACACATTGGTATATAATAAAATAAAATAATAATACACAGTCATATAAAATTAAAAAAAAAGTCAATTAACAGTTAAAGTATTTTTAAAACGATTTCTGATTAGCTAGTAAAGTTTGTTAAAAACTGGGTTTTTAACTGTCTATTTTCCCAACTAACCAAACATGTAATATGTGTAATATGATTCTAAAATGTTGTTTTACACTGAGTTTCGGTTGTACATTTTATATGTAGTTTAATTTCTGTCATTTGATAATGTTATTATTGTGTTATCCTTACAATAGGAATCTGGAAATGTTTATACTGAAAAAGGAAAACTTACGAAGGTTTTAGTGTTTTGAACAACAGCAGATGGGAAACAATACAACTTAAAGTACTATGGTGTTATTTTTGTAATCCATGTGATTCGGTCGAAGACGACATAATTTTTCTAGTGGTGGGAGGGAGGGTGCCGAATTATGACAGAAGAATATTATGGGGGGGGGGTTGAAAATTGGTAAATTGGTCTTTAAATCGATTGTTATTTATAATGACTTTTTGTTTTGTTAAGCCTGGAAGTGCTTGGAGTCATATAATATTAAGTGTTATGTGCCAGAGTGAGGAGGAGGACAGTGGATGCCAACCAGACTTGGTGGCCTACCTGTTGGGAGCGCTGCTAGACTGTGTGGACACCACGGCTGGCGGCGCAGTGGTGGTGCTGGCCAGTTGTCCTGACGTGCGCCGGGTGCTGGGGGCGACGGCGCGGCTACGGACGCTGGACTGGACCTCCCTCACCCCTGGGGACCAGGTCTTCGCACTGCTGGTCAATCTGTTCAACCTCATGTGGCTACATGCCGTCATCATGCTGGAATTGCCTGGTGCGTGTATTACTGGGACACCTCTTTTAAATTGTATAATTATTGTACATAAGTTTGAACAATTTACATAACCCTAAGTCTGACACCCATCAACCAGATACTTGATGGTCTTCGTGAGAAACTCTTAAGTTAATAATAACCTCTCCTAAGGTCAAAGAGGTCCCAAAGAAAAAGATGGTCAAATAAAAACCCAGCTATGCAATTTTATTTTATTATCAAACTGAAATCGGTGGACGAACGGAGCTCATAGGTCTTGCTATGAATGGTTAAATATCCCCATCTTAGCTTTCCCTATTAGTTTTATATGTGTGTTACTCACTGTCCATGACATTTGTATATATTAGGGGTGTGCGAGTAATGATTTTTTGAATTGAGTCGAGTGGTGCCAAATAAAACATGGTTTGGCCATCGTTTTTAGCGGTAAAATACAATCCGGTTTCTTTTTGCCCAATATTACTACGTCTGGACATCACTTATAATCAATGTTAATACTTATTTGGGCCAATATTAAGTGACCTGGTTGTAATTTTTGACCGATATTGTGTTTTCCCTCGTCATTTACTGCCGATATTACGCAGTCCAGTCACCATTTCTGTCCGATATGTGTTGTGATGTCATTTTCAGCCGATATTATGTTTTCTGTTGTCGTTTACAGCCAATATTATGTGGTAAGGTTGTTATTTCCAGATGATATAAAGTGTAGTGTCTTCAGTTATAGCCGAAATTACACGGTCATTTACACACGTTTGGTTAGTTTTTATTACAGATTCATGTTTCAAGGCATAATTTTCAGCCGACATTACATGGTGCAATCGTCTTGCGTCTTGCAATTTGGTAGGTCGTGATCGTTAGCGATCCTCTGGAGAACGGCAGGAAATAGCCTACTCGCTCGAACTTTTGAGTATTTTCAAAACTTCCCGAGTCGAGGAATGTAATACTCAAATTTTCAAGTTCTAGCACCCTATAAATAAGGATTTAAAATATTCTTGTAACTAAGATTACTTGAAAATTCATAAAGTGTTCTGTGCAGTTAAAAATACAAATTTCATTTGTATTCATTGCGTTAATCTTACAGTACATCAGCATTTATTAAGAACAAAACTGTAAGCTTCTAGCGTTTTAGAAATATAATATATACAAACCTATATGAAAGTGTTTTGTATTTCAATAACTTGTTGATGTGATGTTTGTTTGTGGTAGAGAGCTGCAGCCTAGTCTCCCAGTCTGTCACCCTACGGGAGCTGAGTGCCGCTAGAGTGGGCTACATGGTGGGCCAGGACTGCTTCATCAGCCTGTCACAGCTGCGTAGCATGCTAGTCCCCCTCCCTGTCTCAGGGGTGGCCTCCAGGGTGCCCCAGAGCCAGATACCCGTGTCAACGTCCAGCGATCCGAGGGCTCTCTTCCTGCTGGCCAGTCCATACAAACTGTCTCCTGCTGTACAGGTGAATATTTGTAATATCTGATTCGTTATTTCTAATTTTGTCATTATCTTTCTTGAAAAAAATTCCAGTGACTTCATTCAACAAAATCAAACTATTGTATATTGATAACAGAATTAGTATTAATATTAATATTTACTTAGTTTTTCCTTATAAATTTGTGAGAAAAATTTACTTGTGAGAAAAATTTGCATGTCGTAAACGGGAGGTTTTTGGTTTTGATTTTTAATTCTAAACAGTGGAAGCAAAATATTTTAATAATAAATCCACTTTAAGATAAAAGAATGATCCAGTGAGTGATAAAAGGAAATCAATTCTTAATCTTTCAGGATAAATTAGAATGCATAAAACTTGCATAATCCCTACTTCATTAAAATAATACAACACTATATATATATATATATATATATATATATTTATTTATTTATATATATAGTGTTGTATATTGTTATATATATACTTGTGAATATATCCATTAAAATATTTGCGTACTTGTTAATGTTTAGATCATAATACTTGTGTGGCCAGGTACTCCCCAGCCGAGACATGGACAGGGAGATAGACTCTCGCATGTCAGCATTCATCGAAGCCTCCGTGAGGACAGTGGACGGTTGTCTGGTGGTCCCGGCCATCCTGCACCACTACATTGACCATATCACTCTCACGCAGGGCACGGAGAGTGAGTTCAGCCTGGATGACGTCAGCAACTCCAGTAGGGAACATGTTGGGGACTTTCTCAAGGATTTCCTCAAATCTGAAGATATCAGTGGAAAAGGTACATGTTGTTAGGTGTCCATAAAGAATTTGGTTGTCCATTATGTACATGAATTAATTACTGCCATTTTTGAAACAATTATATTTTGGTATGTCAACCTTTCAAACCACAAGGTTCAAACCTCATCTTCCGGCTACAATTCAGTATGCCATTCAATCACAAGAGATCATCGAATATTAAAAACACAATAACATTACAAACATGACACGGACGCACGAAATAACAAAGAAACAAAAACTTCACATTGACATTGACGTTTGGCCAAGCTAAATCATGATGCGGCAGGGGCGGTTGTGACCCAGTCATGACCACACAACCGCCTGTGCCGCATCGTGATTTAGTTTGACCAAACGTAAATGTCAATGTGCAGTTTTTGTTTCTTTGTTATTTTGTGCGGCCGTGTCATGTTTGTAATGTATTGTGTTTTTAGTATTCGAAGATCTATTTAAAAATGCTTTTATACATGAAGATCTGATGATGACGTATTAATGTTGAAACTGCACTAATCTTACGATTAGTCATATGAACTGGACAGAACTGGTATTGTAAAACCATATTTTAAGGTCAATTCCAGTTTAGGGGCTAAACAGCAACATGTTCAAACTAACATAGTAATTTATGTTTATACTTTTTACTTGGCTCTACAATATTTAAAGAAAGTCTTTAAGTTAACGAGACTAACATATGTTTGGTTATTCAGATGTTTTCATCGGCAAAGAAATCGGATTAACAATCATCAAGACATACTCATCTGAACAAGAAGTAACAGACAGCTCAAAACCCAGCAAAAATGACAGTTGGAAATCAAAAGACATAAGGCCAGAGATCTTGAAGTACCTTGCAGCCAGAAATCCTTTATTGGGATTAGTCGTGGAGAAAATTCACTGCATCGAGTCTGGGGTAGAAACAGTTAGAAGTCCAGCAATAACAACTCCATTAGAAAGACAACTACAGAATCCAGTCATCGGTGCTTTGGCATCGATGTATGACAATAACGTTATGTTGGTAACACTGAAGTCAACGTTGGACAGTGAAAGGTTGTGGCTGTGGATGGATGCGATGGCTCAACAACAAGATTGGATAACTTGTCTGGAAAGTCTCTCTTTCATACCAGAAAAGCAGTTCAAAAGTGACTCTCGATTTGTAGACTTTCGCAGCTGGGTGTTGGAACAGCTCTGTTGTGCTCGAGGTAAGTAAAACATGGTTCTGTAGTAGTAAAAGATACTATTTCATTTGGAGTTTGATTCGTTTTGGTATTATATTTTACTATAAAGTTTATTTATTTATTAACAACCATTATATCAAAGGTAGATAATGTGTCTTCATGACAAGTATTAAGTTATAAAATTATTTAACAAAATATTACTTAGCTATTTCACCTACTATTAGTAATCAATGGAATCAGAATTTACAAAAATTGGAATCGACTCATCTCTAGTTTTTATTTATTTAAATTTAGCTTGCTGCACCTGGCAGAATCCCAGTTTTGGCAGTTAGTAGCGTTGATGTCAAAGTAGTTTTCTTGTGTGGTCTTTAAATTGACATTAAAAACAAAATTTGTCTCACATTTTAAAGAAAGAACAAATATAATATTTATAACTGCCGTAATACATTTCAACTAACAACTAAGGAATATGTAGCCTCAAAATTACACTCACTTATTGTTTTTTGACATTCAAATTGTGAAGTCATATTTTCAAAATATCTTTATAGAGATTTGTCTGGATTTTTTTTACTGAAGGCCTTGCAAAATGTTTACAGAAATGTCTAGAAAACTATTGAATAATTCACTACGATTTCCAGCTGCCCAGTTGAAATCTTATTTTACAGGTGGTTTACAAATTCCACAATTGAACAAGTTTACTTAAAGTTGTTATAGTCCAGTCAAAATAAACTGCGTGCAAAAGGTCATAAAGTTCTAATTTTTTAGTATGTTGTTAGGACCTATACCACAAGTAAGAAACCAAGTTTGCAGCTTCGAAAGACCTGTGCTACTGGCGTAATTGCCAAAAATCAGTAACATTTGTGCAATTTTTTCAGTTTTTGCCAAATATCTCCAAAAGTATGCTTCTTACAGGATATGTTGCCTGATCCTTTCTTAAACTAGTTAAAATTTGCCAAAGTTTGAGATGATAACAACTTCAATACGTCTATTACTTATTAAAATACATTACTTTAACAACTTCAATACGTCTATTACTTATTAAAATACAATACTTTAAAACACTCAACCCCCATTAATTATTCTCTATAAGAATAACATTGGTGCTGAGTACGCAGATTTGCTGCAACAAGGAATAAAAAAATGGGGTTTTATGCAAATAACAATAGAACTCAACTAGGCGAAGCCACATACCAAGTTTTATTTATTTTTTTTTCATAAATAAGGGAGACATAATATTGTAAATATTATTCATAAGAATAACATGGGGGTTGAGTGCCAGGTTTGCTGCAACGAGAACCATCAGCAAAAAATCAGTGTTTGGAGCAAAAAAACCTATAAACTATAACCAGATGAAGTCATATCTTAAGTTTTGTCAGTATATGGTCTATAAATAAGCGAGATATACAACTTGTTTTGACAGTAGGGGCCTAGGGCATAAAAAATTAAACCATAACGAAAATGTTAAATTTTTTGATTTTTTTTAAGTTTTTAAAGTATTGTATCTTATTTAATAATTGTCGTACTTAAGTCTTTATGTTCTCAAACTTATCAAATTTTATCCAGTTTAAGAAAGGATAAGACAACATATTCTGTCAGAGGCATACTTTCAGAGATATTTAGCAAAAACTGAAAAAGTGCAAAAAGTTGACTGTTTTTTGGCTATTGCGCGAGTAGCACAGGTCTTTCGAAGCTGCAAATTTGGTTTCTTACTTGTGATATAGGTCCTAACAACATATTAAACAATTGGAACTACATGACCTTTTGCATGCAAGGGCCCTTTTTAATGTATAACTTGACTGGACTATTAGGCAAACAGAAAAATCAATCAGGTGGAGTAAAAAATAGCTATTACATAATATGAATGTACGTTGATTTGTTGAAGACAATGTTACAATTCATAGTTTTGTAAGTTAAAAGCAGTCTATCTTTCTCAAAAATGATTTATAGTGTACCGAACAGTCCATTCTTTAATAGTAAGTTTTCTTTATACCATTTTTTTTTAAGATAATAGGTATTTTCTAGATCTAAGTCAATGTTTACTCAAACCCAGTACATAGTAACTCATACAATGTTATTGACAGATGGTTGGAGGTATTGCCAGAACATAGAGGATCCAGCGAGGATGTATGAGCTAGTGCTAGCCAACAAGGGGAAGTGGAGCCTGGAGGGGACCATGACAGTGCTGCAGGTGTTGCTGTCAATGGACACATCGTCACTATCACTTGCGGACGTCACAAGGGCCAAGCAGTTGGAGACCAGTGCGCAGACCACCAATAGTGTAAGGGAAGCTTGTACCCTCCAACTAACAGTATTGGGCACATAAAACAAAACTAAAGTGGATACAAATTGTAATTACCACATACAGCAGTGGCAAAAGTACTCCAACATCAAAGAGGATATCGAACTGGTAAAACTTGTATTCTGTAATATACATTTCGCTGGTATAGCAGAAAGCTTGGATGACTAAATAATTATCCTAACAAGTAGGGGCATGCAACTCCTCAACAATTGTAGTTTTTGTTGAGTTTTTTTTTAGGATTCAAACTCAACTCAAAAGTTTTAAATACCCCCAGCGCAGCAAACCTGCGTACTCAGCAAATTTCCAATGAATATATATGTCTTAATCTTACATTAAGCCTCTTACCAGAATTCATAAGAAATATATTCATAAATAAGCGATATTTCAAATATTCATTATTCTCCATAAGAATAACATTAGGAATGAGTACGCAGGTTTGCTGCAACAAGGAACCCAAAATAATGGGTTTTTATACAAATATCAATAGAACTCATCTAAGTGAAGTCACATACCAAGTTTGATCCATATACATTCATAAATAAGCGATATATAACATTTTTATTATTCTCCGTAAGAATAACATGGGGACCGAGTACCTAGGTTTGCTGCTTCGGGGACCATAGGCGAAAAATTGGTTTTTGGTTCAAACAACAACAAACCACAACCAGATGAAGCGATATACCAAGTTTCATCAGTTTTTGTTCATAAATAACCGAGATATAAAATTTTTCTTTTTCTCCATAAGAATAAAATTGGACAGTGTACTGTGTTTAGCACTTATAATATCTCAGTAACCAATTGACGTAGAGCAATGATCAAAATACCAAATTGTTTGTTTTTTTAAGCTGAATTCAATGGTATAAATTAAAATTTGATTTAAATAACAATTACATGTGAAAACTCAAAAAAAAAACATTTTTGGGGTACAAAACCCCCAAAAACCCCCCTTCGGATGGTGTGATTTGTCTGGTTTTCGAACTCGTTCAAATAAACGGTACTTTCCATATTTTTACCAAATTTTATTAAGATCAGACTTTTTTTACGAGAGTTATCGTGCTTACGCCACATATATATATACATATATAAAAATTTGAACGAATGGTGTTTTTGGCATCTGGGGACCTCAAAATGAAAAGTTATCATGGTCTCGGGCTTAAGTCTTACCATGAGACCTACGGTAATAGCTTCTTCCCTATAGGGGAAATTCGCTAAAATACTCAATTATCAAGCGAGTTCTTCCTGTCCCCTGCCGATCCTGCTGCTAATAATTTCAAATTGAAGAATCGTGTAGTATTCGCTGTAAAATTCAACTATGACCATGTAAAGATTGACAGTATGATGACATATAAATGATGATCTAATCACACAATATCTAAAACAAACAGCATCTGAAACTTGATATTTGCCATGTAGCAATCACACCTGATTTATCGGCCAAAATCATTATGTTGATTTGTATTGATGTTCTTAGTATTTGTTATGGAATATTAGTTACATAATTTTACTCACAATAGGCTAATGGAATTCCATCTGGAGTGGTTGCCAAATCCAATCAAGCTGTTTGAAACCATTTACTAACAATAGAATAATTCATTCTGATGACAAATATTTGCTTAAAAATACTCTAAATTTGAAAATTACAGTAGAGTCTCAATTATCTGACCTAAACCGGCCGCGGCAAGGTCGGATAAGCGGCAAGGTCGTTTAAGCGGCAAGGTCGTTTAAGCGGGAAGGTCGGATAACACGGAAAATAATAAAAACAATGTAAACAATTTTGATTTTTTTTTGTCTAAGCGCGCGGGAAGTTGATTATTTGATCGTGCATGGGGACAGTCAGAAAACAGGGACAATTCTAAAAACAATATTAACAAATTTTGATTTTTTTTCCTAGGTGTGCGGAAATTGATCGTTCGATTGTGTACGGGGACGGTCGGATAACACGGAATGTCGGATAATCGAAGGTCGGATAATCGAGACTCTACTGTATTCGTAAAATTTGAGTCGATATGGAAAATCACTACATAGAAACAAGGGTTATTCACACCATTCACTTTTGCCCATTTTCACTTCAAAACACATACAGTATTTTAATCAGTGACTTAGCGAAATATTTAATGTACCAATTAAAACACAGCAGTATTTAACTTTTTATATTTACAAATCAACTGTTTGTTTTCCCAGGTGCGAAAGGCTTGTGCATTGAGTTGCATGGATGATGCGTGGGCCGTGCTGGAGGAGCTCCTCAACTGTCACCAAGTGCACCTGGGACTGCAGTGGTTCAGACACAGCGACCTGATATACACAGAGCACTCGTCACTCTCTCTGCTGGTACTGCTTTGTGGAAAAATTGAAATCAAAGTTGATATTTACTTTTCAGTTTCAATTTGACTGTGCGAAAAATTAAGCAACAGAATTAGTTTAAGTATTGTGGCCAAACATTTTGACGGGAGTAAAGTATATTTTGTTTGTTATAGTTTATATCTCCTGAGACAAATAATATAAGCCCTCCTCTCAGGGATTTAATTGAAACTTAATCACGGATCATTAAAAAATCCCAGTTGATTGCCAACTCAGCTTTAAAAATTATTTCAGAGTTAAAGGATTTTGGAGAACTAAAAACATTCCTATTAACTTATAGACAATTTTGTTCATGTGATATAGATTCTAAAAGGTTTGTTAGCAAAGATGAAGTTCAAAGGTATTTGATGGAATACCTTGCTTTGGAGTATGCTCTCAGTCTTGTTTTGGTTGATAAAGATAATGAGCAGATCTTGATATTTAAATTATTTATAAAATGTTAATAAATAACAAAATTAAAAAAATGCCCATACAAAATTATTAATTTGACTGTTTTATATTTTTTATTCTTACTTTTAAAGGATTTAAAAACTTAAAATAATTTAAGCTTTACATTCTGTAGTAAAACTTAAAAATTTATAATTCATGACTTGTTTTTATTCATTGAAATGGTGCAAACTTATTTTATATATTAGATTTATCACATTACGTGTTACAAATCAGTAGAGATGTTCTGATTGTCCCAGATGATCGGCCAGCTAGTGCTCGAGCTGCTGGAGACGGGGGAGGATGCTGAGGCAGAGGGTTTGCTGAGGCAGCTGCCGAGTGACCGTGCGGTGAGGATCGCCGAGGGGCTGGTGGGCCGCGCGCAGAGTGTCAGCTCCCTGCAGCACTTGGTGGCGTTCCTGCAGCAGCAGGGGGGCACTGCGGCGCAGACGCTGCGCTACCACTACCTGCACCTGGGCGTCGTCATGCTCACCCACATACCCTGGCAGATACAGGTACGCGTCTGCTGCGTGACTCGGTGACACTATAGCAGTTAATACGTGAAATCTGTCGTAAATTTGTAAAACCAGAGACAATGATGAAACACCAGCTGTTCCAGCTAGAATGTTTATGTCTGCTTTGAATTAATATATCTTATAAGCTGCCTCGAGACAAGGATAAGAACGGATTTCGATAACTTTGAGGTGCTGCGTATAGACGGCGTTGGTGTAGCAGTAAACTTAAAACTGCCATTATCAGTAGTGCTGCCTGGTTGATTTTCTTGTTGTCCTGGCACTACAGCATGTCCACATTATTTATACGTCATTTCCACTCAATATTAAATTGAAACTAAATCGACAATTTGATTTTCTGAGGGCTTGTTTGTTTCATCGTCGATTAATGTTTATTATTAAAAATTCATTTTCCGTATTGCTGGTAACTAATGTAACTTTTTCAATAAAAATGTAATGATTTTTTTTGTAAGCAATTTTCATCAAGTTATTAGCGATTTTCCCCTGTAGGGAAGAAGATATTACCGTAGGTGGCATGATAAGACCTATGCCTGGGACCATGATAACTTTTTGTTTTGAGGCCCCCAGATGTCAAAAACATCATTCGTTCAAATTCATATATATATATAAATAGTAGTGTGCGTGTATTGATTTTTTTAATCGAGTCGAGTCAAGTCGAGTAGTTCCAATTATTTTTAAGTTTCGAGTATTTTCGAGCGAGTATTTTTCATCAGTAAGTAGTTTGAAATAGTGTAATGAAATTTGGATACCACCCTAGATTTGATAATCTAAATATGGTTTCTAACTAATACATGAGTAGCAATACAAAGTTTTGGCCAATAAAATCAAACTGGGTAATGTATTGACAAACAAAACACGGTTTGACATTTGTTTCCGGCCGATAAAACACGGTCCGGTTGTCGTTTGGCTGATATCACGTAGTCCAGACATCGTTTATAATCAATATTAGATGACGAAATCGTCAATTAAGGCCGATATTAAGTGGCCCGGTCACTACTTTGGCCGATATTATGTATACCGTCGTCATTTTCAGCCTCCATACGTGATCCAGTCATAATTTTTGGCCCATAATATCGGCCGAAAATGACGACGGTGTGCATAATATCAGCAAATGTGCCCGAAAATGACGATCGGACCGCGTAATTTCGGCCGCAAATTACGACGGAAAACATAATATTGATTACGTGTCCAGTCGTAATTTTGGCCGATATTATGTTTTCAGCCATCCCTTACGGCCGATTTTATGTGATGCGATCGCCTTTTGCAGCCATTACTACGAAATTATCGTATCAGTCGAATGCAATCGTTAGCAATTGTCTCGAAATCGGCGGGAAATACTCGCTCGAACTTTCGAGTATTTTTCAAAACTTCTAGTCGAGTTCGAGTATTAAAATACTCGGCCAAAAACTTGAAGTTTTGAGTACTCGCACACCCCTAATATATATATATCCCTCTAGGTGCCGCCCGCCCGAATTCGGGCGACTTTGCAGACGTTCAGTTACAACGGTCTGAATACACTCTAGTTTTACTGAACTGCATTTAATTTGGTATCACTGTAAACGGCGGATTTCAAGCTTTACTCCAATGTCTGTCTCTAGAGGTTCAAATCAAATCAAATCACACAAAGTTCTCTTGCACAAAGGTACAATAAACAGTGTCAAAACACAAATATGATTAGTCTAAATAATACTTAATTACTATTTCTTTACAAAATTGTCCATGCAAAATTCTTCTAGTGAGTACAGAGCTTTCTGCATCAGGAACTCCTTTAATGACTCCTTGAATTTACCATTGTCTTTAATATCTTTTATTTCCTTTGGGACATATTTAAAAATAATTATTCCAGCATAGGAGGTTTTTTTGGTTGTTTTTAGGTTCTACTCTATGTTGGAAAGAAAACATCTGCGCCAAGATTTGTTACGTCACTGTTGTTTTCTGCCTTCTGTTTTGTTTACGTTTTCGTCATTTATTATTGCTTTTTAGGTTATTTCAATTGAAAATGTTGTTTATTATCATTAAAGTGCATTTATTATTGCCAAATAAAGTGTTTGAACAAGGTTATTAGTAAAAATATAAGCGATAAGAGATATTGTGTGTCTTGGTTGGTTTTACATGCATCTTTATGGGATTTAGGTTAGTACCTTGGTGATCATATTTGGTTTTATCGTCATAGATATTTATCTTATGTATTTTACTAATAATGAGTATATATATTCTTGTTCCTCATTATATTTTGAACAAAATGTATATCTTAATTTTGTACCTGGTGCACAACCTTTTTTGTCCATATGTGGATACATAAGGAAAGTAAATTTTATTTTGCAATTTCTGGATTTGGTCCTATACTGGATTTGTTGTATATAAAATAAGGCCATAAAGTTATATACTGTAAGAAGGTCAATTTTATCTAGTTAACAAAAATGTATAACAGTATACCATTTAGTGATAGTTTACATTTGTTGTTAATTTTCAAATAAAACCCTGTAAGAGAGCTAAAAATCACGTGACATTCAAGACAATTATTACAAGGCACCTAGAGTGATATATATATATGTCCGTAGGCACGATAACTTTCGTAAAAATGGTCCGGAAGCCATGCAACTGGGAACAGATAGGGGAAATAAGTTTAAATTTCAAGGACAACCTACTAGTCCTGGAACAACTTGATGAAATTTGGTATAAACGTGTAAAGGCGGTCCCACACTACTCGCGAACACGCCCGAACATTCGGCCGAACTCCGAACGTTCGGAGTATTCGCGAGAAGTGTGGGAGCTGCGCGAACTTTGAATACGGGACCGAATGTTCAGTGAACGTTCAGTGAACATTCGGGCAAATGTTCAGCCGAACATTCCGACGAATATTTGGGAGGCTCCCAGACTGTTCGCGAACATGCATTATTGCATCACTGCATCATTGATAGTCAACAATCTTGTTCTACTGAGACACATACTATAAAACATGCGTATTTATTTGTATGCGTACCATATTCATTTGTTGTGCTTTCAAGTAAGTATTGAATACCACTTAAGTGGTCAGTGGTAATGAATAATCATAATAATTAAATGTCAATCTCTAGTTGTACTGACATACTATGCGTATGTCAGTTATAATTATAGCTATAAATAAGTTATTTTACTGTTATTTGTGTAAATTGAAGTTTTGTTTTAAGGCACAGAGGGTTGACATTTATTAGTATACTGTCGACGGATTCTGCAGGATTCAGGGCTTGAGTCACTTCTTCAACGCAGCTGCACTATTTTTTCAGTGTGTTGAGGCAATGTGTTGTTTCAAATCATTCAGTTCACAATCACTTGCGTTTTCGCGGCAGCAGATTGACGCCAACCTCAATAATGGACATTTTAATTAATTATTTATAGAAGATACAAATAAATCCTTTAATACGGAACCCTTAATTATTGTCCCTACAAATCCTTTATTTAAATAGTAGTTGAATGTCTTCCACACTCCAAAATCAGTGCCGGTCACAGTGGTGAAGGGGGTACAACTACTCAAGAAGAAAAAACATTTGTTTGTGGTCACAGCACCTAAACAAATCTGTTTTTTCAAATTAATATAAGTGTGTCATCTATGTTGAGTAAACGGCAGTGGAATCGAATTAATTTACCTGAGTTATTTAACAAGAGATAAGAAGCTTCCAAGAATTACATCAATCGCATCGGCGGCGTGGTACAGGTGCACAACCAGTCTGTCATTCCCACGTTGAAATTTTCCCCGAAAAGAATAGTTTTTTGAGTTATCTCTTTACTAATATCATTGTTCAGTATTGTAAGAACTTGTAAAAGCTTGACTGTTAATAAACTTAATATATAAATGTTTATGTCGAATAACAAAATAATGTCCAATATTTTGTTAACCTTTTTTATAATGAATTAAGGTTTAATGAATCAGGTGAGTACTTAAACACATTTTTACAGTAGGATTTTAATCAGCTGTACGAAATACTGCTATCAGCTAGTACTTTATATATTTATATTTGATTTTTCCTTTGTAAAAAATAGGCTTCATATATTTTCGTTGGTTTCTTCTACACGACTAAATTCTACACCTTTTATAATTTATTACATCAGGAGAAGACATATTTACTCGATGTTAATTAATTGCCGAAAAATGAAAACATTGTTATTAATATGATTACCGGTATCATGAATTAATTATAAACAAGTCAAATACAAAGCGTTTCCTTGTGCACACTGAAGACAGAGTGGTCAGATCGCCGCGTCAACGCACAAACTAGCAGTTATTACAGCTGATTTCCAACAATTGTTTATAATCAGCTGATTAACAAAATCAAACAGGCGTGTATCTGCTTTTGCAGAAAAAATACGACTGTAGATGCAACAACAGTGACATTATCCGTAGAGTCGTCCATTTTTTCACGACAATGCTCGTTGGACACGACGGGCAATGCGAAAACAGCTGATTGGAATTTATTTATGTTCGAGGGAATGTTCGCCCGAACATTCCCTCGAATGTTCGGTGGGTGTTCGCGAGAAGTGTGGGAGCTTTATCAGGGCGAACGTTCAGTGAACGTTCGGTAGAATGTTCGGCCGAATGTTCTGGAGAATGTTCGGCCGAATGTTCAGGCGTGTTCGCGAGTAGTGTGGGACCGCCTTAAGACAGCACGTTTTCATGAGCTCTATTTTCATGAATTCGAGAACCAGACAGGGCGCTCTACTTTAAGGGGGGGTTTTGTACCCCAACAATTTTTTTTTTTGAACTTTTTACATATAATTCTTTTTAAACCCAAATTTTGGTTTACACCATTAAATTCAGCTTAAGAAAACAAACAATTTGGTATTTTGATCATCGCTGTACGTCAATTGGTTACCGAAATGTTGAGAGTATTAAACATAGTACGTTGACCAATGTTAATCTTAGGGAGAATAAGTAAAATTGTATATCTCGCTTATTAATGAACATATATTAATGAAACTTGGTATGTGGCTTTATATAGTTGGGTTTTAATGCTATTTGCATACAAAACTCATTTGTTGTGGTCCCCATGGCTGCAAACCTGCGTTTTCAGCAGCTATCATGTTATTCTTATGGAGAATAATAAACATGTGATATCTTGATTGTTTATGAACATAAATTGATAAAACTTGGTATGTTGCTTCATCTGGAGGTGATCCATTGGTATTTGCATAAAAACCAGATTTTGTGGTCCTTGATGCAGCAAACCTGCATACTCAGTCCTAATGTTTTTCTTATGGAGAATAAATAAAATGTCATATCTCGCTTATTTATTAATATGCTTTGATTAAAGTTGGTAAGTGGCTTCATGACTTAGTGAAGTACCATTTGAAATTCTCTGAGTATGCAGGTTTGCTGCAACGTGGGTATTTTTATTGAATCACTTTTAAAGCAAAAACAAAGCTTAACGACTGTCAAGGTTTTATTAATAAATGTGTATTAATTCATTTTTCAGGAAAGCTACCGCACCCTGGTTGGCCAGCCAGAGTTGTTGGTGGAACAGTTGGTGATGTCGACCAGAATATCCACCTTGGAGGCGATTCTTTACTCGCTGCACGAGGAGATATCCTCCCTACCGCCTGGGTCCCCCCTCTCCCCACCCTGCCTTGACGCTCTCCTGCGACGATACGCCGCCAAGGCGGTTGATGTGAAGGTCCGTACCAAGATATTGCCATCCAGGCGGCAACACACTCCAGAAATGACAGCCAAATTCACGCCTCCCGATATTCCTCCAACAAAAGAAAAATGGGTCGGGAATGATGAAGTGAGATTTGTTTTTATTCATCTAATAAATTGTTTACATTCAAATATCCTTAATTATACTGTTACGTATAGTGGTTATTAAAACTTCTGATCTGTTTAAACCTTATTAAAACTTGAACAAATATCAGAAATTTCTCTGAGTGTAGATCTTGAAAATTTATTTTTCATAGCTCATCAGTAGACAGCAGAAAAAAGGTTTACAGAAGGGAAGAAGAAATTAGTCGTATATTTATTTATATTCATCATTTATTTATTATATTCATCCTATATAATAATAGCGTGTAGCAGCGACGTGTAACCACCTATTCCGAGTAAACTACTGAACATAGAGCGGCCAGGTTGTGTCAATAGATTTCCCTTAGCCCAAGGATGATGAACAAATACGATATTATAAATTTACTCAGTTATAAGTTTGAAATTACCAAAAAAAACAACAGTTTTTTGGCCTTTGTTCGCCATCCCCATGTATAATGAACTTGTAACCACCCATTCAGAGTAAACTACTGAACGTAGAGGCGAGATTGGTGTCAAAAGATTTCTGTTAGGCCCAGGATAATGAAAAAATACGATATCCTACATTTATTTAGTTACAAGTTTGTAATTGGCAAAAAACACTGTTTTTGGCCATATTTTATTTGGAATCATTTTGTTTACAGAGCCATGTCTACTACTTTGCATCCAAATCCTACAAACAGCTGAGTAAAGTTAAGGTTGTTTTTGTAAACAAATTGGACAACTATTCTTAATTAAATTTATGTTTTTTGATTGAAATTTACAAGCAATAAGGAACAAATATTCTGTGCTAGAGTACACAATACTATATAAAAGTGTCTAAAAAGTTATACTTATATTTACTTATTCCATATTTTCTATTTATATTTCAGGTTTTTTTTTACTTTTACTCTTGCGGCAAAATTGTGTTTTATCGCAGATAATAGAAACAGAAATAGATTATTTTCCCCTAATATATCCTGGGTCTCGGAAAAATTAGAGAGCAGGGCGGTATTCTAGCGGTTCACAGCTGTAATTTTAGTTTTTTAAGTAGTTTTTATCGTTTTGTGTAAAACTGAATCAAAAGGTTTTTTTAAACAACAATGATAGCTGTTGATCTTCCTAAAGTGCGATTTGTATATGAGTATATAAAAAAAACATGATAAAAACACAAATACACTTAAAATAGGAGGGGTTATGTTATGTTTTTGTTAACAATTTTAATGTAATATTAAACACTCCAGGTTTGTGAAGGTTAAGGCGATTGATATAATCCAGTAAACTATTTTATTTCGGTTACATATTTTTTAAGTAAAAAATTCCAATTCAGTTTTTATATCTGAAAATTTAGTTAGATTTTGATTTTATTTTCTATATTGGATAAAATTGGGTGAAACTGTATGAAACTCTGTTTAGAAATTGAAATACAAGGGATAAGAAAGCTAAGGACTATGGACCTATTCTATTAGAATTGAATACATATTATTTTTCCATGCAGTTTAGCTAATTACATCTTTTTGTTGGTTTGTCTGTATATAGTTTGTGTACTAGCAGACAAAATACAATTAAATGTGGGTAAATTTAGTCTGTATTTATCATTTAATTACAAAAACAGTGAAAGTAGTAATGCTAACTTGTATTAAAAATTTGAGCCCGATGAACATACTTTACAAATTTAATAACATTTAACTATAGTTTTTAAGAAACATTTGGCTTGAAGTGACACCAAAATAGATAAGATTCAACATCCAAAACTTAACTAACAACAAAGTTTAAACTAAACCATTGAAAATCCTTTTTGGGCTATTTTGCATGAAGGCGTAAAAAGTGTTTTGTAAAGACACTATTTGAATTTTGACACGGTTTAATGAATATTTTAATATACACGTTGTGGCTTTATTATAATAACCCCTTTAAATTTGTCCCGGCGATTCCCATTTTATTACATACAATTCAAAATTAGTTTTTAAAATATAAACTTTTAAAGAGCAATTTAAAGTCACAAAATTTATTTCATAACTAAACCAGATGCATGAGAATCTTAATACATCAAAATAAAATGAGTAATTTAGTAAATAATTGCCGTCGACTAATGCCAAATTCTCTGTTATTAATTGAGTATATAAGGTTATAAGACGTTTGTGTAGAAGACTCATTTGTAATTATAAGACGTTTGTGTAGAATATATTTTAAAATTTGACTATATTATACATTTGATTTCATAAATATTTATATGTATATAAGTCTACTTAAAACTTATAATACTTTGATGTTCTTCAAATCATATGTTTATGTTATTTATTTTTAAATTATTATTGTAAATATAACCTATTTCAGTTTGTGAGTTCGTCTAACGATGCCAACGTTGTTGGCGAAAGGCCTCTTAAAATACAACAAATTTTAAAAATATTGGTAAATGTTTTAATTTAAAATTAGTTTATAACCAATATTACGGCTCCTTATTAAAGAATATATCTTTAATTTTTCAAGCCCGTCATTTTTGACGGGCTAATAACACCTTTATTTTTTGATTTATTTGGACTTTACCTATCGCTTCTAGTGTTTAAAACTACACTACGTTTCGGGAGGTAAGGAAACTCCTCCCGTTATCAAGTGAACCCTACTTACATCTAAATATCAAACTCTTACACCTAACTAACCTACATTTTTTTTGGATTTTTTTGATTTTTCTTTTACATTCTAATTTACACTAACACAAAGATAACAAAAATCAAATACAATACACTAACACAAAATTTATATACACACCTAACTAACCTACATTTTTTTAATATTTTCCTTTACAATTTAATTTGACTAACAGAAAGATAACAAATATATATACAAAAAATCGAATACAATACACTAACACAACATTTATATATACGAACAAATGAAAAACTGACAATACATTACCTGTTCTGCATCGTGGCCTCCAAGCTGACGGGCAAACACGGGAAACGGGCTCACGTCCATCCACAACCAAACCGCACACTAGACTAGTGGCTAGCGGCAGTGGAGGGGGGAGAGCCGTTACCCCCACCTACCGACAGGGGCACGTGACGACACAGCTGTGGCTACCCACACGTCTTTGTCGACGGGAACATGACACGGAAACCAAAAACTGCACGATTCCTCCAGTTTTTGGTTTCCGTGTCATGTTCCCGTCGACAAAGACGTGTGGGTAGCCACAGCTGTGTCGTCACGTGCCCCTGTCGGTAGGTGGGGGTAACGGCTCTCCCCCCTCCACTGCCGCTAGCCACTAGTCTAGTGTGCGGTTTGGTTGTGGATGGACGTGAGCCCGTTTCCCGTGTTTGCCCGTCAGCTTGGAGGCCACGATGCAGAACAGGTAATGTATTGTCAGTTTTTCATTTGTTCGTATATATAAATGTTGTGTTAGTGTATTGTATTCGATTTTTTGTATATATATTTGTTATCTTTCTGTTAGTCAAATTAAATTGTAAAGGAAAATATTAAAAAAATGTAGGTTAGTTAGGTGTGTATATAAATTTTGTGTTAGTGTATTGTATTTGATTTTTTGTTATCTTTGTGTTAGTGTAAATTAGAATGTAAAAGAAAAATCAAAAAAATCCAAAAAAAAATGTAGGTTAGTTAGGTGTAAGAGTTTGATATTTAGATGTAAGTAGGGTTCACTTGATAACGGGAGGAGTTTCCTTACCTCCCGAAACGTAGTGTAGTTTTAAACACTAGAAGCGATAGGTAAAGTCCAAATAAATCAAAAAATAAATTCAAATCCATCGCTATTATGAGTTTCAAAAATACAGTTAATAACACCTTGTTATTAAATAAAATGTAGTTTTCAGCTTGATCATTTTAAATAACACTAATCAAAAGTTTAGTTCAATAGTTCAATAGCCTGACAGCCTAATAATGTTTTACACTTTCCTAAATAAATTTTTTAAGTATCATCACATTTTTGGAAGTGGAGTGTTTAGTACAACTTCTGCTAAATAGCCTTACGATATTATAATAACATAGTTTTTGATGATACTCATTTTAAATATTTTTATTATAGTATTTTAACCATCAAACTTACAGAATATCACCAATTTTACGATAGTTATTTGGGAAGTAACCTCTGTTTAAGTATTGCTCTGGTAGTGATGGTGCTAGAACTATTGTGCACAGAAATGCACTAGGTCCGTTGGTATCCAGCCATGGCATAGAAATGATCGTGCTACTACTAGATTTTTTTATAATTCATTTAATTCATCAAAAAGTATACTGCAATCAAAATTATTTCAAAGGGTTAGATTTTCACACCTAAACATTATTTCTGCGTCAACATTTCATTTATAACTTTGTACTCATGATTGATCCAAAAATCATGAGTACAGTGTTGTTTGATAATGGGCTTTTTTGTTCAGAAGTGGCATAGCAAATGTCCTCCATGGAGGAACTCGTTAGTCATTTCATTCATTGCTGAACTTGTCGGGAAAGCCAATGGAAATGTTTGTGACTGTCAATGTGTCAATATCTCATCGTTTTTCAATAAATGCCTCCAAATGCAGACTTTTTCTTTTGGATCATGGGATCATGCATTAGACCACCAAAAGTTCTGTGTCAGCAGCTCTCAAAAAATAGTTCTGAGAATCGCAAAATACAACAAATACACTCTGCTCTAGACTTCCTTGCCACGTCTCTTGTTTGTTCAGTAGATGTAATGGGTGATTAAACAAACAAACCCATTTTCAACACTCATAACTAACGCCTCATATCTTAGCCTGTACACAATGCTAAGTTGTAGGGGAATTGCTGCCACATAAATGTTGGTTATGAAAAATCAAATACTAGGGGTGTGCGAGGAGTGATTTTTTTAATCGAGTCGAGTAGTGCCAATTATTTTCGAGTTTCGAGTATTTTCGAGTGAGTATTTGCCATCAGTTGGTAGTTTAAAATAGTGCAACGGGATTTGGATACCACCCTAGATTTGCTAATCTAAACATGGTTTCTAACTAATACATGAGTAGCAGTACAAAGTTTTGGCCAGTACAATCAAACTGTATCACGTATTGACAAACAAAACACGGTTTGACATTCGATTCCAGCCGATAAAACACGGTCCGGTTGTCATTTGGCCAATATCACCTGGTCCAGACATCGCTTATAGTCAATATTAGATAACGAAATCGTTAGTTACGGCCGATATTATGTTTTCCGTCGACATTTACGGCCGATTTTACGACATGCGATCACCCTTTGCGGCCTTTAATACCGTTTTGACCGGTCGCAATCGTTAGCGATCGTCATTTTCGGTCGATTTTACGTGATGCGATCGCCTTTTGCGGCCGTTACCTCGTGTTTTGGCCGGTCGCAATCATTAGCGATCGTTATTTATGGCCAATTTTATGTGATGCGGTCGCCTTTTGTGACCGTTACGCGTTTTGGCCGGTCGCAATCGGTAGTGATCGCCCGGAAATCGGCGGGAAATACTCGCTCGAACTTTTAAGTATTTTTCAAAACTTCGAGTGGAGTTAGAGTATTAAAATCGGCCGAAAACTCAAAAGTTTCAAGTACTGACATACCCCTACCGGTAACTCTAAAGGACTTTTCTTTTGGCCGGAGTTTTGATTGCAGCACACACTTTGACGACCTAACAAAAAATCTAGTGAGTCACAATTGCCCCACTGCCGTAGCTGGAATCCAACTGACCTAACAAGCATTTCTGTCCAGGAATTAGGGCTTTGCCTTCACTTCAACCTGTGAATTTGTCAAACATATGTTATTTTGTGAATAGCCCTTATTTATTTGTTTGTTGCATCATATACACAACAAATGCTTAGCACTAGAAAAACTATTTACATTTGTAATTACACACAACATATGTATTCATGAATGGTGTTAAGTGTGACAAGTCAGTCAGAAGACGTGACCAAGAGCTGTGGTGTGTGGTGTGCAGGTGACGGTGTGTATGTGCTGCCAAGTGACTGTGTTCTCCATGTTCAACCGACGTCACCACTGCAGGAGGTGCGGAAGAGTTGTCTGCGGTATATGTTCTCCTCACCGCTTCAAGGTAGGCCTACTAACAAATTATGTCTTGACTGCTCCAAGGTATTCCCTACTACTGGTTTCTCCCCACTGCCTAAAGAGACCTTTATGTTCCCTCCACCCCTTCAAGGTGTAACGACCTCCACCTCAAATAAACACTTATTTTTCCGCCTTTGAGTCTTTTAGAAATAGTAGTTTAAAGTCTTTAAAAATATTTTGAATTGTTTAGGAACTTCCATGTTCGTGTATTTTATTTTATAGTTACTTTTGAATATTTTGAATATATGTCATGGTCACACTGACAGACTGTTTGACAAGTTAAATAAAGCTTTGTTTAATCTCAAAACTTAGAAAATTATGAGATGATCAAATAGTAATTTTGGTTTATTATGGATATTTTCTTTCGGTTATGAGATACAGCTTACTTATTTGGGCAAATTCACCTTCAGCAGAAACAATTTTTAAACAGCAAAAAAGGCTGTCAGAGTTACAGCAGCTATTTGCCCTAGAGATTCTGGCAAACCCAGCTTTAAAAAATACAAATTTCTAACTCCTCCTGCATTATGTTGTGAGCCTCAAATCTATGTTTCAAAATTCATTGTATTTGATAAGTTATTTTACTGTCCTAGTTTGTCTGTAATACCAATGCTAAGTCTGAGTTAGCGGTGCCTTGTTACCAAGTCGGGCAGCGCGGGATTCCCTAATTCCGTTTCGAACTGATCTGATTTTTATTGCTTTTCTGGAATGTTATTATTACAGAAGGATAAAACATGACCTGCATTAGACAAATTCAACCTTTTAAATTTCGTAAATTGCAATGATGATTAACAATAAAATACCCCGTTGCAGCAAACCTACATACTCAAATAATTTCAAATGGTACTTCACTACGTCATGAACCACTTACCATCTTTCATCAAAGCATATTCGTAAATAAGTGAAATATGGCATTTTATTTATTCTCCATAAGAAAAACATTAGGACTGAGTATGCAGCTTTGCTGCATTAAGAACAACAAAAATCTGTTTTTTAAAAATAAAATAGATCACCAACAGCAACATTTCAATTTTTACCAATTTATGTTCATAAATAAGCAATATATCAAATGTTTCTTATTCTACATGAGAATAACATTATAGCTACTGAGTACGCAGGTTTGCAGACTTGGGGACCACAACAAATGGGTTTTAAATGCAAATATCAGTAAACCCTAAACAAATGAAGCCACATAACAAGTTTCATCAATATATGTTCATTAATAAGCGAGATATAACATTTTACTTTGTCCATAAGATTAACATTGGACAAAGTACTGTGTTTAGCACTTTCAATATCTTGGTAACCAATTGACGTAGAGTGATGATAAAAATACCAAATTGTTTGTTTTTGTAAGCTGAATTCAATGGTTCAAACTAAAACTAAGAATTAAATGTAAAAAGTTAAAAAATAAAACATTTTGAGGTACAAAACCCGCTTTAAAATAGAGCGACCTGACTGGTTTTCCAACTCATGAAAATAGACGCTGCCTTACACGTTTATACAAAATGCCGTCAAGATGGACCATTTTTACGAAAGTTATCATGCCTACGGACACACACATACATGGTGTTTTTGGCATCTGGGAGCCTCAAAATAAATGTTATCATGGTCCCGGGCTAGGTCTTACCATGCCGACTACGATAATAGCTTCTTCCCTATAGGGGAAATTCGCTAAAACTATTCAAATTATTAAAAATCTATACATCTTTCATCTAAATAATAGGTACCGTAATTGCATTATCAAATAATGACTATGAAATGAAAATATGGTTAATTATGCTTTAAAACCAAGGTCATTAAACATTATCAAATCCACCCTAAGTATAAAAAATCGTATTTCATATATACATTAAGCAGTATTTATAAACAGGTTAATTTATACCTAACTTTAACCTGTTTATATTAAAATAACCAATTTTGGATGGTTTCAGCATAAATAGAAAAACATATTTTTATATTGCAGTTCATTACATTGAGCCCGTCAACATGGGCAGTAAGGGCAGCATCTCCGTAGCAGTACTATTTATTTTCTATCCTAAAAATATCTCTATTTCCACCGGGAAATTGTCTGAACCTGTATAGTTACCTAATTAAATCTTTAACACAATTTAAACATTTTAATAACACATTAGCTAAATATATTGCAGAACTTGATGACAATTTGATGTTTAATTGTGATTCTACGTCAAAAACCGCTGCAGAGATATTGAAAGTGCTAAACACAGTACGTTGTCCAATGTTATCCTTATGGAGAATAATTCAAAATTGATATCTCGATTATTTATGAATGTATATTGATGAAGCTTGGCCTGTGGCTTCACCTAGTACTGGTATATTGATATTTGCAAAAAAAAAATTGTTATTGTCCCCGTTGCAGCAAACCTGGATACTCAGCCGTAATGTTATTCTTATGGAGAATAATTGAAGTTTTATATCTCCCTTAGTTATGAACATAAATTAATAAAACTTGGTATGTAGCTTCACCTGGTTAAGTTATATTGATACTTGCACAAAAACATATTGTTTCTTTCTTGATGCAGCAAACCTCGTTCTCAGCCTTTAATGTTATTCTTTAGAATACATTAAATGCAGAGTGTTTCCAAATTAATGCTGCTCCTTTTAGGCTATTGTTCCCTATGTCAAAAGGAACGTAAATCATCATATAACCGGTGGTCTATTGCTTTTCGTTTACTGTCTCTCTGTGTGTATGTGATTTTCACTAGACAATTCATATTTTAAAAACAGCTTGACCAAATTTAACTAAATTTTGGTTAAACACTCTTCTTGGTAAGTTATTTTTTAGAAAAAAATATTTTTTTCATTTTGTCATAAAATATTTCCGTTTAAAAATGGTGGCCATTGAAAACTTTTAACCTCAAATATCTGAAAAACTAGAAATTAAAAAAAAATTCTAGAATGTAAAAAGTTAGAAAATGTAATTGCAAATCCTTACCTGCTTTAACATTGAAAATTGGGTTAAAATTAACTGAACCATGACTGTAAAACGAAACACATGGCTAGATTTTGCTATCATAACTAATCAAAATTATAGCAAATTTTAGATATGTGTTCCGTTTTTCAATCATAGTTTTGTTAATTTTATTCCGATTGTAATGGCCGCCATTTTAAAACGGAAAGATTTTATTTTATGACCACATTTTTTTTCTAAAAAAGAACCTACCTAGAAGAGTATCTAACCAAAATTTAGTTAAATTTGGTCGAGCCATTTTTAAAATATAAATTGCCTAGTGAAAATCACATGCAGACAGACAGTAAACGAAAAGAAATAGACCCCCGGTTATACAATGAGTTACGTTCCTTTTGACCTAAGGAACAATATCCCAAAGTTAGCGACATTAATTTGGAAACACCCTGTATACAGGGCCGTATTTAAGATCGTTGTGGTCCCCAGTGGCTCACTCCAGTGAGGCCCCTCGTCCCTCTATTATTTGTTAATTGTTTTAAGATTAATTGTGTACACTTACAATTTGAATACAATTAATTTTACACTGTTTTAATGGCGTTTCATAAAATCCTGAAGGAATACAAATTTCTTTGCAACTTCTTCATACATTTTAGCCTGTGTTCTAGTTGTGCTTTCAAGAGATCAAACACGGGGCAGAATTTTTTTAATTTTTAGTTTTTCTGTTCCTTTTAGAACTGTGTCTGATGTTTGTCATCATCGAAAAATGTGAGTCTGGTACTGCCCTTGGTGGTGTGAGCTTGCTGACCTAGGCTCTTCTCATATTTAGCTCCTCTCATTTCTTCCGTAGCTTTTATAAAAATGTCAAAACTAGCTCTTTTTTCTCAACGTAGCTTCCAAGAGAATATTTAACACTTTTTGGACACTAAAAGTCTTATGGAGGGCTGTTGCAAAACTTTGTTGAATTCCAGTACTCTCACTTCGTCCGTTCGGCGAATAGGCCAAGCGACTTGCTAATTTTTTGGATTGAGTCGAGGGGTCCCAATAGTTCTTGAGGTTTTGAGTATTTTAGAGCGAGTATTTGCCAACAGCCCATCAGCAATATCCTGTTGTTGGTTGGTAGTTTCAAATAGTGTGATGGGATTTGGATAACACATTCCAGATTTGATAGTCTAAACATGGTTTCTAACTAATATATGAGTAGCAATAAACATGTTTGGCCAGGACAATCAATCTGAAAAAGGTATTGACAAACAAATCATGGTTTGACCGTTGTTTCTGGTCAATAAAACACAGTCTGGTTGCCATTCGCCCAATATCACTTGGTATGGATTTTGCTTAAAATCACTTTTTAACCAGCATTGTATTTTCTGCCGTAATTTACGGCCGATATTATGCGGTCCAGTTGCTATCAGCCAGAGTGACAGGTGTCGTGAAGTAAATTTTGGACGCCTTTTTTTGCCGATATTATGTTTAACGTCGTAATTTTGGCCGATATTAAGTTCTTAGTCGTCATTTTTCAGCCGATATTACGCAGTCCGGTCGTCATTTACACACGTTCGGTTGTTTGTTATGACCGATTCATGTTACTCGTCGTCTTTTGCAGCAGTTACCACACGATTTAGGAGGTCGCGATCGTCCGGAGATCGGCGGAAAATACTCGCTCAAACTTTTCGAGTATTTTTCAAAGCTTTTCGAGTTTTTTCAAACGAATTTTGAGTACTTGCCCACTACTACTATCTAATAAATGATTTTCTCTTAATATTAATAATATTAAAATCGATTTATGATATAAAAACAGGAAGCAGAACAAATATATGAATAACAATTTTTTCATAACAAATTTTGTGAGTGAAATTGTTTTTTTTTTCAAACAAAAAAATATCAAGTGAAGGGAGGCCCCGGCAGCTGCCGTGTCCGCCGTTAGGTAAATACGCCCTGCCTGTATATGGTTGTGTGAGAAAAAGAGGAGATTTTAGGACCCCTGAAAAAAGAGAAGTTTTTGAAATAACCCCCATGGGGGTGAGTCAGAGGGTCGGGGGTGCTCCCCCCGGAAAAATGTTAAATATAATGTATTAAAAACATTTTGTAGTGCTTTTTCAGCATATGAAATAAATTATAAAATAAAATTATTTGCTAATTTTATGTGCCTTCAGTTCAGAAACATATACATGCATTGGAAATTTGCTGATTACGCAGGTTTTCTTCGACGGAGGGTATTTTTAGTTAGTTTTCGAAAGCACTTAGCAAATTTCTTTTTGATATCGATGTTAAGTGTAAAGCCATCAACTCTTTAACTCGCTAGACTAAACTGTCTGAACCAACAGCAATATGCATCAATTGCAGGGAGACTGCGGGGACAAAAATATTCCCATTTTCCCTCATCTGAAGCTTCCTGACCTCCGATTACGTGGCCGAGCGTGGGTAGCGATTTGTAATTTTGGATCTTGCGAGTTTTGTGATCTTCCTAATCCTCACTAATGAGGGTGGCGGTTGAGCTATTTCAAATATACCCAAAAACGGGTGGCGGTTTGGCCACAGCCAGGGAAACATCCCTGGTATCGTCTGCAGACACGTAATAGTTGCGCGTTCTTAGGATTCGCACTGATAGCCTGCCCCCTCCCCAACCATTGTCGACCCCTATGTGATTGCCACCAACCTAGTGGTTTTGTTTTCACCTTTGAAATTACAGGGTTTCTTTGGTTTACAACTCTTGACTTTCGCATTAACGCAATATCATGCAGAACGATAATTGATCTAAGTATTCAAATGGTATTGTGAAGCTCAAACACTGGTCTATGCTACTATAGATGCGGGCTCTTGTACTATGATACGTCGACACAATAATACAGTCATAATGAAAACAAATTCCGTAGTATTTTGATGAATAGAGTTTTAATTTGAAAATAAAAGAATGATTCGTTGATTCCTATTTGGGCTCAGCCCTCGTGGAGATTGTCTGTACAATTGTATTGTTTTTGTCCAAAATGCTGTATCAACCACAAAATCGTACCACAATTAATTGTGAATGCTGCTTTTTGGTGGAGATGTGCGCTTATCACGATGCATTTCTTACCGCGACATAATACGAAACGTAAAGTCTATTTTTAATATTTATTTTTTCAACAGAAAAAGTTTCCTCGGTTGTTCCGTTCGTTTACCCAATAAATTACTTGCTTTTTAAAATCTTAAAAATTAAAAATAAACTGATTTGTAAATGAAGTTTCTTTTACATTAAAAGGGAATTTCTAAGCAGGACTTAGCCAACTTTAATTTAAGCATGATTAAATTTTAAAATGTATATAACATTTTGAAATGTTAGCAGCCGATGCCATACAAATTTACTATAGATACTCTGAATAAATGAGCTATTCACGTAGGAACAAGTTACTGTAAAATATTAAATTCAGTTATAAAATGCTTTACAATTTAATCGTGAAACATAGTTTACTTTTAAAATTATGATTTTACTTATTTTCTGAAACCCTTTATTTATAAATCAGGGTATGTTTATAAAACATACAGACAGAGCTTAAGCTTTTAATCTTATTATTAGGGGTGTGCGAGTACTCGAAACTTTGAGTTTTCGGCCGAGTATTTTAATACTCGGAAGTTTTGAGTTTTCGGCCGAGTATTTTAATACTCGAAGTTTTGAAAATACTCGAAAGTTCGAGCGAGTATTTCCCGCCGATTTCCAGATGATCGCTAATGATTGCGACTGGCCAAAACGCGTTGTAACGGCCTCAAAAGGCGATCGCATCACGTTAAATCGGCCGAAAATGACGACCGCGAACGATTGTGACCGGCCAGAATGCGTAGTAACGGCCGCAAAAGGCGATCGCATCACGTAAAATCGGCCGAAAATGACGACCGCGAACGATTGCGACCGGCCAAAATGCGTAGTAACGGCCGCAAAAGGCGATCGCATCACGTAAAATCGGCCGAAAATGACGACCGCGAACGATTGCGACCGGCCAAAATGCGTAGTAACGGCCGCAAAAGGCGATCGCATCACGTAAAATCGGCAGAAAATGACGATCGGACCGCGTAATTTCGGCCATAACTAACGATTTCGTCATTTAATATTGATTATAAGCGATGTCTGGACGAGGTGAAATTGGCCAAATGTCAACCGGGCCCTGTTTCATCGGCCGGAAACGAATGTCAAACCGTGTTTTGTTTGTCCATACGTAATCCAGTTTGATTGTACTGGCCAAAACTTTGTATTGTTATTCATGTGTTATTTAGAAACCATGTTTAGATTATCAAATCTAGGGTGGCATCCAAATCCCATTACAATATTTTAAACTACCTACTGATGGCAAGTACTCGCTTGAAAATACTCTAAACTCAAAAATAATTGGCACTACTCAACTCGACTCGGCTCGATTAAAAAAATCACTACTCGCACACCCCTACTTATTATTGACGCGGAACCCATATACTAAAACTATTCAAACTAAAAAATGTTCAAAGAAATCGTCAGTAAACATTAAACGTACCGGAATCCCAGAAGATTTTAAATGTATTTTTAAAGTTGGTAAATCGATAAATTAACATTGAGACAAATTCTTTAGCATCATTAAATAGAAAACTAACCAGAGAAGTAGATAATGCGAAGAGCGCGTAAACACTGCACTCAATACGACAAGCGCCAAGCAGGGCGAGGGAATTTTTCCCTACCGGCTGGAGCGCACAGATAGGCAACGTCGCTTGGCCGGTTTTGCTCGCAGCGCCTCGTATGATCTGGCCGGTTGAATTGAGAATTTCGAGTTAGCAAATTTTAGCATTACGTGACACTTCTATACCTGGTTTATTTTTCTATGGTTATAATACACGACATAAAGCTCTTTTTCAAAACCCAAGCCATAAATTAACGTTATTTCACAAGGGACCCTACTATCAATGTAAACAGGTTTATAATAAACTATCACCGACTCTTAGAAATGAAAATTTAAGTGTACCTGTATTTAAGAGGGAACTCTCTATTAAGTTAATAGAACTATGCTCTTATAGTATTCAAGAATTTGTATCCTCATAACTCTAGTTAAGCTTACTGTATTTATTACTATTTTTAAACATTTTAGAATTATTTAATCAACTTGACATGTCATATATTCACTGCTGAATTTCAGCCATTGTATGAATTTTTGTGATGAATATAAATTGAATTTAATTGAATTTATTTTAAGTGTTACTTTTTCTTTAATGCTCATGATCTTGAAGTTGTTTACGTTTTACTGTGACATCCATCACCGACTACTTCAAACATCTGTCATAAAAAAAAAAACTATAAATCTAATATAGCTTTGAAAAATAAAATTTGTTGTATTATTTGTGGTAACTATCACAATTTTCACTTATTAAGTACCCGATACATGAAATTAATTGTTCTTGGCCAATTCGTAAAACTGCTACTTTGACAAAAACATAATGGTTAATGCATTTGGATATTGAAGTTGGGATTATTAGCAAAGAAATTTATTAAAAATAATTTTAGAAATTCAAATATATCGTTTGTTTGTTTAGATGAGCTTTGGTATAAAAATGATAGCATTGATAATATCTGCATTTTAATTAGGGGTGTGCGAGTACTCGTTACTTCGAGTTTTCGGCCGAGTATTTTAATACTTGAACTCGACTTGGAGTTTTGAAGATACTCGAGAGTTTGAGCGAGTATTTCCCGCCGATTTCCAGACGATCGCTAACAATTGTGACCGCTTAAATTCGACCGTAAGTGATGACGGAAAGCATAATATAGGAAGTGGCGACCGGGCCACTTAATATCGGCCGTAACTGACGATTTAGTCATTAATAATAAGCTATGTCTGGACCAGGTGATATTGGCCAAATGACAACCAGACCGTGTTTTATCGGCCGGAAACGAATGTCAAACCATGTTTTGTTTGTCACTACGTAATCCAGTTTGATTATACTGGCCAAAACTTTGTATCGCTACTCATGTATTAGTTAGAAACCATGTTTAGATTATCAAATCTTGAGTGGTATCCAAATCCCATAACACTATTTGAAACTACCAACTGATGGCAAATACTCGCTCGCAAATACTCGAAACTCGGAAAATAATTGGCACTATTCGACTCGATTAAAAAAAATCACTACTCGCACACCCCTAATTTTAAGCAATATTCTAGATAACATTCTAGCAGATTTGTATTGCAGAGAACGGGAACGGTGGTTCTTATATTTTGTAAAATTGTAATTTAGAATATAACGTGACATATTATGTGTTCCCTTAATGAAGTTTCAATTGTTAAGCATTTTGTGTTAAAATTGTTACTCTGAATATTATTGCATTTTATATATACTGAACTTTAAGATTATTGTTAACATTTTCTAAATAAGCTAAGGAGTAAAATTGTTAACTAAAGCCATTAAAATAAAAACTTTTACTGTAGATGTTTAGAGTATTCCATCCAAAAAAATATATTTATTTCCTTTTTGAAACAGTATGGTTTTATGCATTCCTGCAGTTTATTTCAGGGTTAGCCCATGTAGATCTCGAAGAAGTTTGTGGTCGACGTTTCTGATATATTACAATGTGCATCTTCAGGCTGACATGAATTGGTAGGGCAAACTTTTTAATAATAATTTCCTCACTGACTGGCACGCTTGTTCGACTTTACCGCTTATATAAGTGCTACGGCCTTAAAAACCGAAGGTGTAAATTATTAGTAGATATTGGCAACCAACTTAGTCGACATCCACATTGATTAACCTGGGAATAAACAGGAGTGTATCTTAGGACTGTGGAAGCCTACATCATGGTACGGTTTTATGTTTAATCTTTCATTACTGACAAGGATTACACAATCCACATAATCATGCATTTATAACATTTTAATACAAACAAATCTCAATTTTCTGTTTTAAAGATGAATTTAGAATTACGTCTTTCTCGGATCACCATTTATGAATCTTTTAGTGATACTGAAGAGGAAAGCAAAAAGAACAGGAATAAGAAATGTACACAAATAATATTTTCTAAAAACGATAACAACATGTTTGTAAATAGTATAAAAGCAACAAAGTGGGACATATAAGATGATAAATATTTTGTGAAACTGTTTAAATTAGTTTAAATCTTTCCAGACAATGTTCAAGGAACCATTTATTTTTTTGTATGGAAGCAAAAAACAAAAGAAAGCCATCTAGTAAAGTTATAAAGGATATTAAAATATCCAGTGCAAGAAAAAGAAAGCTTATTTATTTTAGTAGATTGCAACAAAATTATAGTAATCACTATATTTGCTAAAAATAAACACACCTTGGATTGCTGATTTTTGTTGTTATTGTACCTTATTGTGTATTATTCTTAATACAAATATTTTTTGTTTGTTTTAGGTATCTGGGTATGGAAATGTGAAAGTGAGAATCTGTAATGATTGCTATGATTACATTTTACCCAAAACAACTCAGGTGAGTATATTTAAAATAAGCGTGTTTTTATCTTGTTTAAATAGATAACTTTAAACCAGCACACACACACATATATTTTTTCACATATTAAAACTGTTCTCATGAAGTTACAATTATTGATGTCCCACAGAAAAATCAGTCAATGGGATCACACTCCTCATGTAATGTGGCTTGACCTGGTTATGGCCAAGCTGTTTATAACTCGGCTCTGCTGAGGCTTTAATAAAAAATCACCGTTTTATGAATACTACTTTTCTGTATTAATGGGTCGCTTAACATAGCAAACTAATCTATCAAACTGAATAATGTTGGCTAATCTATTGACTGTTGTTGATAGTATTGTTTATTTATAAATTATACTTTAAGGTCAGATAGGGTTAGTGATAAAATAATGTTAAAATAATTTTGCTCTGTGAAATCTTTACAAAACAAACTAAATACATTAAAAAAAGATATAAGTACACTTAATTATTATTACTAGTGGACCTGTTGCTCTAAATCGAGCAAAACAAACTTTGGTTGTTTATATCAGTTATCAACTGTTCTTACTGTTAACCTTTATTTTACTGTATCATCACCTGTTTTAGAATGAAACTTAATTCAAACTACTCTCCATGTTATATTTATGGGCAAAACTTGAACTCTGAGGGTGACCTGTGCCCTTCAGCAAAAAATCATCATAAATTGAAAACCACTTTGCACAGTTACGAATCTGGGCCATTTTTTTTGACACCTTAATCATCAAAATTGGTTCAAAAATAACGGAGGAGTTCTGTTTACAAAAATCGGCTTAGCGTATTATAGATATAGATTGGTGCTGTTTACTCTACCACCAAGAAAAAAAACTGAGCTAAGGTTCCCTAAGGAATCTGAAGGAAGTTCAGGAGCACCTTTAATCATGATTATTGTTTAGTGGTTCTGTAATCGGTTCAGGGGAGTAAAACCCCGAGACCAGCATAGGATTTTTTGGAGGGAAGTAGAAAACCTGTGTGAGGGGAGGCTAAAGTATCTCGTATAAATTGTATTTCCTGTGAATATTATAATTTATCAGGTTACTTTTTAATTACACAGTAAACTTCTGTTTCAATGACATAAAATTATATAGAAATAAAAGTATCTATATTATTAAAGAATTTCTTGATTTTGGTTGGTAATTATCGTCATCTATAACTATTAATTTGTATGTCCCAGGACAACCTTAAAACTGGTCTATACCAGTTTTGAGGCTGACATTGGGTACAGCAAATGAAGTTGTCATAATATATGGTAAGTCTTTTGGCTGCCCATTATCACTAGCTTCACTTTCACCTTTGGTCCCTCCATTTGCAGCGGCTAGGAACGGAACGTTCGGGTTCGTGCCCTTGCCTGACAATGTTGTCCCAGTCTGTTGTACATAGATACTGTCAATTGAGTTGGCTGGTTGGAGGAAAAATTGGGGTCCGCCTGTTTGAGCCTGATCACAGCTGTCACAGGAGCACGGGAGTTGGCCCTCTGAAAGGTCAATTTGGCTGCCTGACCCATCCCACTCTTTCCTTTCCTGCATATCCTATCCTTCCGGTACCCTGCACAAAATTCCTGCTTGTGGAAGATGTGCCTAGCAGCTCAGCTAGGGTTTCCTAATCCAGCAATAACAACAACGATTAATTTGTATATATGTTTGGTAACAATAAAGTACTCTTACCATCAAGATATGCCTTTTGGCATTTTAAAAAGCTTTATCTTTAGGACGTCCGCCCCTTGGGCTTTCAAAGTGTCAATTTTAATCTTTTTGAATGAACAGTATACAGCAAACTGTCAGCAAGAGAAATTGCTGAGTACAGATCTGCTCGGCAAATCCACAGATATGGACGTGTTTCCATACACGGCATACACTCATGCCCCAGTGTGTTTTACAGCCAGAGCTGATGGGTGGAAGGTCACGTACAGAGAGCAGAGACAGTGAGCCTGAGTGGTTGCTGACTACAGATCTGGTCTACAACTCCACAGTCAGGGATGAGTTCACCTACACTCATGCCCCCAGTGTGTCTTTGTGCTTGTCCATTCTGAAACTTCACTCTGAGCACTCATCACTACTCAGGTATTGTTGCTTGTGATTTTTAAATACAGTAGAACCTTGATCATTTGTCAGTTTTTTACCATCCATTTTAGCGAATTTCCCCTATAGGGAAGAAGCTATTACCATAGTCGGCATGGTAAGACCTAAGCCCGGGACCATGATAACTTTTCGTTTTGTGGTCCCCAGACCCCAACACCATTCATTCTAAACTGTATATATATATATATATATATATATATATATATATATATATATACAGTAGAAGTCCGATTATCCGAGGTCCGATTATCCGAGCCGCCGGGTTAACCGAGGCAAATACAGTACTGTATATAGCCTTGGAAATAAATCGTAAATAAATAAATAAATAATCGTAAATTGATTGAAAAACGTAGCGGCTGTGGTTGCTAGGTCGAGTATTACAAGCTACTCCTATTGGTTGTTGCTAGGACCAATAGTCTTATCGGTCGACTGTGTTCGCGCTAGAGATGGGAATTATCGTTGTTTTCCGGCAACGGTTGTAACGACAACGCAGCTATCCAATAACGTGTTGCGGCAACCTGTTATTTAAATAACGATTGCCAACTCTAATAACGGGTGTAGAAACGTTATTAGAATAACAGGGAGTTATCCGCAACGTGTTGCCGCGATAACGTTGCCACGGCCGCAACACTGTTATTCATCCTGTTATGTTAAATAACACCCATCTTTAGTTCGCAGTTCGCGCCATTGTCTCAGTTTACGCCGAACTGATTAACCGTGCGCTTCAGTCCCGTTTTCAATCAGTGTGTTGTTTCACAAATATGAGTGGTAAACGTAAAAGAGTTGTGGTTTCTTTGGAAACAAAATATAATGCAATTAAGAGATTGGATAAAGGGGAGAGTATTAAAAAGGTTTATTTAATCATAAATCACTTATTACTGTATTAGTAAACCGTATTCTCCAGTTTCAATACGATTTTTGTCTAATTATAACCTATAATTTTTACCGCTGTGTTATCCGAGTTTTTGATTATCCGAGGTAGTCTCGGTCCCGTTTAGCTCGGATAATCGGACTTCTACTGTACATATGTGTGTCCGTGGGTGCGATAACTCTCGTAAAAATGGTCCGATTTTGATAAAATTTGGTACAAACTTGTAAAGCATTATTATTTATGACTTTAAGTTCGAAAACCAGACAGATCGACCCATCCGAAGTGGTATTTGGGGGGGTTTTGTGCCCCAAAAATGGGTTTTTGAAGTTTTTACATGTAATATTTTAAAAACTCAAATTTTTGTTTTCACCATTGGATTCAGCTTAAAAAAACACACAATTTGGTGTTTTGATCATTTGTCTACATTAATTGGTTACAGAGATATTGAAAGTGCTAAACACAGTACGTTGTCCAATGCTATCCTTTTGGAGAATAAGAAAAAAATCATAGCTCGCTTATTTATGAACGTATACTAACGAAACTTGGTATACGGCTTCATCTAGTTGTGGTCTATTGTTATTTGCACAAAAAACGCAATTTTTACCGATTATTCCCGTAGCAGCAAACCTGTGTCCTCAGCCCCCATGTTATTCTTATGGAGAATAAGTAAAATGTAATTTATCCCTTAATTATGAACATAAATTATTAAAACTTGGTATTTTGGTTCGCCTAGATGAGTTCTATTGATATTTCCATAAAAACCCATTTTTTGTGATCCTTGTTGCAGCAAACCTGCATAATCATTCCCCATGTTATTCTTATAGAGAATAATCAAAATGGTATATATCGCTTATTTAGGAATTTATATTGATGTAATTTGGTATGTGGTTTCTCCTAGTTGAGTAATATTGATATTTCCATGAATACATGAAACCCCATATTTTTTGTTCCTTGTTGCAGCAAACCTGCATACTCATCCCCAATGTTATTCTTATAGAGAATAATTATTCAAATTTGATAAATTGCTTATTTGTGAATATATTTTTATGAAATTTGGTATGCAGATTTATGTGGTATTGAGACATATATTTTGCATTGGAAATTCACTGAGTACGCAGGTTTGCTGGGACGGGGGTATTTTATATGTATCATAGAACGTCATAAAAAGCAAGGTTTTGTTCAGTATTATCAGAAGTGTCTGTAAGAGCCACTGAAATGGGTGTGACTGTAGCCTTCACCATCGGAACATCAACAAGATTAATCTTCAATAAAGAACTATAATATTGGTATAAAATTAATTTAAAATTATAACACGCACCAATATTTTGTAAAATTTGTATAATTAGTGAGGTCTTTTGCCAGCAATGCTTACATCATCAGACTAACTCACAGACTGAAAATAGGTTATATTTTGGATAATAATTTAAATATAAAACATATGATTTGGAGAAAGTCAGTGTTAAAAGTCAACTTATATACATAAATGTTATGAAATTAAATTGTATCTTATATATTTATAAAAAAGGATGTTGGTTTATTTGTTTGTATATATATTTGAAGTTTATGGACTCGGACACCGTTGAACTGTTTTCCACGAAACTTGGTATAGTATATATATATGTAAAATTTCACGGAGAAGGTTTTTAAGCCATTCATTTCGTCCTAACTCAATTGGGTTCCTCTCAAGAAGGCCAAAAGGGTTCCTATATAAACCTTATGGAAATATATTGTTGTTTACATCATCATCATTGTCATCAGAATGGGCGGACATAGGTCCCAAGGCACATCAGCTACATTGGGCTTATTGCGCACCCCCGAAAAGAAATGAGAGAGGTTTCAGAACTCCTCCAGGTTCAAGAGCCTGATAAACTGCATCATCCTATCGGCGAGCTCCTAAGGAGGTAGGTATCCACCCCTGACCATAGTTCCCAGAGTTGAAGCCCTTACCTCCTCAAGCTCATCACAATCAAAGAGCAGATGACCTGCAGTCTCCTCGCACTGCCCACATTTCCTGCATGTAGGGTCACCATTGAAGACGCCCATCCGAGAGAGGTGTTTTCTTAGATGACCATGGCTCGTAATCATACCTGCAATTTGCTTGATGTCCAGCCTGCTGAGACCCAAAAGCTTCCTGGTGACCTGCTGGGATGGTCTCTGGAGGTTGAGCATGCTTACCCTGTGGAGAGGGAGCTCTGCCCATCTCCTTCTATGAGAGTCCCGAGCCCAAGTGCCGATCACCTGCGAAGCACAAGAACGAGATATCCCACAAAAAGGGGGGCGGAGCCATGGGAGCCAAGGAGGCAGCTGAGTTAGCCAACCTGTCCACTACCTCATTACCTACAACCTCCAAGAGGCCAGGTACCCAACAGAGAGTGACCATGTTGTGTCTACCAGCGCAAGACACTGTTTTATAACAATCCCAGACCACCCTAGACCTGAACTCACAAGAGTCCAGCGCCCTCAGAGCTGCCTGGCCAAAGATGCTGATAGAGAGGCCCTCTTGTCCCCTCCTCAGAATCTCCCCCGCACACTCCATGATGGCGGGTAATCTCTGTCTGGAACACAGTGGGAAAAAAGCCCATTGGCACCCCGAGACTGACGCCATCCTGCACCCCATGGACACTAGCGCCTGACCCGCTCCTAGACTTGGAACCATCCGTGAACCATTCTCGGTCTCCAGGAGGGAGCGGACAAACACCTTCGCTCCAGTCGTCCCTGCTGGGAATGCACACCCGGAACGACCTGCTGAAGGAGAAAGTTGTGGGAAGGTGATCAGAGAGCATGTCCAAGACCTCACTCTGAACCACCTGAATGACCCTTTGTGTGGCCAAGTGGTTCGGTTCTCACACTGGAGATGGTATGCACCTATTCTAGCCACTATCTTGATATGAATGTCTATGGGCAAAAGATCAAGGAGACTTTCCAAAGTGGCACCCGGGCTGCTGCTGAGAGTTCCAGTGACAAGTTGGCCTGTGAGCCTTTGAACGCCCGCCAGCCTTCACATCGCCACACCACAGTTTCGTCCACCAAACGGTGGATCCGAACGTAATCGCCGGTCTTATAGTGTCCCCACCCAACCGTGAAAACCGTGAAACCTTGCATAAGCTGTGAATTTCGTATACCGTGAAAAAACCTGGAATAAGCCGTGAATTTCTATATCAAACCTTAAAAATATATCAAACTTGAAAAACAATAAAATAATATCTTATCAGAAAATATCACATTTATTTTCAGATAGCGAAATGTACAACAGAATTATTTAGTACGTTGTTAATGAGGTTGTCTGCCTACTTGCAGATTGCAGCTGTTCGGATAATTTAGGCCTGGTTCTGGTTTCCACGGTGCAAAGGAACTCGGGCGACAGTTGTTAAGTTGCTGGTGTTTTTAGCGAATTTCCCCTATAGGGAAGAAGCTATTACCGTAGGTCTCATGGTAAGACTTAAGCCCAAACCATGATAACTTTTCATTTTGAGGTCCCCAGATGCCAAAAACACCATTCGTTCAAATTTGTATATATGTATATATATTTATATATATATATATATATATATATATGTGTCCGTAAGCACGATAACTCTCGTAAAAAAGGTCCGATCTTAATGAAATTTGGTACAAATGTGTAAAGTACCATTTATTTGAACGAGTTCGAAAACCAGATGGATCGCACCATCCGAAGGGGGGTTTTTGAGGGGTTTTGTACCCCAAAAATGTGTTTTTTGGAGTTTTCACATGTAATTTTATTTTAAATCAAATTTTAATTTATACCATTGAATTCAGCTTTAAAAAACAAACAATTTGGTATTTTGGTCATTGCTCTACGTCAATTGGTTACTGAGATATTGAAAGTGCTAAACACAGTACGTTGTCTAATGTTATTCTTATGGAGAAAAAGAAAAATTGTATATCTCGCTTATTTATGAACATAAACTGGCGAAATTTGGTATATGGCTTGATCTGGATGTGGTTTATTGTTGTATGCACAAAAAAACAATTTTTCGCCTATGGTTCCTGTAGCAGCAAACCTAGGTACTTGGTTCCCATGTTATTCTTATGGAAAATACTTAAAATGTTATATATCGCTTATTTATGAATGTATATGGATGAAACTTGGTATGTGACTTCACTAAGATGAGTTCTATTGATATTTGCATAAAAACTCATTATTTTGTGTGCCTTGTTGCAGCAAACCTGCGTACTCATCCCCAATGTTATTCTTATGGAGAATAATTAATATTTTAAATATCGCTTGTTTGTGAATACATTTCTTATGAATCCTGTTAAGTGTTTTAATGTGTTATGTTATATATTCATTGGAAATTCGCTGAGTATGCAGGTTTGCTGCGACGGGGGTATTTTCACTGTCAACTGACTGCTGATTGGCACTCAGTCCGTTTATACGTCTTCTTTACTGTATTTCAGTTGCCTATTGTTTTGTATTAGTCGGTGTAAACAAGTGACAGTAGACAGCTACTGTAACTATATAACTGTCGCGTCAGGAACTCACGCATTCCGTTTACACAGTGCGTAGTCAGAGTTGCCAATTCCAGGGAAATTACCCTTGCCGATGATAATTTTGAACTTCGAGGGTAAAAAGGGGTAATTTCACTAAAGCATTTAAAAATATACAAATTTAAATTAACTCTGTTATTACTTATTATTACAATCATTGTTGTTTATTTATGATTAAATTACTACATTTCTCTACTTTATCGACCCTCTCGATTTTCGTTACTCTGACGAATACTCACCAACTCCATGACAGAAATGAAGCTTGAGTAAAGATTACATGTAGAGTGATCGTCTCATGTTAAAAATGTTTAAGAGCCACGAGTGCCAGGACGACAAGAAGTCCGCTAACTTGCAGTAATGTCCACAAGTTTTAATGTCAACCAGACAATAAATAACGAAAATAGAAAATGGGGATTATTGTCATCTGTCTCCGCTTACCTAATCCTAGCAGTTGATAGACTGAAAGATAGACAGCGTTAGCTGTTTTATAATTTGTGTTTATTGCTGTAAACAAAATTTCATCAGCTGTTAGTCATTTATATACCGTGATTTGTTAAGCAGCAAAATAAATTCTGAGAAAAACCCGTTATATCTCTCATGAAAAAATTGAGACAAAAAACTGGCTGGCGTGTGCAACTTCTATTTTCATTCCTTATTCTAATCTTTAACATTAATTATACATTAGTAAAATCTGTAGGCGGCTCCCTCAAACCTATCAAATTTCAAGCACATTTCCTTTATTTCATTAGCACTCTTTACTCAAATACAGGAGTTTAGATTTCGAGGGTATTTAAGGGTAATTTTTACGAGGATCAAGGGTAATTTGGGAAAAAATGATTGGCAACACTGAGCGAAGTAGAAACCACCAGCAATCGATAACCGATAGACTGATGACATGACTCACGACGACAATAAAACAACAATAAGAAACTCTAAAAAGAGTTCTAATTTTTTTCAAGTTTCACTTGTATCGTAATTGGAATGTGGAAAAGTGCTAGTATTTGACCGCTGCACCGCGTCTTTGTTGTTGTTTTGCGACCGGTATAGGTTATGTTTTTTAATATTTCGACCGTGAAATTTACAATTTTTATACCTTCAAAACCTTGAAAAACCTGAGAATTTGATTATTAAGTTTGAGTGGGAACCCTGTCTTACTACTGCAACATAAAGCCAATGCGTTAGTTTGGGCTTAAGCCTCCAGGTAGATCCTACCATCCGCCTGGAGGCAAATAGGGACCACTTGCCTCGATCAATGACCCTTTGCAACTGTGGCCCTCATTGAAGGGTTCTGTCCATAATTACCCCTAGATACTTCACCTGGTCCTGAGGAACAATGGTGGACCCCTGCACCCGAAACGGCCCGATCCCCGCAACGTTCCTTCTCCTTGTGAAGGGTACCATAACAACCTTAGAAGGGTTAGAACAACTTATATATATAAATATTTATTACATTAAATTGTATCTTATATATTTATAAAAAAGGATGATGGTTTATTTGTTTGTATGTATATTTGAAGTTTATGGACTTGGACACCGTTGGACCTTTGCCATGAAACTTGTATTTTTATTAGAGGTGGGCGAGTACTCGAGTTTTTGAGTACCTGTCGAGTATTTTCTAATACTCCAAGGTCGAGCGAGTACTTGAAACTACTCGAAAGTTCGAGTCAAGTAGTTTAAATGAGTCCAAAATGCCGATCATTCTCTTTTCAAATATGTTAAAATAAATTAAAACTGTGTCTATGGTTGTTGTTTTATTTAATCCTCATCCCTTCAAATAAAAAACCTTATTTTATTTTAAGCATCACGCCACAGTCGCCCATCTTGTTCCTGAACAACAAAGACACAGTCGAGTCTCATCGGCAGATGACGCTTAGCAATGTTAGCGATCTTCATCGTCTTTCCCGTCTCGGTGAAATAACCGTAGCAGTGTCGGGATACCGAAATAAAAAGTAGTTCCACTTTTACATTTTTAGAACATAGAACATTTTTGTTTTATACATTAAAAAAAGTAAAATAATAAATTATTTATTAACATTGGACTAATCGAGATAACTACAACTACTCAATTCTTCCGTGTATCTGTAATGGTGATAATCAATAATGACAATAAAACATCAAAGCCCAATAAACCAATCAGAGATGACTTACAGCTCACTTCAGACGTACCTTAATCAAATTGATATCACCTTAAACTTATATAGTTGTATCTTATACTTAATAAAGAATATCTTTTGATTTTGCTTTGTAGAAGTATTATTTTTTACATTTAAATCAATTATATGATAGTTTGGATATTATTCTACGTTTCATAACAAAGTGGAAAAAAAAGTTTGTTCCCCATTTAAAATACTTGGGGGAGCACCCGGTCGGCATTACCCCACTAGTTGGGGAATACCGATCGATGTAGTGATGTTGACTAAGTTAAACCATTTTTTATAAAAAATTACTTAATCTATAGTTTTGAAAATTTAGTATGTTGTAGTAAACTAAATTTGACAACTAATGCAGTAAATCAAACAATGATTCCACCAACACAATCCACGCAAGAATCATTCCCGCATAGGTGGTCGCCATTCCCCCTTTCTCCCCTATCACTTAGTCCAGTCATAGATTATAATCAATATTACAACACCGAATCAATATTTATGGTCCAGTTGTCAATTGTGGCCAATATTATGTTCCCCGTCGTTATTTTTGGCCGATATCATCACCCAATAGTTATTTTTGGTCAATATTATGCTTTCTGTCATTATTTACAACTGATATTATGCGGTATGGTTGTAATTGTCGGCTGATATCACTTGTCACCTCTTCAATTACAGCCAAAATTATGCGGTTCGGTAGTCATTTACACTCGTTTGGTTGTTGTTTGTGACCAATTCATGGTTCCGGTCTTAATTTGCAGCCGTTACTATGTTATTTGGCAGTTCAAAATTGTTAGCAATCCTCCAGAAATCTGTCGGATAAACTCGCTCGAGATGTTGAGTATTTTAAAAACTTTGAGTCAAGTATTGAAAAACTCGGCCGAAATACTTAACATTTTTGAGTACTCACACACCCCTAATTAGGACATTACTGAAAATTTAAACCTATTAAGGGACGGGTTCAAAGAGCTTGAGTTTATCGTTAGTACTAGCTTAGAAATAGGAATTTTCCGGTTTTGGGGCTGAAGTTTTTAAATTGACGAGGCCGAGCCTATAAAAATAAGGATAAATTTAAGCTTTAAGAATTTCACTTCTAGAGTCCTGGTTGATTGTATCTCGGGTCTAAAAGATAAACTTGGCGGGTTTGGGAGACCAAGTTTGAGCATCTAAAGATAGTCCGCATCTAAATATTAGCAATTTTAGGCTTCAACTTAGACCTAATAGGGGTTAGGTTGGAGTTTAACAAAGAAGTGGGGTTTACACATTTAATTACCATATGGTTGTAAAATAATGCTATTTTATTTAGTCCTGGTCAGGACTAAATTCTGCCAAATTTTGTTATTTACAAAGTTATATAAGAAAAATAAATCTTAAAAAGTGTAGTGATATATTATTGTGTTTCATTGTGGTTTCCAGGTTCCTGTTCACCACCATTGAGTCCATGCTGCAGCTCCTACGCCCCATCAGCCCGGGCACTGTCAATCCTGAGGTTGATTACTCTCTGCTGGTCACCATGATCAGGTGAATTTTACTCCTCATCATGAGTAACAATTTGATTTTACTTTTATTTGAAAACATTTGTTCTGTTTACAATAAAATATTCATTTCCTTAACTTATTGTCACAATAACTAGTGGCCTGTCAGCATTGTTCAGCCTAAGCTAAATATATATTTATTGAATTATCACTACAAGACAATATTTACTTCACAGTGTGTGATACAAGTTTTAAAGACACTTTAAAGAGACTATTTAATATTACTGAAACTGGCTGACAAATAACATTGAATTGCCCAAAACTATCTAATAATATTAATTCCACTCTCTAAGCTGATCATGAAAACTCACTCGAAAAAAGTTAGACGTAAATGTAATTACAAACACTCGACTACTCCATACCCCCTTGATAAAACAGTCCACTATAGCCAGACATTGCTCGTCAGGTCACTGCTGGAGTTTGCCAAGCTGAGCTGCTCACAGTATGGCAGCTCGTCGGACTGGGCGACAGTGGACGGACTATTCGCAGAGGTCGACCTGCTGGGCATGTTGGTAGTCTCGCCCCAGACCTGCGCACTGCTCCCGTCAGAGCCACTGCGCGGGCATAGCGCGCTAGCCTCGCTGCGGGAGAACCTGCTACGGTCTGAGCTGTGGACCCTTGCGCTTGAGGTAGGTCTTGTTGGATAATCAAAACAAACTTGAGAGCATACTCATTTTTAATGCTTCTTGTGGATCGAAACGCAACTGAAATTGGAGTATCTCTGTGCAAAATAACTAGAAAACACATTAACATATCGAATTTAAATTTCACGGATACATTTTAAAGTACAAAATCCTGGTTAAGTTAGTTACTGGAATTATTTTGTTCACTATTAGGCTATTTAATTATTTTGAAAATAAATAACTTGTTCCCATAACCTTAATTGGGGCCATTTTAGTGGTTTTTGAGTGGTTGAAATTTAGCTTACATCTATGTTTTAATTATAGACTAACATAAATCTTGCACTTGATCATATTTGTGTAATACTCAATAAACAAATGTTTTTTATTCTTTAAATCGCCCAAAGTAAGATCTTGGTAGTTTTAAATATTTTTATAATATTTGGCATATTGATAATATTTATATTTTTTATTTATTATTTTAATATATATTATTTTTATTTTTTATTTATGTATATTTATAATATTTTTTATAATATTTTTATAATGTGGCTTTGAGAGGCTATAACTCCTAGGTTTTTATTTTTGTGTATGTGGATAGCGAACTATTTACGGTTTGAGTGCTAAGGAAAATAAATAAGTGTGAATGTATGAACAAAGCAGAAGCTTAAATCACGTTAAAAATATTTACTGATATTAAGCTGATCATTGTAAATTGTTGAAATGTTTGTATTTTAAGGTCATATTTAAGAAAAAATAAGGGTAACAAATCAAAATTGGGCTCCGAGGAGATCTCATCTAATTTTCTTTGATTATCAAACCTATCTTCAAAAGCATGAAATATTGCTATATCGTGAAAATCGTCTTTGTTAACTGCTAACAAATGTTAATGACTTAAATCAAACCAAGACCTATACAGTAGTAACTCATGTCTGTAGGTGTCCACCAAGGCAGGGCTGGACTACAACAGTGTGTGGTTGGCTTGGGGCAAGGCCTGTCTCAAAGCGGGAGCCTGGACAAACGCCAGGGACAAGTTTGCTCACTGCAGCCCCCACAAGAAGGACACCCAGATGCTCGCTGACATCCTGCAAATTCTTCAGGTATCCACTCAATCAACAGAAATAAAAATGTTGAAGTATTTAAACTAGGGATGAGTCAATTCAAATTTTTTTTAATTCCGATTCCGGTTCTGATTCTCAATTCCGATTCCACTGATTCCTAATAACAGGTGAAATAGCAAAGTAATGTTTTAAAAATGATTGAAAGACAATAAATTGGTCAGTAATTGGTTTTTATTCAAGGAATTGAGACAATCGGTTGGTGATTATTTGTCATCAACACATTCGCTGCGGGTGGTCTGCCGGCGGACTACAGGAGTTGCCGCTTGGGTGGGGCTTGGTCGCCGGCAGGGCAGCGCGCCATTTCATGTTTGTGTACTCAGTGTGGTTCAGCCATTCGGAGAGGAAGGTTGATCTGCTACCACATTGTTGCTAGAGTGTGTGTGCGCCGTTCGTTCGCGTTTTGGCGGTGCGGCTTGTCCGCCGGCGGACTTCAGGTGTCGCTACCAGAATGCACTGGGAGCGCCAGTGGGCAAACGCGCCAATACGTGTTATGTGCTCAGTGTGGTTCAGCCACTCGTAGAGGAACGTTGATTCGCTACTGCGTTGTTGCTGAAGTCCGTGTGTACAGTATAGTGCCGTTCGTTCGCGTCTCGGCGGGTGCGGTGGGGTCCACCGGCGGACCCAAAGTTTATTATTATTATTTTTTTTAGTGCCTTGAGTGTATATATTTAGTTTTGGCCATATATTTAGTTGTTTTTTGTATGGAAATGGATCCCTCTGTACCTGGGACTTCACATGATGGCGTCGATGCAATATTTCTAGAACAAATGATTTTGATGAAGATGACTCTGTTCAGCGAGTAGTGGATGATGTCGAGACGATGATGATTATGTTGATGAGTGTGACAGTGGCAAGGACGACCCGGATATATACACCACAGCTCCACAATGGTCAATTACAACCTCAGGTATGAGACCCATTGAATTTACTAGGACAGATATTCTGCTGGTCCCAATTCCAGGGTAAGGGACCCCAATTGACTTAACCAATTGGTTCAACCTTTTATATGATGAAGTTTTGCTAGAAGATATTTGTAAAACTAGCAACAAGTACGCCTGGACAGTATTTTCTAAGTACACTCTATCCCCTAAATCCAGAATTTGTCACTGGAGGGACTTGACAGTACCTGAACTAAAAACATATATTGGTTTAGTTCTACATATGGGTACAGTGAGATTGAACAGGCTCCAAGATTATTGGAAAACGGATACATTTTTTGATTTCAACATATTTAGAAAAAGTATGTCAAGGGATAGGTTTTTGAATATCATACGTGTTCTTCACTTCAGTGACAACAAAAGCGCAAGCGATAAGAATGATTCCATTGGGAAAATTACACCAATTGTTCAATATTTCAACAGTAAAATGACGCAGATGTACTATCCGCAATGGGAATTGTCCATAGATGAGGCTATGGTGTTGTGGCGGGGTAGATAATACTTCCGACAGTATATCAAAGAGAAGCGACACAAATATGGTGTTAAATTGTACACCCTCTGTGAGCACCAAGGATTGATTTTAAAATTGTTAGTTTATACCAGATCTTCAGAGGAACTAGTAGGTGGGATTGGTCATACTGAAAAGGTTGTAATGTATTTACTGAAAGAAAAGCTAGGAAATGGTCATGCTGTCTATATTGACAATTTCTATAATTCATATAGTTTGTCATCCAGACTTTTAGCTAATACAACTTATTCTACTGGAACCCTGAGGCAAAATCGTAAGGTTATACCAACTGAAGTAAAGGCAGCAGTATTGAAGAAAGGAGAAATGATTGCTCGGTATGGCAATAGTATGATGACAGGAAAATGGAAGGATGAACGCACAGTACTGTATATCTCAACCGAACCTGAGAATGACATGATCGAATTTGAAAACAAAAGAAAGCAAACAAAATTGAAACCCCTTCCTAATGTCAAGTATAACGCGTTTATGAGCGGTGTCGACAGAGCAGATCAAATGATGAGCTATTACCCCTCTGACCATAAGACAATTAGATGGTATCAACAATTGTTTATTCATGTAATGCAGATGCTGTTACTGAATTCTCATTGTTTGTACAATATGTACGGCCGAAAGATGACATTTTATGACATTCGACTGCATGCACAACCATAAATCCATGAAAGTCCTAAGCAAAAGCGCGCAAGGGAGACTGCTCACAAGATTGCGAAGAACACTGAACGTGATGACAACTAAAACTAAACGCAGTTGAACACAGCACAGAAGCAAGATCAACTGTTTTAAACTAAATAATTACAGAGACAATAAGAACGGCGGTGGTGTTGCCATTTTCTCCTTAAGCAATAGCAAAAATAGGGTTAGTCCTATAAACATTATAAAGACCTTATCAGTTGAAGAGGTATTTTAGTGCTGTGGGGCAATCATAAATTGCAATAATTTTAAGTTTGTTTTAATATATATAAAGACCACCTAACAAGGCAAACTACTTTCATTTTATTGAACTTCTGGAAGACACCTTTAGTGTTGTGAAGAATAATTATTGTGACTTGCCAATAGTTGTAAGTGGTGACCTTAATTATATATTTGATCATATATAAGCCAACTTTGTTTTGACAATAAATATTTATATATTTTTCCGAAAATATATAAATATTCATATGTAGTTAGGTTTGGTTTAGTTTATTTTACTCTTTTCAATTTTTGTATTATTGTGAGATGAACTTACATACAAATTAAAAAGTACAATGCTATGGTTTGAAAGAAGAGTTGACAGTATATTGACAGTAATGTTGGTTTTGCATATCTATAATAATCTAGTCTAACTGACTATGCCTATTTAACGTTCCATCAACTCTGGTATATTTTTTGAAGGTGACATGAAGATTATTTGACTGTAGTAAATCATAAAGACATTCCTTATCCAATGTATTTTCTAGGTTATCAATATTAAGGTCAGTTAGTCAGTTAGACTTCATTATTACAGATATGCAAAACCAACATTTCTCTGTCAATATATTGTCACCATATATCAATAATCATAAAGACATTCCTTATCCAATGTATCGTCTAGGTTATCAATATTAAGGTCAGTTAGTCAGTTAGACTACATTATTACAGATATGCAAAATCAACATTTCTCTGTCAATATATTGTCTTCTTTCAAACCATAGCATAGTACTTTGTAATTTGCATGTAAGTTCATCTGACATTAATACAAAAATTGAGACGAATAAAATAACCAAACCAAACCTAACTACGTTTGAATATTTATTGTCGAAACAAAGTTGGCCTATATATGATCTAATATATAAAAATCAATGTGTGTTCGTCTGTATTTTATGCGCTGCCATACCGTTCATCCGATTGCTTTGAAATTTTGCACAGTAACACAGGTTAACCTTGAGAAGGTTATAGGCCATTAACCGAAGTCCTAGGACATTAGGGCTGTGCCCCACTGGACTTCAAAGTTTCAGCGTTAATCTTATGGAAGAAAGATTTCTTTTAATTTTATCAGATGATATCTATAACTTAAAATATTGTAAACAGCTGTTTATCATTATGGAAATAAAAAACCTACTTGAATTGCAACTCTCATAATGGAAATAATAATAAATAATAAATCATTTATTTGCCATAAAACATTACAGTATTGACAAAGTCTCTCTCACAGCATACAGCTAAGTCAGATCACTATTCCTAACATAATAATATTATCAAAGTGAACATAGTAATGAAAATTAAGAAAAGGATACAAGATAAACTTAACACAACTAAAATTGCTATAAAATTAAAATTCAATTTTTTTCATTGCAAAAAGTTCATCAGCTGATTACATGGGGTTATTTAAAAGCCAACTGTAAAATTTTCGTTTAAAAGTCTTTTCGTCGTAAGTGTTTATGAGGTGTTTCAACTTGTTGTAGAGTTTGAGACATAGCACTTTGTAGCTTTTTTGACTTTTGGTCAATCTAGAAAAATCAATTACTGCATTGTCTTTGTTTCTAGTGTTGTAAGAGTGTGTATTAGAGCTGAGGGTCAGAAGATCTGGGTTTTTAAATAGAAACACTATTAAATCAAAAAGGTACAAATTTATGACTGTAAAAATTTCTGAACTGATAAAAAGAGGTCTACAATGATCAAAGGTTCCTGATTGATTAATTATTCGAATCACCTTCTTTTGAAGAACCAAAATTTCATTAATTCTGCTACAATTGCCCCACAGTATAAGCCCATATCTAAATATTGATTGAAAATAAGCAAAATAGGCCACCTTTATGTAACCCAAGTTGACACAGAAGGTAAGGCGCCCCAGAAGATAAATAACTCTTGAGAGTTTGGCAGAAATGTAATCAATGTGTGAACTCCAGGTCAAGTGATAATCAATGAAGATGCCCAAGAATTTAATGTCAGTCACCAAATGATCATCTTCATCAGATGGATTCAAGGGACGTTTTAAAGTAAAGATGATATTTTTTGTTTTGTCAGTATTCATTAAAAAGCCATTGGAAACGAACCAGTTAGAGGCCTCAGTTAAAGTGGTTTCTGCCAACTGTTTCAGCTGATTGAGATCTGAATTACAGTTAATAAAAGTAGTATCATCTGCATAGAGAAGACTATTGGCTTTAACAGAAATAGGGAAATCATTAATAATTGTTATGAATAGTAAAGGTCCTAAAATAGATCCTTGAGGAACTCCCCAATTTTAAGTTCCTCTGACCACTGACCATCAATAAAAACTTTCTGGCTACGGTTACACAGATAGGACTCAAAAAACTTGAGGGGAGAACCCTTAACGCCGTAGTGGGACAGCTTCATTAGAAGATTGCTGTGGTCTACACAGTCAAAGGCCTTGCTCAGGTCACACAAAGTGGCCAGAATAAAAAAAAAAAAATAAAAAACTACTTGAATGGCAACTCAAACTCTTTTTTCGATAGGCGAGTGAGCATAGCGAATGAGCTCATCCGGGAGGCAAGGGAGCGAAGCGAACGAGCTCATATTGAAAATGAACGAGTACTTGACATAAAACAAATTCAATGGCTCTTCTGCGGCAGAAACGCGCCGGGTACCAGCTAGTGTAAATATAAGTGAAAATGATGTTTTTAACAATTTTTATTCTACTTTTTTGTACGTATTTGAATCCTGCTTCCTAAAGGCGACTTTTAATGTTAAGGACAAATCACATGCCAAATGGATAGCTGAGAAAGTTGTTGACTCTCAAGAAAACCTAAAGGAACTGTACTGGCGTACACGTAACACTGAAAATGATAGTGTTAAGTTAGAGTATAGAAGCGCTAAAAGTCAGCATGTTACCTTGCTTAATAGTACTAAGAAACAATTATACAAGACCAAAATCGATAATGCAAAAAACATTAATAAATAATCGTGGAAGATAGTTCAAAGTTTAACATGTGACGAAAATGTAAATAATTGTAATATATGTCTGAACAGCAATGACAAGCTCATTACACATCCAGGTAGTGTAGCAAATGCTTTTAATGAATATTTTGTTTGTGAAATTTTAAAATTGACTGTACCTGTTAACAGTACAAATGTAGATATGAATATAGATTGCCATACTTCTCCGGAAGATTTTCATTTATGGCCTACAAATGGGAAGGAAGTAATGGATATAATCCTTAAAGTCAGCTCTAAGAACAGTGCTGGGAGTGGATGAAATTCCTTATAACATTTTGAAGGTTTGCAAAGATGTAATAGCGAAAGCCCTTACAATGATAATTAACAAATATTTTGAACAAGGCTCCTTTCCAAGTAAAATTAAAACTTATAAGGTTGTACCCATACATAACAACAACGAAAAATATTTAGTCAAAAACTGTAGGCCAGTAGCGGTTCAAAGTGTTTTCTGAAAAATTTTTGAGATGATCTTTTTAAAAAGATTAATTCTTTACCTTGACAATAAAAAGCTGCTCAATGATCAACCAATATGGCTTTAGGAAAAATAAGTCTACGACTGATCTAAGTCACAGTTTTTGATCTTCTAGTTGTGTTATAATCTTGATGAAGTGGGAGATCAGTTAAGTATATTCAATGACATGACTAAGGCTTTTGATCTATTGTCACAAGCTACACTCCTTAACACTTTGACTGCGCACACGCGCGTGGGACACCGGCTTCCCACCAAGTCCGCTTAGAAACAATGACTCAGTGTGAGCTCAGGCTGGGCCGGAGGAAGACAATATTTTTTGCGTGTGACACTCAGGATGGTGTAGGTTAATAGTAAATCTCCCGCAATATCCTGGCCGTCACAGGATACATGTTCCCTGCATACTTTTCGTCCCACTTAGTCCCTCTAGATGGCAACCCTGGTTGACTACTGCTATCTGGATTGTGCTGCGACCTGTTGGCGCTTTGTAGAACTACGTCCAGTTGTGTTGTAACACAGTATGGCACCGTACAGTGATTTTGTCATTCGTTAGCCGGGAATTGGAAATGCGACCGTGCCTATCAGAATAGTTTCAGCGTGGCAGGAACACGCCCCACGTCCCAAGCGCAGTCAATGTGTTAATAAATTCATGACAATGAGTATTAAGGGTAAACCTTTGGCATGGATAACCTCATATTTGAAAGACAGGAATCAGATCGTAAGTGTTAGGCACTCAGGTCAAGATGGTCTGACTCGACATTACCGCTCATCCAGTTAACACAGGCGTGCCTCAAGGCTCAAATTTGGGTCCAGTACTGTTCCTTCTCTTTGTGAATGATTTGCCTGAACATATATCTACAGGTAAAGTTTGGCTGTTTGCTGATGATGTCAGCCACTTGGTTCAAGATAGGGATATACAGTCTTTAGGAAATATTGCACAAGTGGAATTAAATGAGCTGAGTAATTGGTGTAAACAGAACAAACTACTGTTAAACAGAGGGAAAACCAAGGCCTTGCAATTTCACAACCGAAAAAAAAAACAGACTGTCCCTTTACTTCGCTTGGAAGGATCTAGTATATGTGTAGATAGTTGTATTAAATACTTAGGCCTAACTATTAGTGATGATCTGAGATGGCAGAAGCATATTGAACTAATATAAGCAAGACTATCTGCTGTATGCTACATGGTGCGACGACTGCAGCCTCTCGTAGACAAGGACGTGCTGATGAAAGTATACTTTGGGTGCTTCCATAGCATTATGAAGTACGGTATTATATTTTGGGGAAGTAGTCCTTTGGCACAGCGCATACTTCTGTTGATACTTCTGAGAATCATAAGAACGATATGCAAGGAACCGTATTTAGCCCATTGTAAGGATTGTTTGTTGAATCCAAAGTTATTACAAATCCAGTGCTTCTTGTTCTTGAGTCAGCACTAGTAGTGAAAAGGAAGCCTGATATATTTACAACAAATGAAGATGTCCATAACTATGCTACAAGACAGAAAAAAGATATCCATGTAACTCAAGTAAATTCCAGCTTAGCAAAGGGAGGCTCGAGATACCTATGTGGTAAAATATATAACAACATTCCAGGAGAGATCATGAGCGTTGAAGATCTAGATAATTTTAAAAACCAATTAAAGGATTATTTGTTGAAGCGGCCTTACTACTCTGAGGAATTCTTTGAGAGCAAGAAAAAATAGGCTTAGCCCATATGACGACCACGGTACAGTGTGCTACTAGTGGGAGAATTCCATGTATCAAGTAACTGATGGAATGAAGTTGCTTGTAAACACTAAACGTAAAAGTATACTAAACTATATACCCAGATGCACAAATAAAAGGCAACGTTTAATTTTTCCAAAATATATCAAACAACAATTGATGCAGAACTCGGCAGATATTTTTTTCCTATAGCGTGCAAAAAACCATGAGACAGTCTTGCAACAACTTGGAAACCAATGACTCAGTAACATACATTTAACTTTTTGTTTTGCGTAAACAATGAGTTCTCGAGTCCTGTATTAGGTTTGATTAATAAAGGCTGCTAGGGCAGGACTTACCTCATTCATTGCTCTCATGTATGGAGTTTAATGCATATTGTATATCACTTTGAGACCCAAGACTGTATTTAATGATTTGTCCAGGATAATCCCCAAATCACGGATCTGAAGAGTCGCCTGGGCAGGTTGAAGGGGTTGTCTACCAAGCCCGACGCGCTCCTCACCAGCTACTCACTGGAGCCTCGAGTGTACGAGGAGTGTCTGTACTACCTCCGAACGTACGGCAGCCACGCCTCCACACTCACCTTCTACCTCAACCAGAGTGACATCAAGTAAGTCACTCCTACTTTGTATTTTGGGATTACCTTATAATAGCGGACAATTAAGTTGACAGTTGGGCTGTAGCCAATAGTGTCACTGTTGCCAATTTTCCATTGAAACATATCACTCAAAAGTTATTCCGATCAGCTGGTGTGGAGTTTTGGCAATGCAGCACGTCTACTATTGACTGATCTTGGTTGATATCCCGGCAAACCTCGCCCTCAACTGGCAACTTAATTGTCTGCTATTATAAGTATAGACGTAACAGCTACAAAGTTCCAGTAGCATTTTCGGACACATGATTGTGTTACAATACAGGATGTACTGGGGGAGCTCATCCTCAATAGAGGGTGGAGGGGGGAATACACTTTCTTGATTAGACCTTATCAAAAGGGTATTTTATTTAAACCAGGCCAGATAGCTGGTGAGTAGGGGTGTGCGAGTACTCAAAACTTAGAGTTTTCGGCCGAGTATTTTAATACTCGACTTGAAGGTTTGAAAAATACTCGAAAGTTTGAGCGAGTATTTCCCGCCGATTTCCAGATGATCGCCAACGATTGCGACCAGCAAAAGCTGCGTAGTAGTGGCCGCAAAAGGCGATTGCATCAAGTAAATCGACCAAAAATTACGATCGCTAACGATTGCGACCGGCAAAAACGCTTAGTAATGGCTGCAAAAGGCGATCACATCATGTAAAATTGCCCGAAAATGACGATCGCTAACGATTGCGACAGGCAAAAACGCTATAAAATCATTAAAGGCCAAAAATGGCGCCGGTATACATAATATTGGCAAACGTGGCGACCGGGCCTCTTAATATCGGCCGCAACTAACGATTTCGTCATATTGATTATAAGCGATGTCTGGACCAGGTGATATTGGCCAAATGACAACCGGACCGTGTTTTATCGGTTGGAAACGAATGTCAAACCGTGTTTTGTTTGCCAATATGTAATCCAGTTTGATTATACTGTCAGAAACTTTGTATTGCTACTCATATATTAGTTAGAAACTATGTTTAGATTATCAAATCTAGGGTTGTATCCATATCCCTTTACACTATTTTCATATAGCAACTGATGGCAAATACTCCCTCGAAAATACTCAAAACTCAAAAATAGTTTGCACTACTCGACTCGACTTGACTCGATTAAAAAAATCACTACTCGCACACCCTTACTGGTGAGCAAAGTTTTAAGAAAATAGGAGTGAAGATTTTCAGAGATCCCTTTATACAACATATTTGATTGTAGAATATATAACAATACATAGAATAGTGACTTACATAGAATGTGTGTTTGATGCCATCTCCCAAACTGTCTTTTTCCTATTAAGAGATAAATGTGGATATGGCTGATGAAAGTGATATCATTATGAGCTCAACAATTTCAAAACGCTAATTATTCTTGGAAATGAAGCATTTTTGACTAACTTTACCTCTGAAACACTTGTGTTCTTTGTACTCTGAATATGATAAGTAACAAATAGAGAAAGGTGAATTCCTTGGTATTGTTCTAGGACAAATGTTTTAGACACTACAAGTGCCTGTTTAATTTAATCTTTTGGCAAATAAAACAATTTTGCAATCTTTACTTTGCTGATTCTCTCAACACATTAAGGTATTAATTTTATTCTATTCACAATGGCCTATGATGGTATTTGATTGGTGCTGCACTCTAGTAGCAAAATCTGTAACTAATGACTGCGGGTGACTGCGGTTCTCTCTGCTAGGGGCGCGGACTGACTGATAAACCTTAATATCGCCACTAGGCCTTTGGTCGTGTTAGCTGAGTTGGCAACGTCGTGGAAACACCTTGGATAGGTGCTGATACGATGTTTGTGGGTTCAATTCATGCACACGGTTAACCGGTCTGTGGAAGATGACAGGATTGATTAATTCTTTGGAATTTACACATGGTCAACACTGATTTTGGTACTTTTTACTTATGTCTACTGTGTGTGCCCAATGCAACTCTTTAAACTAAAAGAAAACAATATTTTAATTAAAATACGCCATTAATCCATTTAAAAACATAATTTTGTCCATTCCAATTCATAGGTTTAAAAATTAAAAGTTAATGACGGCAAGCATGTCATTTTAAGCCAATGGTTTGAAAGGTCTTATTATCAGAAAGAACTCAACGAACTCAGGGTAATTACACTAAATGCTCACGCTCATTGTAAGTCTGTCTTTAATAACCTGCACGTAATCATGTAGCATTCTGTTTTCCATAGATCAGCAGTGTGCATGCTGCTAGAGACCCCCGTAGAAACCCAGGTTTATCTGGACAGCTTGTTTCTCCCAGCTCTTCACACTGCCAGAGTAACTCAGTTGTATACCTGCATGTCAGATATTGATAAATCACTTCTTGTTTTTAGGGTAAGTTCTTTGGTATAGCAAACTAAAATGTGGTGAAATTCAGCAGGTAAAATAGTAAATCGTGGATACATTTTGTTTAGCAATTTAAGCTTTAAAGTTAAGAGACATCATTTGGGCTTTTATGTCATAATGAAAGAAAAGGAGAACATCCCATGTATGTGTGGCGCTGCTCAAGACCCTGATTTCCTGCTTGCCTGCCCTCACCTTGCACTATGACTGACAGTTGAAAACAAATGACAAAGGCAGCAATTTAGTTTGAAAAAAGAAATCACGGACTCGGAAAGTAAGTATGTTATAACGAAAGATCTCCAAATGAGGTCCTGCGTACGATATGAGCTGAGAGCAATATATTGAGCGGTTCTTGACCAAAGCGGATGGCTACAATAAAAGCGGTAACAATTTGCCATTGTGTTTGTTACAGCCATCTTCAATGCACACGAGAAGAAAAGGCTCGGCCAACGACATCAAATGCAATATCAAAAACGATTAGTTATTACTTTTGCTCAAGAAACATATTTTGTTGACAGTTTAATAGCCCTGAGTAATTGTAAAACTTAATAATTATCTTATGTTATAGGGTTTTAAATGCTGATCAAACCAGGGGTCTGCGGTGCACCGAAAAAACTGTACCGGTACAGTACAAAACTAATTACCGTCATCGGTTCGGTACAGATCATAACCCCGGTACAAATTTGGTATGGTACAGTTACTGTTTCAAACAATAAATAGTGATAAGCTAAACAATGTTTAACAAAATAAGTGATTGAAATAAGACAGACTCCTGTTAATAACTAGTCATTTCCTTTAAGGAAAACAAACCCAAAAACTATATGAAAAGAGGCGTTGACAGGTGTTATTTATAGCTGAACGAGAATAGAGATAAGCAAAGAAAGAAGGAAAGATGGGCAAGGGGAGCGGGAAGGGGCTGGGTAAGGTCGGCAACAAATCTGTCCTTGAAAATAAGAAAGGTTTAGAGTAGGAATGGGTGAGGGGGAGAGGTCCGGTAATTAGCTATAAATCAGTTGATTGTCCAACATCATTCCTTGAGTGAGAAAAGGAGTACTATCTTTTAATCATGTTCTTTCTCCATCATGATTTCAAATTAAACTGCTTTTATTTATGTATTATTATTATTGATTTTTAAGTAATTTTTGAACACCCCAAAAAATACAGGTTTAAAAAAATATTTGTATCTATAGTAAAGTTATTTTTCTTTTAATAAAATTAATAATAAAAACTGTAAATGACCTTAAGTATTACTCAATAAGTTAATTTGTTTATGTGATACATACAAATTAATATTTAGTACAAATTAGTATATATGACGGTGCATTGTACCGTACCGAATTTGTACCGAGAACCGAAGCACAAAATCTTTTACCGTACTGAACCGTACCGATCTGAAATTGTTGGTACCGCAGACCCCTAGATAAAACACTACATTTTATAAAATACCTTTGTGATGTAAAAATACTTTCATAAAATAAAATACATGACCAAAAGGCAAGCAGGGAAAGTCAGAATTGCTGGTGCAAGTTGGTTTTGCATGTCAAAACAAAATCGCGATTTCCATGTCCTAGGAGGTTTGGAATAGAAGTGAAGACGATGGTTTGAATAGTTCATTTGGGCTGAGAGTACAATGAGTTCGATCATGTACCGGCCAAACTTTACTTTTTATTTTAGGCCTTTTTTTTTATTTTCATAAAAGACCACTTCATTAACCTCAAGAAAATGTCTATAGCCTGAAATTAACAGTGCTATAATGTTAATATTACAAGTTTTTAAGGTCCCTTGATGCCAAAAGTGTCATTCATTTATATACACTTTTTGTGCGTTTTTAAGTAATTTTGGTTTGTGCCACGAGAAATTTATAAGGTTGTGTGAGGTTAAATTGTATGAATAAAAAGTAATTATCATAAAGTCTTAGACCCATCTTCAGGGTGTCTAGCAGTCGGGAAAGTCGGGGAAGTCGGGAATTTGTATAGAAATTAATAAAATGTCGGGAAAGGCGGGAATTAATATATAAAATTGTTATTAAGTCGGGAAAATGGATAAAACTTATAAACAGTGATATCAAGGTACTAGTATTTATAATCAATGGCAATTGAAACAAGATGTACGTTGTGGAACAACCGAAGCAAATGCTTGGCCCATAGTTTTTCGGAGAAATTAAGAAAGCCAGTCAAGTACATGCCGTTACTATGGCAACGCGAAAAGGAAGATGAGTCACGAGGGGGGAGGGGTGGAGAGCGGTGACCTTGAAGATACCTCTACACTCCCACCCACGTCGTTCGCCATCCCTCGGCTAGTGGACTCTGATAGAGATAGACAAGTTCCGATACTTCCGACCCGAGTAGGTATCGAAACTTTGTTTTCGGAACTCTGGGCATCGGTTAACCGATATTATCGTGGTATCGAAAGAAAAGTTGAGTATCGGTATTGGAAAAATAGTACATTTTTACGTTGTTAAAATATAGATTATTTTTTGTTTAATATACTTTTTAGCAAAATAAACACAAATAATAACTTCAAATATAGTTCTTGTAAGAGAGAATTGACTCCAAGCTATCTCCCGCGTTCCTCTTAGAGTAATGGGTATCAATACTTTAGTTTCGATTCGTAGCGATACCAAATATCGGGTCCAAGCCAGTAGCCAGTAGTGAGTAGTATCGTATCGGAACGTCCCTAGACTCCGACTCTGATTCTCACACGCACACGTCGCGTCGTCGTAGTACCTGCGCAGTTGCGCGCATTGACGGACGCATAGTGAAGCATTTAAATCTGTAGGTTAAAGATTACATTGACGAGTGAAGTGAGTTAAAACTGGGATTTGTCCGTAAATATTGAATAATGCCTGCAAATTATTGGCGGTACAGGTTAACGACTTAACTATGATCTATTCTTATTTCCCTTTGCATTCCAACAATGCTTCAAATTTTGTTCAACGGTGAGCGTGAGCAATACACACTTAAGTTAATATTTTACGTGTTAAAACTTTTAAGTTTACGTTGCAATTTACTTCGAACACGGCCGAATTTCGTCGTCTGCACCGCTTGCACTGTGGCCTGGTTTCCACGGAACGGGGCAAAGTAACTCGCCCGACAGTTGTTCAGTAGTATTAAGTTATACAATTTTATAGTTTTAATTACAGTTGTCAACTATTTCTCAGATCACCAGAAGACCATTAAAAAGTGGCTTAGTGACATTTGAACAATGTCGTAAATAATATAGCCTACTCACTAAACTAATGAAGTTACTTTACTTTTACCCTTGGAAATATTAAACTGTGGTCTGAACATGTTTACTAATTAACTGTTTATAACATTTAATATAAAGTGGTTCTCTATACACATAGGCTATATAGGCCTAAATATCAAATAAGCCTAGTCACTGTAATGTTTTAACTTACCTTTGAAAACATTTTAACTAGGCCAAAGCTTACTATCGTCTGCGTAATTTTAAACTTTGATTTAATCGCCAAATTATGTCAACATAGGAGAAATTGTAAAAATTTAAGTTAGGCCTAGTTTTTTAAAACTGAACTCGATTAAAATTAATTTAGGTACTGATATAAAAAAAATATAAGTTAGATGACTTCTTAAATTATTTTTTTTAGCCAGTGATGAGATCGACACGCCAATTTATGCCTAAATATGTTTTCAAAGTTATGAGTAAAAATTAGTTTTACTTTAGCCTTTTATTTTCATATGCCAACCTATTCGAAATTTTGTATTTGTTGCTGTACATGAACAGGCTACTAACTTACCGGTACTGTATTTTATTTTAATCCTCATTGCTTTCCAATGTATAAAGAGGGTACACTTTCATAAGCGGAACGATGTAAAAAACCAAAAGTAATTGTTCATACGGATTATTTAGGTTACAGTTACGTTCGGTCTAAAGAGTTGGAAGATACTTATCGTCTTGAAATTTGTCCAGATAGCAAACTTTGTTAGGAATACGTTCCGAGCACATCACCAACCATCTCTATGTGAATGCTTATTTAGAATTAGGGTGAAAAACTCTGGAAAATATCCTTTTATGTTCTTTTAACATGCTGATATTTTATGCCCTTTTAAATTTGTTGACGTTTTTAGTTTTGTTTCTTTAATTAAATTATTTTGTATATAGCTAACCGGTAACGTTTATTTCATTTGTATTTTAAGTTTAATTGAAAAAATATATATTTATATATAAATATTTATGTTCATATATTATGCAGTATTTGAGTTTTTAATAAAAAATATTATATTGAGTTTTGGTTTTATTGGTGATTTTTCTTCCAAGTGTCATTCTTTTTCACTATTTAAATTTGTTTACCATAGTTTAAATAAACGGTATCAGAAAACTGACACATACTTTCTCCCTTTTACCCCATCTTTAATGAATAAATTACTTTTTCTTTACTAAATATAAAATTCAAAGCACGGTTGAATGTACAGAAAATAATGTAAACAGGTTGTTTTCAAAAATATCCACCGAAATCCCTGTTGAGGAGGCACTACAGAATCCATCGCTACACACGTGGTTTTAAGAGGGGAAATGCCCCCTATTATCCCCCCTCAGAGTTATTAAGGGGCAACATATTTTGAATTTCTTCTGTTGGTCAATGCTAACTTGACAAGCATATCAAGTTTGAACGAAATTGATCGACAAATAAGAGAGAAATAGTAATTTTTGTATTCCCCATAAGAATAACATTGGACATCGTACTGTGTTAATCAAAAATGGAAATTTAAATTTTCTCCGCAACCAGTAATCGTAGAATAGTAATTCAAGATACCAAATTATTTAGTTTTTTGAGCTCTTTTTAATGGTGAATAGTAATATTTTTCACATTTATGTTTTTTATGAAAAATAAAAAAACTGAATTTTTTATATTTTAAGTCTTGTAATTTCTGAACCCGAATTTTTACAGAAATGCGGGTGGTGTCATTTTGTTGGGAAATTAAATTTCTACAAACGACTAAAGTTTAATCAAAACGTTAGTGCCGTTTTTTATAAATCTAGATTTTTCATGTTTTTTGGTGGTTTTGGGGGATAATTACCCTCAAAAATCAAAAATTAAAAAATACCTGGAGATATCGTGTATTAGTACCTACATACCAAATTTCATAAAAATCAAACCATTGGTTACGGATCTAGCTCTGTACACATCCAGACAGACACACAGACATCACGTAAAAATCACTTTTTTGGGTTCAGGGAGCACCAAAACAAATATTTCCACTATCAACTAAAATTAAAAAATTTTGACGAAAACAATACTTTCTCCTTATAGGCCTACTATGTATAAGGGGGAGAAAGTAAAAATCCAAAAAGTGGTAAAAACATGATATTTTTACTCTTATGACGTTTTTAGTATATTTGTACTATCTTGCGAAAGTCTGGAAAATTTTGGAAAAAGTCTTAAAAAGTCTGGAAAAAGTCTTGAATTTTGAGATCAAATATTACTAGACACCCTGCATCTTGCAACTGATATAAATGTTACCACTCAAACGCCTGTTATGCTGTATTATTGAATATTTTCATGCAAAGTGTGTATGGTTTTACACAATGCTATATAGCCTATCCTATAAATAAAATATGTTTGGTAGATTGATGATTACAGTAAAATAAGCGGTAAAATGTTGATCATGGTTTTGTTTCACAAAAGCCAACTAATAGCCAAAATTAAAACTGTATATATTTTACAATAGTTAAAACTTAAGATCATATAATATTTGACCATTTAATTAGCCATTCAATTTTTTATATTACAAACATTTGTGTGGAAAGTTTATATGGTTCTTATTGATATTTATCAAATATTCTTTTGTGGTTGCGGATGTTGTGACAGAGTGATGGTGAGTAGGCAAGGGGTGTAACTGAGGCTCTTATGTCTATAAATGTGCGTCTTTGCTTTGATAAACAATACATTTTTGATAATTTTACATTTGACTATATTGCCATGACGTAACATGGGTAGAAGCAGTGTGACTCTTTTTTTAAAATACCGAGAAATCATTGGGGACAAGCAGCCCTACATATATATATATATATATATATATATATATATATATATATATATATATATATATGTTTTGAAATATATTTATATAAAATAAAAATATACATACATATATAATATATATATATATATTTATGTTTTGAAATATATTTATATAAAATAAAAGTAAATTATTATCAGTCTGTTAGTCATGGAAAAGGTAGCAAACAATGAAGTCAAAAATAATTTAATCCCAAAGGGTTGGAAAATACCCCCGTCGCAGCAAACCTGCATACTCAGCGAATTTCCAATGGAGATATAAATGTCTTAATACTACATAAAGCCACTTATCAAGTTTCATCAAAATATATTCACAAGTAAGCGATATATACAATTTTAATTATTCTCCATAAGAATAACATTGGGGCTGAGTACGCAGGTTTGCTGCAACAAGGAACACAAAAAATGGGTTTTTATGCTAATATAACTGAAGTAGGTGAAGTCATATACCAGTTTTTATTAATTTATGTTCATAATTAAGGGAGACATAGCATTTAATTATTATCCATAAGAATAACATGGGGATGAGTACGCAGGTTTGCTGCTACGGGATCCTTTGGCAAAAAATTATTTTTTTGAGGAAATATCAATAGACCACAACCAGATGAAGCCATACACCAAGTTTCGTCATTATACGTTCATAAATAAGCGAGATATAAAATTTGTCTTTTCCTCCATAAGAATAACATTAGACAACGTACTGTGTTTAGCACTTTCAATATCTTGGTAACCAATTGACATAGAGAAATGATCAAAATACCAAATTGTGTGTTTTTTTAAGCTGAATCCAATGGTGAAAACTAAAATTTGAATATTTCAAAAATTATATGTGAAAAATTCAAAAAACCCATTTTTGGGGTACAAAACCCCCTCAACATATCCCTTCGGGTAGAGCGATCTGGCTGGTTTTCGAACTTAAAGTCATAAATGTTGCTTTACACGTTTATACCAAATTGCATCAAAATCGGATCATTTTTTACAAGAGTTATCATGCTCACGGACACACACACACACACACACACACACACACACACACACACATATATATATATATATATATATATATATATGTACAGTTTTGAACAAATGGTGTTTTTGGGGTCTGGGACCTCGAAACGAAAAGTTATCATGGTCCCGGGCCTAGGTCTTACCATGCCGACTACGGTAATAGCTTCTTCCCTATAGGGAAAATTCGCTAAAAGAAGAAAGAGTTAGGAAGAATGGTTTAAATGCTGGGAAAATAGATATTTATGTAACATCACCTGGTGGTAAGGTGTTGCGATCAAAAAAGGCATTGAGTGCTTACATAAAAGAAACAAATTTGCCTTTTAAAGTCGAAGATTTTAATCTAAGTTTCTCTACAAAAAAAGTATCAAAACAAATGATGATATTGACAGTTTTAGTGACAGTTCACTCACTGATAATAGTGCAAATTCTTCAGAAACCCTAAAAACAACTTCTGAATTAAAATCGGCAACTCCAATCATGACACAGACCGAAGTCCAATCACTAACACCTGTTATGGTACAGACGGATATAGACTCTAATGTCATAGGTATTTGTGCTGAAATTTTGAAGAAAGAGTGGTTATCAGATGAAAGTCTGCACCAATATTTTGAGGTATTAAATAGAAATCTAGCCACAAAGTCCTCCTTTTTAATTATTGAGCCTTTGATCAGTCATGCTGTGAAGACTGTTGATAGCTATAGAGATTACCTTAAACTAGATCTATCAAACATAAATCACTTGATTATACCAATAAATAATGCTGACACATTGACCAACACCGAGGGATCTCATTGGAGCATGTTGTACTATAACAAGGAAAGAAATTGCTTTTACTATTATGACTCTTTTGAAAACATTAACCTTCCACATGCTGAAGTAATTTTAAGTAAACTTTCAACTTATTTACACCAAAGGGTTATTTCGATCAAAACCCACCTGTACTCCAAGTGCTGAACTGTGAAAAGCAAATTAACACATATGATTGTGGAGTTTATGTTATACAGTAGAACTCCGATTATCCGAATTAATTGGGGTTCGGGCCGATTCGGATATGCAGAAATTCGGATAATCAGGTATACCTTGGGAACTAAGCAAAAATCATCACCATACATTTAAAAAATCAGAATTTTATTGACAAAGTTACTATAAATGTAATAAACAGAAAGTGAACGATTAAAATCTAGGATGAGACACAAAACACAACACAAACTTTATACGAACACAGCTAACCTCGGTGAAAGAACAGTAGCGACTGATGATGAGCAGGGCGGGAAGGGGGTATGACTCATTGTTCCCTGCGAAAATATCGCGCCGTAAGGTAACAGCGCAGGGTTTTATTTTAGCGCTCACGTTGCCAGTAACGGAACGATGCATTATTGCTATACACGTTCCCGCTGTTATGTTCTTGATTTTTATATTTCTATTATTTCACTCAAAATCGATTCGGATAATTGGAGATTCGGATAATTGGGGTTCGGATAATTGGATTTCTACTGTATTTGCAATTGAAAGTTTATTGCAGGACATTATGGACAGTAACACTATTGGTATTGATAAGCTTGAAAATATTAAACTAACTGAAGTAGATCTAGTTAGAAAACGGTCTTGTATCGCGTACATTCTCAATAATAGAACGACAATAACTGAAGAGCTAATAATTGGTCTGACTAAGCTGAATAACTACAACAGTAAAGAAAGTCAGAAGACTATTAGAGAAAGAGCAACAGAGTTACAACTAAAAGTGAAGAATTGTATACAATTAATGAAGAGCTACAAAAAAGGATTATGGTTCTTGAGAGCAACATTGAATTTACATTACAGATCTTGAAAATAAAATTACAGATCTTGAAATTGGTCTTAAGTTGAAGAATTATGCTATTTATGAGTTTGAACTTAATAAACCTAAAGAGAAAAATATTGCTGGGAAAAAACTACAGAAGATCATAATACTCCTATTAGACCAAGAGTTATATTGAGTTCTGACAGCCAGGGGCGGGACCTCGGTTTTTATCTGTCTAACTTAACTGATGAATGTCATAGTGTCTCAAGCTATGTCCAGCCAGGAGCTCCTGTAGAAGAAGTTATAAAAAAGATTGAAAATTTGAAAGATATTCATCAGTTCTCAGATAATGACTATATTGTAATAATTGGTGGTGGGAACAATATTTTAGATAACATGTTAAGAGGTGGGTGTACAGATTAGTTAGAGAGGCTCAAAGAAACTTTCAGGGCCCATATCGCTAAGATGAAACACACTAATGTAATTTTAGCTACGGTACCCTACCGGTATGATTTGTTAGAGGATAGTGCAAATAGCAAATTGATTTGTCTAATAAATGATTTCATTCGAGGTCTCGCCTATTCGAATTCACATGTAAAATTACTAGATTTATGGACTTTACAGCACGATTACCACACAAACCATGGGCTTCACATCAACAAAAGAGGGAAAAAGCATGTGGCAAAATTGATTGAGCAGCTGATAGTGAAGAAGGGGCGCAGAGAACAGACCACTTGCCATATTCAATCAATTATTAGTGCACAACAGCGGCATCCCCCATCCAGCACTCAGAGCTCAGTAAGTGTGATAGAGGCCGACATGTGGGAAGTCATTAATAGCAATAAGGATAATCCAGCTCTTGCCTTTGCTCACACCATTTCAAATGACCTTAACCATGAACGGAACATGACAGCAGGTGTTGCGGTCGTGTTTCGAAAACAATTTGGCAGACCAAAAACTTCTGATTTGATTGATACCAGATTGTCACATCAGGCACTGAACAATGGTTTGAAAATCTACAGCCTCATTACTAAAGGTAATTATTATGAGAAACCAACCACAGAAGGGTATGATGAAGCTTTTGAACAGCTTAGTAAAGATTTCAAGAAGAAAAAGCTTAAAATATTAGTTTGCTCTCCTATGGGTTGTGTTCGTGACCATATAGAACTGCAACATTTTGCAAGAAATATCACGAAACTGCAGCAGGAGACAGAGGCAATCATTTATGTAATAGCGCAAGACGAACCTTTTGCAAGAAGAAAACTGTGGAATGGTCTCTATTTTCCTGAATTTCTGAGACAACTCCGGACCACTATTGAGCATGCTGCTGTCAAGGTTTCTACAAACAACGACCATCACTCTACGTCTCCATCACTGGCTGAGAGTTCTAACAATCAATGCTCGGAAGAGAAACTGCAGGAGACCAGCTCTACAATTCCTGCTAGTACAGGGAGCCCTGTGGTGGTTCCTGGTTGTCTCAGTTAAAAATATCTAAAATTGTTCCAATACATAAAAAAGGGAGTTTTTCAGACGTATCAAAACTGCAGACCAGTTTCTTTCCAATCATCAATTTCAAAAATATTTGAAAAATGTTATCTTGAACAATTATTAACTTTTTTTCAAAACAATGAACTCTTTAGTGATCATCAACATGGGTTTAGATCAGGAGGATCCACCTTAACAGCATCCATTGAATTTATAGAATCTGTAATTGAAGCTTTAGATAAAGGAGAGACAACTGTCGGTGCTTTTTTGGACCTGAGCAAGGCCTTTGACAGTGTCTGCCACTCAACGCTTATTCAATCATTATCACAATATGGAATTAAGGATACAGCACTGAACTGGCTAAGCTCTTATTTGGTTGGGCGTCGACAGTATGTGTCCATAACATACACAAATGATAAAACAAAGTTTATATAAACTGCAAAATCTTCCTTTAGAACAGTTAAATACTCTGTTCCACAAGGTTCAGTTTTGGGTCCTTTCCTTTTTATTTGCTATCTGGGAGGACTGCCTGAGCCTCAAAATAACCATCCATTATAGATCAAATTTTTGTACTTATGCCGATGACATCAGTTTTTCAGTTTCCAGCAAAGACCAAAATGTAATTACACAATCAACAAATTTAACAATACAAAATATCAAACATTTGTTGGCTGAGAATAATCTTTTGCTTAATTGTTCTAAAACAGTAATTATGGAGTTTTATAACCCACAGAATCGTCCAAAGTTTAATAGTATTAATATTATGGATGAGGAACTTGAAATATCAAGTGAAACCAAGTTTTTAGGATTACATCTAGATAACCATTTAAATTGGAATTTACATGTTAACAAAGTTTGTAACAAAATTTCTTCTGGCATTTTTTCTCTGAGAAAATTGCAACACTTTTTAGACATGGATGCAATGAAAATGATTTACTATTCAAACATCCATTCTCATTTAGCTTATGGAATTGCCATTTATGGTTCAACCACAAAAAGTAACTTAGATAAAATATTGAAGCTACAGAAATCAGCAGTTCGTATTATGTTAAATTTAAGTCCTGAGACTTCTTGCAGGGAGCATTTTGCTACTCTGGGAATAATTACGGTTTATGGTTTACTTGAAACGGTTTCACATGTAAAGAAAAACTTGGAAATATTTTTTAAACATAGTCAAATCCATAATTATAATACAAGGAACAAAAATTATTTATTGACAGTGGCACACAGGACAAAACTTTTCACAAAAACTCCAACCTACAATGGAATAAAATTCTTTAATGCACTACCTCAACAAATAAAAAGCATAAATAAGTTTGAAATTTTTCGAAACAAAGTGAAACAGTTGGTCACTGATAAAGTTTTATACTCCCTTGATAAATTCTGATTATTCAGAAATTTTGAAATGGAAAGGGTTTTGAGGCTGGGAGATAAATGTTATTTTGAAGGTGTTATTATTATTTTAACATTACTGAGTAATTAAGATGAATTTGTTTTGTACCTTTGACACCATTCTTTGTACTAAATGTACTGGTTGAATAAAGAGTTGTTTAATTTGATTTGATGTAATCATTGGGTTACTCTATTAGTTTACTTAACCAGTGTGACAAGCTTTATAGTTCCATTTTCTTTCTCCTAACCTAACGTTTTCTGAATAATATATATAACTGATATCCAGAGAGCTTGAAAATCCAATCAAGACCAATGCAGTTTGCAAGTAAGGATAAGTGGCCATTTCCCACCTATTATCACGTGCATCTGACACAGGACTACTTGCGAGCGTCTTGTGCATATTGCGAGCGCCACCAGCTGTTCCACGTGCTGTACCAGGCGCAGGTGTGGATGAACGACCATGTCCGCGCCGCCCTCACCTGCATCCACTTCTTCAGACACAACACCCGCAACTACCAGGACCTGGCTGGCCACAGAGTCCACCTGGAGTCTGCCCTGGGACATCTGCAGGTCGCTGTCAAGCAGAACAAAGGTATAACACAATCCAACACTGGTCTAAAATATATATATATATATCCATTTTGATCAATTTTTTATCTTAAACCCCAGGTATTTTTGCAGTTAAAATCTAAAAAAAGTTAGGAATTTGAATATTTAATTTTCAAAAATTGAGTCAATAAAATTGAAATCCTAGGAAAACAGAAACAGATTTTTGGTTCTTAGGGTTAGGGTCATTGGCCAAATTTCATTGCACGCTTTTTATGGGGAAATAGCTTTACTGAATTTGATAAAGTGTTGTTTTCATTGTCATGTGCAGCTCTGAGAAGGTTTTAGATTATATTAAAACTATTTTACATCAATAGGCCTCTTATTATTATATCTTTTGGCATAATATTTCAATCTTTTGCTACAAGAGGACTCCACAGCCATCATGTACTCAGTCTCCAAATCAGGTTTTATCAAAGGATTCCCACGCAAAGATTAATTATATACAATTGATTTAAATTTTAGTGTTGTTGATTAATTTATCTCACAGCTTTAGTTCATAGATCAAAAAAACCATATTTCAGCACTGGGCAGAATTATGTTCAGAATTAGGTTTTCTGTACTAAATTGGGCTTTGAAAAAAGCTGAGTTGCAAACAAATATATTTCTTAACGAGCCAATGTATTTGTTGTAAAATATTTACCAGCATTTAAAGAGTTCTGATTTCTCAGTAGTAAATATTAATGACAGGTTTGTCCCAGTCATGCACCTGATCTCTGTGGGTGTATTTATCGTGTTACCGTATTGTTCAACAGATAGCAAGAGCTCGCTGGTGATGCAGCTGCCCAAGTCTCAGGTGGTGCGCTACATCGCCACCATCAGACTGCAGCTGGAGGTATTGATGTTCCTGGTGGGGGCGTTCCCCGATGCAGCCCCACTGACACTGTTCGGCTCACAGGCACAGCGGGGCAGTCTGGCGGCCACTGTGCTGACTGCTGGCAGTGACTTGGAGCAGAGCTTTGCCCTGGCCGGCAGGTGATTGGCAATCTAAGTTATTTGCTGAGAATATAATAAATACCCCTGTCACAGCAAACCTGCATACTCAGTGAATTTCTAATTGAGATGTCTCAATACTACGTAAAGCTACTTACCAAGTTTCATAAAAATATATTCACAAATAAGCGATATATACAATTTTAATTATTCTCCATAAGAATAACATTGGGGCCGAGTACGCAGGTTTTCTGCATCAAGGAACATAAAAAATGGGTTTTTATGCTAATATCAATATAATTAAACTAGGTGAAGTCATATACCAGTTTTTATTCATTTATGTTCATAATTAAGGGAGACATAGAATTTAATTATTATCCATAAGAATAACATGGGGCTGAGTATGCAGGTTTGCTGCTACGGGAGCCTTGGCAAAAAATATTTTTTTTAGCAAATATCAATAGACCATAACCAGATGAAGCCGTATACCAAATTTTGTCAGTATACGTTCATAAATAAGTGAGATACAAAATTTGTCATTTCCCCCATAAGAATAACATTAGACAACGTACTGTGTTTAGCACTTTGAATATCTCGGTAACCAATTGACGTAGAGGAATGATCAAAATACCTAATTGTGTGTGTTTTTTAAGCTAAATCCAATAGTGAAAATTAAATACCCCCGTCGCAGCAAACCTGCGTCCTCAGCGAATTTCAAATGCAAAATATTTGTCTTACTACCACATAAAGCCGCATACTAAGTTTCATAAAAATATATTCACATATAAGCAATTTTAATTATTATCTATAAGAATAACATTGGTAATGAGTACGTAGGTTTGCTGAAACAAGGAACATAAACAATTGGTTTTTATGCAAATATAAATATAATTTAACTAGGCGAAGCCACATACCAAGTTTCATCAATATTCAATCATAAATAAACGCCATATAACATTTTAGTTATTCCCCATAAGAATAACATGGGGGCTGAGTAAGCAGGTTTGCTGCAACGAGGAACAAAAAAAATGGGTTTTTATGCAAATATCAATATAACTCAACCAAGTGAAGCTACATACCAATTTTTATTAATTTATGTTCATAATTAAGGGAGTCATTACATTTTACTTATTCTCCATAAGAATAACATGGGGGCTGTGTATGCAGGTTTGCTGCTATGGGAATAATCAACAAAAAATCAATTTTTTGTGCAAATATCAATACACCAGTACTACGTGAAGCCACATACCAAGTTTCATCAAAATACATTCATAAATAATCGAGATATCAAATTTTATTTATTCTCCATAAGGATAACATTGGACAACGTACTGTGTTTAGCACTTTGAATATCTCAGCAACGGTTGGGCGTAGAATCACAATTTAAACACCAAAATGATCGTTTTGTAGAACTGAACAGATTGGTAAAAGCAAATGTGAAGTTTACATTAAAATAAACTGAGGAAAAGCCAAAAACCTTTTTCCCATAAGATTAACATGGGCGATTTTATGAGCAGGTTTTTTTGGATTTTCTCCGCAACCACTTAACCTAGGTTAATAGTTCAAAATACTATATTATTTGTTTTTTTAAGCTCTATAACATGGTCAAAACCAAAATTAAGTTGTTTAAAAATTTTATGGTGAAAAATGCAAAAAACTGATTTTTGGAAAATTTAAAACCCCCATAAACCCCCCTTCCCATAGTCCGATTTTTCTGGTTTTCGAACTTAAAGTCATGAATGTCATTTTACACATTTGAGCCAAATTTCATCAAAATCGGACGTTTTTTACTCAAGTTATCGCATTCACGGACACATATATAGATATATATATATATATATATATAGATATATATATATACATATATATAAATTTGAACGAATAGTGTTTTTGTCATCTGGGGACCTCAAAACAAAAAATTATCATGGTCTCGGGCTTAAGTCTTACTATGAGACCTACGGTAATAGCTTATTCCCTATAGGGGAAATTCGCTAAAAGAATTTGACTATTTCAAAAATTATTTGTAAAACATTCAAAAAACCTATTTTCGAGGTACAAAACCCCCTCAAAATACCCCTTCGGATGAAGCGATCTGGCTGGTTTTCGAACTTAAAGTCATAAATGTTGCTTTACACGTTTATACCAAATTTCATCAAAATCGGATCATTTCTACGAGAGTTATCGTGCTCACGGACACACACACACACACACACACACACACACTCACACACACACTCACACACACACACACACACACACATGCACGCACACACGCACACACACACACACAAACATATACAGTTTCGAGCAAATGGTGTTTTTGGGGTCTGGGGACCTCAAAACGAAAAGTTATGGTCCCGGGCCTAGGTCTTTCCATGCTGACTACGGTAATAGCTTCTTCCCTATAAGGGAAATTAGCTAAAAATAAAAAATAAAATTCATTTACCTTTGTGCAATTACAATTTGTTGTTGTGTACTAATTAACTTGTCAGATGTCAGATAACTTCCAGTCAAAACATTACTTAAGAGTTATAAGGATATTGGCTTAGTATGCTTCTTTGTCCGTAAGGAAATTATGTCCATTCTGCCGTAGAAAGACATCACAAATAGAAATATACAAATTGTGGTAAAATTTTACTGAAGACATTGCAAAATATGTTGACAATACTCTCTTATATATAAGAATCTAGTGTGTAATATGTATATTACTAGTTGTATAAAATAAATGTTCAAGTACAATTGTGGACTAAAAGGCAACTTACAGGATGATGGGAGATGGCACAAATTCGAATTTTTGACCCGAAAAATTTTTGAAAAACACTATTTTTTTATTGCATGTCTTCCAGAATGAAGAAAAATTGTCCCCTTCAGAAAATCATGGGGACTTCATAACATCTGATTTGATTACATTACCACATGTGATTTAAGAGTCTGCTTTTATTAACATGACTTCATACTTTCATATTGATTTATTGTCCTCAGCATTTAAACAGTTAACAGTACATCCACATGTGATTCAAGCCTTGTCTTCAGGTTAGAGTGTAACTTCTCCAACCCACTAGTTATATTTCTGTCGTGAAACATGCTGTTTTTGAATCTCTTCTCTTCAAAATCTTAAATTTTCAGGTCCAGAGCTGCACTACCTCCAAAACATTTTTAACATTTTCTTATGCACATTAATTTGTCATTAGACTTCAAAATTTCATCAAAAATAAAAGTGTAGTAAGGTCGGACCACAAGTTTATATTTCTGCTCGGGTAGATTACAAGTCAGCAGCCTAGCTCTGATTATGTGAGATGAATTTAATTTCCCCTCTTGTCTTCATACCTCACTCAGTTTTATTTCTTTATTTCATACATACCAATAAAGATATATACACAGTTTTAAGATACTTTTAGGCTCCTGTTCTTATTGATGTCTCATGATAAAACCATCATATAATTACATCAGTTACTATGTGTAAAAATGATGACAGGGTGGCAGACGACTGGCAGGTGGACAAAGCAACAGTCGTTTGTCCAGCAGCGGCTTATCTGGCTCGGGTTGGCAGAACAGAAGACATACTCAAATTGGTATCACTGCTGGAGACAGAGCCCAAGCTGTGCAATCAGCTGTTGATAGCTGCGCTCAAGGAGAAACTGCCTCAGCCGGATGCTGAGTCCCTCATAGCCCACATCACTGACATTCCCTCCAAAGTGAGTATCATATTAGTTTTCTTACACGTTGTTTGGAATTCATATTCTGTTGCTAGTTTTAGAAAAACTGAGTAATAAACTATTCTAGCTTCCCTTGGTTTCTATTTCTAATTCAGTTTGATCTAAAACTATTAAATTTTGTAGTAGTTTATGGTTAGTTAATTTTCAATATTAATTATATATCTCTTCCATTTAGAATTTTTTTTTGTTTTGTTTTAAAAATTACCTTGAATGAGTTTACTGTCATAAAATTTAACTGCATCCATACCTTTATGGGTTCATCACAGTTTGAATAATAGAGTTGCTTAAGGATAACTCATCACAAACAGCTCAAAGGTAGATCGCTGGCCTCACAAGTCAGGCACGGTGAGGTGCAGGTTCGATCTGGTGACAGCTATGGTACTTTTCACAAGCGGTCACCAGGTGATATATGACTAATGCCGTTGCGATATCCAACTTTGCAGGCTTATTTGCCCATGGCGACTGGCAGCTAAGATTTTAGAAATTAAAAATGGATTTATTATCTAACTACAACATTCACATTTTATGTACTCATAATATCAGTATTTTAAGATAGTAACAGTTAACTAATACTTTACTTTTATTCTAATCAGTATTTTCAAACCCCTAAGAAATTTAGTTTAACTCATTGCCCATTTTAAAATGATAAGAACATTTTCCTAGGTGAATTGTTGTTAGCGCTACTTTTAATACTACTTGTATTGTTTCTCGAGTTTATTTTCATAAATAATTGGTTGTCTGATTTGCCCTGAGCGTTATTTACTTGGTTGTGCTCATTCTTGGTTTGCTTCAATATTTATTGTGTGGCTGTGATTGTAATTTTGTTTGCTGCATCTGTCATTATTCCGGTTTAAAGATCCCCTTTAGCCTTTGCAGTCCTATGTATAATGAATAATGAATATTTATTGTCATCAACACTATAGGTTATAACTACACTCACATCCACTCCCCCGTATTGTATCCTGTTGCAGACCACAGCCCTGATCGAGTGCGGCCAGCTCAAGTCGGCCTACCTGCTGGCGGTGAAGCACGGGCAACTGTCCGACGTGGAGAGGATCATGGAGGCAGCGGTGAGGCTCGACCAGCCCCTCATCAGGAAGATATGCCTCAAACGCCTCAACCTCCCAGAGAAACACTCATAACTGGGGCTTCCCTGTAAACAGTGTCCCTGTAAATTCATGCTAAGAGTTGAAAATTTTTGGATTTTATGAGATATCAAGACATACCACATAGCTGTGATAAATTGAGTGTGTGGGAATTATTTTATGTTTTTTGATACATTGTATTTTTTATTGTTCAACTTATTTATGTCCTAATTGGTGACAGTTCTCATAGTTTTCTTACCTTTAACTAGAGGTTTGTGAGTAGTGATCTGCGGATCATCGGGAAAAACTTGAACAGTTTAAACGAAGTTGAGTATTTTACACAAAAGTAACGTCATTGTCTGAAATGAACATTGGCTCCTATTTCGGTTTTTTATTTCTGAAAATGTTATAGTATAAGAATGGCTCTGACTTCAAACCAGGGAAATTAATAAGGTTATTTATATATTGTTATTCCTGTCTCAGTTTGATGTTGAACTCAAATTTGTGCCATACTTTTTAATAATTGCCACATCCCACCACTCATTGTAAATTAATGTATGTTTTTTTAATATTTTACTTGGGGAATATATTGAATACTTTTGATATAGTTTAAATGTTTTCTGATTTCAAGTTACGAGAGAGATATTAGCCTACCTAAGTTTTCCTAGGATAATAGTTAAATTTTAAAACTAAAGCTATATTACAGAATCATGTCCGTAAATATCCGTGGTTTCCGAGATCTTGCATTAACACAATATTCAACCCCTCAGATCATTTTGCTACTTTCTCTCTCAGAACCAAGAGAGCTCACAAAGACAATGATCTTTGTTGGAAAATTTAATATTATGAAGAAAATATGAATTGTTTATCTCTAATTTTTTTGTATCACAGAGCAATTTCAATTTCATAACCCGGCCAGCTTGTGTTCAGTGTTCAGTGTCTTGTGATCATGGAATTCTAGTTCCTGACTTATGCTGTTGATATGCAAATCTAGTGAAGTCGATGGTTCAACCACTATTTGACATGTTAATTGCTCACTAAACAGATCAGTTAACCAGTTGAACAGGGGCAACCAGTAGTTAAGGGGATTCAGTCACTGTCAACCCCTCCTTTTCATTATGCCAATCCTTTTAGTTGATAAGTTTAAAGATAATGTTTAACTTATAAAATATAATCAATTATTTTTTAAATAAATATACTAAGGTTTTTATCCTGTCCTGTGACTTATGAAGACTGAATTATTACAGTGAATGTTTAGGAGAAAAAGTTTGATTTACAAATTTGTATTTACTAGATATTTTTACTATCCGTTTAGGTTTTTCATTGCATGAAACATTTTGCATTTATTAAAAATATCTCCTTGAAAACGTTGTACTGTAATAGCTTTAGACTAGTTTTTATTTGATGACACCAAATGATATATATAATACATTATTAACTAGAATATATAATCATACTTTTAAATTTATTGCACGTTGTTAAATGTTGGGATTGTTGTATATTTTCTAGATTAGTTTATTGAAATTGTTTATACATTGTTCATATTTTTATAATAATAACTCTATCTGGCGATAAAAAAAATATTGTTTTAATTATCTGTATGTTTTTTATTTTCCTAATCTTAAAAGTTGTTTGGTTTTTGTTTTGGAAGGCCTGTTTTATATTATTCAGAATGACTTTTCCAGAAGGTCCAGTAATACAAGAAGTTTTATCTTCCGTGTTACACTTGGTAGTATTTGAGTATTACAAAACCATTCCATTTAGAATTAATAAATGTTGTATAAGTACTATAATTTCTGATCTAGGAAATTAACCTTAAATCTCTTGGATATGAGGTGCAAGTATGACTATTACAGCAGACTTGCAATTATCCGAGTCCCAGTTAACCAAGCCTCCGGATTAACTGAGCTAGTCATCAGAAGATAACAAATCAAAATAAAGCTCCCAGTAATGGGACGATTATAGCGAGAAGTGATGTTTATTCGTTTAAATTGTAAGCAGGCTGAGTCCTATAGGGGTGCTCTATATTTTTAACCGGTGACACAATCACCGATATCTGTGTGTTACTGAAATTCTGATGACAAGAAACTCAAAAAACTGGTGACGATTTTGGTGACAGCGCTTATTTCTGGTAGTGGCTGCCTTAATTTACCGACCTAAATAATTTATTGCGTATAATTAATTGTAACTGGCACAAATTTTTGAAAACATATACATTTATTATATTCATTAAATAACATTAACGATTAGTTATTTAGACATTCGTCAAAGGCCAACAGTAATCGTTCATTCACTAGAACCTAATTAGGCTTCTGCAGTCGCCGACTCAGTCACGGAAACTCAGTTTGACTGTTGTTGTTGTTGTTTGTTTTTGGGGGATTAGGAGGCGCTGGCATAACTGGCTGGATATGTCTCCCTTGGGATATCGTACAGCCACCGGAAAGAGGGATGGGAAAGGTAGTAGGATGGGGTCAGTCTGCCTTGCTCCAAAAAGGGAGAGAGTGCCTTACCTAGCTCCAGGTCTCTTTGGGTGACAACACCCCATGACGATTCGCCCTCTAACCTGACAGAGGCCACCATCGCACAGAACCTCCAGCCTCTCAGGGGTTGGGTGGCCCCAGGACGGTTCGTCCCCCAGCCCGGCAGACCGAAGACCGTCGGGTAAGGGCTCTTCTTCCCAAACACCCGTCCCAGGCTGCAAGGAAGATCCACTACTCCCTCCAAGGACTTGGACTAGACTGGGTATCCAGGCTCAACTGGGAGTCAGGCCCCCAGAAGAGACAAGGTGGAACCAAGGAAGGGAAGTTGTCACACTGGATAGCCAAAAGACTTACCAATACTGTGACAGCTTAATTTTGCTGTACCCAATGTAGACCTCTGTACTAGCATAGACAGAGGGCCCAGCTGTCGAGGGCCCAGTTTGACTATTGTCGCGCTGTCACTGTTATGACGTCACCAATATTAGTCCCCGATTTCAGAAAGATCCAATTTCAGGTCATCCACAATCATCGCGCCAGTGCCAGTACATCTTCCCTCCTCACCGAGCTACGACACCCAACCACTCACTGCGCTGTCACTGATACAGTAGACTCTCAGAAACCCAGATCGCACTTAACCAGACTCCCAGTTATCCAAACCGAAAATCCCAAGTTATCCCCCCAAAATACCCCTTCAGATAGAGCGATCTGGCTGGTTTTCGAACTTAAAGTCAGAAATGTTGCTTTACACGTTTATACCAAGTTTCATCAAAATCGAATCATTTTTACGAGAGTTATCGTGCTCTCACACACACACACACACACACACACACATATATATATATATATATATATATATATATATACAGTTTCGAACGAATGGTGTTTTTGGGGTCTGGGGACCTCAAAACGAAAAGTTATCATGTTCCTGGGCCTAGGTCTTACCAAGCCAACTACGGTAATAGCTTCTTCCCTATAGGGGAAATTCGCTAAAAAAGCGGAATTGATGATTCATGTCCACCTCCCAGAAATCCAGATTTTTCAAAATCCGGACCGGCCGTCCGCCAAAATAGTCCGGATTTCTGAGAGTCTACTGAATTTTTCCCTTGCCACTGGGGCTGAAGTTAATTATACCTTAAAGTCACTAGATCGAACACCTCTAGAGCCCAGATGCCAGGCTGCCGTTTGGCGGCGCACCCGTCTCTTGCCATTGCACATCTGTTTTAGGTACCGAGCAAAGAACTTCTTGCACTCAGAATACATTAAATGACTTTTTTAGAAAACTTAATTTGTCTACATGCTTATAGGTCTGTCCATAACTATGTTTATTTTGATTTTTCTTGCAATAAACCAATTTGTAAATTATTCAAGAATTTTCTTTGTTGTTTTTACCACAATAGGATGTAACCTCCATACTACCAAGTTTTCCCGTATACGAGGTGGTCTTGGTCCCAATTACCTCGGATAATCGCAAGTCTACTGTTGTGGCAAAGTATGAGAGCTTTGCTGTTTTTATATTGTGTTCCGCCTTGTTTCTGAACCTTAAATAGTACTTCAGCTAGTCATTATATTCATTTATTTTCCTCACCATGGATAAAAAACAAAAATGGAAGTTGCACCTTATGGGAATTATTGTCATCTTGATAGAAGGTAGGCTGAAATATAGATAATGTGAGCTGTTTTATAATTGCTTATTTATGGCTGAAAACAAAATTTAATCAGCTGTTGATGATTTGTATACTGTATGGTGATTTGTTAAGCAGTCAAAGAACTTTTGAGAAAAATCTGTTACATCTAGAGACTAAAAACTGGCTGGCATGCAAATTAAATTTTTGTTCTTTATTCTGTGTTCTTACTGATGAGCTTACAAATGCTGTTTGTTATTAAGGGTTTGAATTTCTTGATTGTTTCATTAGTTTGAAAAGTGTTTACTGAAATATGTTGTGACTCAAACCAAACGTTATCATGGTGTGGAGCCCATGTCTTTCCTTGCCTAGAGTAGAGACGGCCACACACTACCGGACTTTTTCCCGAACAATACATCGAACTGAGCAGGATTTGGCTTCGAAGGGAGAAAATCCGGTAGTTTGTGGGGCCTTCGAACAAGACATCGAACCGAGCACCGAGCGCTCTCGAGGCGGTTTCTTGACGAAAGATCAAAGAAAGATCGGTCCGATGTCTTGTTCGGGGTTCGGTAGTGTGTGGTACCTCCATACGCTGCTCCGAGTGCCGTCACGAGCTAGGAGCTGGTTACAATCCTCCTACATAGTTAATAATGTCCAGGCCTACTGCTTTTGCAAGAAACAGTGATAGATATTTGATTTGTTAACAGCTAAATCTGCTAAACTAGTTTAACCTAAATAAAATTAATAATGTTAGTAAAATCAATTCATATGCAACTATAAACAACCTCTACTACATAGCCCCAGCCCCCTACCACCCTACCTGCATCCCCTAAACCCCACAAGTACATGGCCGACCTGCACAACGGCAACTAAAATTGTCCCCACCGTTTTTACCCCGCTCGGTGTTTTCGCGCTCAATCTGTCCGATCCGATGTCTTGATCGGGAAGAAGTTCGGAGTGAATTTAGCTACCTTCATGACCTACTCCCTGCTCCCTGCTCGGTCCGATGTCTGGTTCGGGCAAAAGTCCGATATTGTGTGGCCGCCTTAATGGTTCGTTCCCTTTATGATACAGAAAACTTATAAAAATTACTTTTTTACAAATTACAAAACGCTATTCTATAGAATATAGAAAGTCTCACAGCCATTGGGTCTCATGAACTTTATACATTCAAATATCTACCCCTGTCGCAGCAATCCTGCGTACTCAAGCAAATTTCCAATGCATATATATGTGTCTTAATACCACATGTGAAATACACCGACAAACTTAGGATATTGTTCCTGAGGTCAAAATAAACAAAAAATGTCATATAAGTATATAGCCTATCTAACTTCGTTTACCGTCTGTCAGTCTGTATGTGATATTTTTACAACAAATTCATAATTTACAAACCGCTTAAGATATATTTTTAAAACTTACAACGAATATTGATGGGTATAAGGTCTATTGCCCTATGAAGTTTTGGTTTTCTAACCTAAACCGTTTCAAGATGGCGGCTATGTTAATTATTCGTTAAACAATAACTCCAAAATCGGTAGGATTAAAAAGTTCATAGTGATACTGTTTTATTTTAAATGTTATTACAAATGTAACGGCACATAGATTTTTAAAATCGGATGAAAAATAAGCGAGCTATGATTGTTTAAGTGTATCAGGTCACGGCACTGCCGTGCCGCCCGCGTCACCTCAGGTGCGAAGGGCACGTAGAAACTGATACACTTAAACAATCATAGCTTGCTTTTATTTCATCTGATTTTAAAAATCTAGGGGGTATTATATTTTTGATAACATTTACAGTAAAACATTAAAACTATGATAGTTTTTTTAAACCTACCTATTTCGGAGTTATTGTTTAACAAATAATTAAAACTAGCTGATTACCCGTGCTTCACACAAAGAATTCAGGAATGAACAGCTGATTAAAATTGCTGTTGCAACTACATCTGTTGCTGATCTATTAAACATATTGCTCATAAGAATAATATGGAAACTTTTAAGTCCAATGGGGCGAAGCAATTAAACTGAGGGAGACAAAAGTTATTCCATGACTTCTACAGAGAAATCCCTTTAATTTGACACCTCAATCATCAAAATCGTTTCATAAATAAAAGAGTGTTGCTGTACACAAGAAATTCCTTAGGGAATTAGGATAATAGATGACCGCCATCTTGAAGTGGTTAGGGTTATAAAACCAAAACTTCATAGAACAATAGACCTTATACCCATCAATATTCTTTGTAAGTTTGAAAAACATATCTTTAGCGGTTCAAAGTTTATGAATTTCTGTAAAAATCATGTACAGACTGACAGATGTAAGACGCTAGATAGGCTAAATACTTATATGACATTTTTTGTTTGTTTTGACCTCAGGAACAATATCCTTAAGTTTGTCGGTGTATTTCAGATACACGCTGTATAACATTTTAAATATTCACCATAAAAATAACATTGGGTTTGAGTATGCTGGTGTGATGCAACAAGGAACACAAACTAATCAAATATCAAATAGAACCATTGACTATAGAACTCAACTAGGTTAAGTCACAATCTTCTATATTATTAAAAGAATTTCTTGATTTTTGTTCTGTGGTTTTAGACCCTTAAAACTATTATTTTATATATACATTTGGTATCAGTCGAAAGCTCTGGTTCCTCTGGATGTGCCTTTTGGGGTTTCCATAAACTCTCGACAACGGGGCTTTGCCCCACGATCTCTCAAAGTTTCAATGTTAATCTTATGGAGTTATATTTTATTTATTAGTTATTAGTTAGTCAGCTGATTGTTATGTAAATAAACTTCTAAAACGTCTACTAGATCCCCGTGCAGAGAACGGGACACCTGCTAGAATCTATCGATTAATTTATGTTCAATACAACTTTACTTAATCTCCTTAGAATAACATTAGGGCTGAGTATGCGCTGTGTCAGAGAACACCAACAATGGGTTTTTATTTAGAAGTGAACTAGAGACTAGAGGTGAAGCCACATACAGAGTTGTTAATTTACTGTTCATAATTAAGGGAGATATGACATTTTAATTATTCCCCACAAGAATAACATGGGAGCTGAGTACCCAGGTTCGCTGCTGTGGGAACCATCATAAAAATTGTTTATTTTTTGTAAATATCTATAGACCACAACCAAGTGAAGCCACATAAAAAGTTCCATCAATATCCATTTGCAATGATTGTATAAATAGTTAAAATCAGTCCCATAATGTACAAAGGAACGTTCATTGATATGTAATTTAATGCTATATAATATTTTAATTGTTCTCCATAAGAATAACATTGGACAACATAGGCCTACTGTGGTTAGCACTTTTAAATATCTCGGTAACCAAATGACATAGAACAGTAATTCTAGATACCAAATTGTTTTTTCCAAGCTGAATCCTGTAACGAAAGCTAAAATTTGATTTTTTAAGATTACATGTAACAAAAATTTGCGGTACAAAAACCCCCTTAAAAAACCTTTGGAAAGGGTGATCTGTCTGTTTTTCAAACTTAAAGTCATAAATGTGTTTTACCACATTTAATCAGAATCGGACCATTTTTACTAAAGTTATCACACACACGTTTTGAACGAGTTATAGGCAGTTTTGAACGAATGCTGTTTTGGGCATCTGGGGACCTCAGAACGTTTTGGGCATCTGGGGACCTCAAAACGAAAAGTTATCTTATTACCATGCCAACTACAGTAATAGCACTGACTATAATTTATAGTCGATGGTAATAGCTTCTACTCTATATTGGGGACATTCGCTAACAGCTGATCTGCGACTTTAAAATGTCTCGCATTTTAGTATGGGTTTGACTGACTATAATTTATAGTCAATGGTAATAGCTTCTACTCTATATTGGGGACATTCGCTAACAGCTGATCTGCGACTTTAAAATGTCTCGCATTTTAGTATGGGTTTGTGTCCTCCACTTCGCCACACCATCAGACAATTAATCTTTACGAAGAGCATGCTTTGAATCACCTTTTAAAATCCAAGAACTGAAACAAAACTGCGGTATACTATTAGCAAAATTAATAGAATATTGTTTGAAAATGAGACCACATATTTCCCCTTAATGTGTGGCCAGAGGAGTTTTCATACAGTGAATTTAATGGGGAAAAGCACATAAATCCTCAAAACATAATAAAGCAGATACAATAATTCCAAACATAATTAAATAAGTTCGAATCGATAAAAAGTGTCCCTGACAATTTTCTGTTTTCACTCATCATCGTAATTTAAAGATCAGATTTTATGCTATGTTACAGCTTAATTTTTTCAAGAAGTTGTAAAGACCATAAATACAATTTTGCTGGGAAACCACCTGCGTCGAGGACTCTGAGAACAGATGAAACGCTGTAATGACATCTCGGAATCGTAACGTAGCATTTTGCAGATCATTTGTAAAGAGAGGTTGCACTGAGCGGCAAAGTGTTTTGGTCGGCACCAGATTACAGTGCAGCCGCTTTTATAGGCCGTAAAACTTGCTCCGCCACCAACGACGCCCTATTTGTTTATAACTCTATTTCCATTCCGCCTTAGAAAGCTTAATATCAGTGATTTCCGCGGAAGGTAGTACAATGACGGATAAGTGTGATTTGGTGGGAAAATGTCCCCGCGCTGCGCCCCGCCGTGGACTGGGGAAGGAGTTAGTTTTAATGGCTGAAAGCTAATACTGCGAGTCATCAAACATCCGTATTTGGCTGTCCAGAGGGTTTATGTTGAGAGATGTCCTCTACAATTCTGTTTACAGCCCATACTGTTTTCAAAATATGAAGGATAGAAAGGAAAATAATGTAGAAATATAATTTAAAAAGAAAAGCCAATACATGTTTGCTGTCAGAATACGCACGTATTTCAGGGTACAGTAATAGAAAGTGCAGTCGGTGGTATTTTTGGATATTTCAAGAAATGTTATTTTACAGTTATTATATAATTAATATTTTAAGTCCGACATCTTCCCGAGTGCATGCGCAAATTGCGGCCTCCGAAATTGTTGAAGCCTTATTTTTGTCAATACTTTACTGTCTAAAACGTCTCATCCAGGATTCAGTGTTCGGTACGCCATTGACAACAATTACATCGAAGAGATACGTCCTCTAATTTAAAATGGAAAGCAGTAACACCACTCGTGGATGGTCGCAGATAAAATAACCAATGAATCTTATGAGACACTCATAATTATTATACGCCGTTCGTTTCTGCATGGAACCTAAGGGATTAGAAGACCCTTATATACAACATTGGCAGTCTCTCCCGACAGGTATATGACTCTTACACTTTTGTGCGCCCAGTTTGTAACTATCGCTTCTGTATAACACACTACATTTAAGTTATTTAAGCTTAAACTGTGGGTATCCCTAGATCCTCCGTACAGTTTCGAAGAAAGCAACACGAGACACGGCGTGATTGCGATAATATGTCTATTAAAGAACTCATAGGATTTTAATTAATTTTGGTTTGCAAATTAGCCTAACAAACTCCCTCTATCCTCTTATCTTCAATGTAAAAATACGTCTTGCGAGGACTCATTTTTCTTGGAATTTACAAAGATTCCACAAACTACACTATAAATAAGATTAGTATGCCATTGACACATTGAATAGTTTTCATCCGATATCATGTAGATTTATACCTGCACCGCGCGATTGGGCATTGAGGGTCCGCGCGGCCGTGAGAGCGCGTGCGAGAGTTAAGGGGTGAACCCTCAGGAGCCATACAAAAAAGGATGGAGTATATAGGCTTACGTACGTAAAGTTAAACTCGCATTCCTGCAGATGTGATTTATATCTACAGTAAATAATTCCTCTAGAATTTTACGCTTTTACATAAATGATCTCTTCGCAACTCTAGTCATTTAGGAGTAATAGGGTTTTCAATTCTTTGAATAATGAGGCGTAATTGATACGTGTTACCATAAGGCTAGAGTGGAAACATTTCAAATAGAATAACCCCGATCTTTGACAGGTAGTAATATTTGTTATATTTGTACTAAATAATGTAGTACGACATTGACCCTGCATCATACGTGAGTCATACGTTTTACACGTTGATTCCAACATGGCCGGCCAGCGAAACTACCGTAAAGGTATTCGATGCCAGGTTATAATTCTATCTAAAATTGTAAGCTTGTTTTCAATAACCACAAGTAAACAAATCCCAAAATATATGCCTTATGTCCAGATTATTGTTTTAAATTTGTTTATAGGTAGTCTTTCTCTTTTTATTTCACTAAAACATTAAAAATGTTACCATGTTGTTCAATGGTGATTTATTATTATCTACGAGGAACATGAAAATAAATAGTTGGTGTTATATTTGAAATGAAATGTAAGGTTAGTTATTTCATGCATGATCAATTTTCATATATTTCCTGGGAAACTGTTTGTCAAATAATGTGGTAACCCTTTATCTAATATTTAATCTGTCACAATACCTAAAAGTCCCCCATACATGATCCGACATGTCGGCGGACATGTCCGTCCTGACCAGGTCCGTCTCGTCGGGCGGTTACCACACACGTTCCGGCCAATGTGTCCGTTGGCAGAATCATCGTATATTATCAGGCTGCTTCGGGCCCGGGCTTCTTTATTGTCACTGCAGGTCAGTACAAGTATGGCTGCTAGTGACATTGCACTATTCGGCGGCTACTTTTGCCTTGAGGAGACTCCTTGTAAAAAGCGTCGAGTGTGGTCAAAAAAATAGTTGCGTGAACGAACAAAGTTTAGTTACATGCCCTTGTTAAAGGAATTGGAAGAAAATGAGCCGAAAGATTTCATAAACTATTAAAGAATGGGCAAATAAACATTAGATTTGTTGTTAAGTCTTGTGCGGAATGATATAAAGAAAAAACAAACTGTGACAAGGGATCCTGTCAGTGCTGAAGAACGGTTAGTGGCAACTCTGAGATGTTTAGCAACTGGGAAGACTATGAAGACCTTAAGTTCAGCTGAGCCACATCACCCCAGTTGTTAGGGAAAATCATGCCTGAGACGAGCTCTGCCAAGTAAACCGCATACCCCTATAATCTTCAACGAATTCACCCCAAAACTTTTTATTTCTTCTGCACATGTTCACTCAGCAACGTCCACGCATTGACTCATTGACTGAAATAAATGAAAAACCACCCGACGGTTGGACGGACGGTTGGAAAAGCCCATACACGTCGCGTCGTGTGGTCGTGTCCGCCAAGTCCGCTGGGAATTCTCTTCCGACGGCGGACTTGTCCGACCGTTCGCAGACCGGGTCTGTTGAACCCACACACAATCCGTTTTGGCTGAGTCCGTCAAGTCCGCCGACGTGCCCGCCGACATTTCGGATCGTGTATTGGGGGCTTAGTATGAAAAGCTAGCATTAGTGGAGGTGCTCTTCAAATTAATCTACAGTATAACCAATATTTTACGCTAACACTCAATTTTATACACTTATACACTCAAACGTGGAGCAGTTGAAAAACAAATATTATTATTATACTTTTAATTTGAAGTATTATTTTCGTAGATTGAGGGGTGATGAATTCACAGTTATTTCAGAATGCATATCGTTGTAGGCTTCGTAACATAAATGTTGTTTCGTTGTTTGTATTAATTATAATGGTCGTCTCTGAGCCAACATTGCATATTTCCTATCAAGTCCTCCTACCAAAACCGCGGTACAAGTAAAGCAGGATGATGTTGATGTGTGAAATACGAGTAGTTGCCACCGTGGAAAAGTATTCAGTTAAAATAATACGGTTGGCGCTGCAGATTGGTGAATATAAGTACAGTACTGTAATTTAATAGAGAACTAGCTGCTTGTCGCGGCCTTGCCCGCATTAACTAAAACATTACCATTCTATGTTTACTCTACATCCTTATGTCTATAAACCATCCTCACTCCACTACTTTTATTCGATGTAACAATTTTGTTGTAGCTGATGGTTTATTGTTTACACCATATGATTTCAAGTTCTGTGAAAACAAACTTAAAATGTTTGCTTTAACTGCTAAAATTTTCAAAATTAAAATTAAACCTGTAAAAATCAAAACTCTAAATAAAAATTATGGCTTTGCCATTCTTAAAAATTCTAAAAATTGCCTTTCCTTTAAAAAAATAAGCATGAAAATCCGTTGAGTGGTTAACTCAGAATCTTTGGGTAAAAACACCAGTTTATTTTAATACATATGATAAGATAATACTGAGGAAATGTTTTCCGTGTTTTAGTAAAGTAGTTGAGTAGATACTTTTAGTGCTGCAAAATATGTAGTGGTTTGAGTAAGCTGATGACCAATAATGTAGATATCAGCATAAAATCTCTTACTTATTGGTACGCAAATGATTTGAATTGCTGTTATCAGATTTCTGCCGCTGTAAGATGTTAAGAATAGGATTAACTTTAGAATATTGTTTTTTTTACTGTTCACTGTAAGACTACTTACTTAGTCATACCTGTCAAATCTGAGGATGTTGTAAGTTGGGAGAGAAGGTAATGCACCTTTATAACAACGTCGGTAATCATAGTTTTAGAAATTATTAATATTTTAAAATGTACTAATATAAACTGAGGAGATTATTGATGGAAGGAATGTCTTACTGCTTGGATATTGTATGACATTTAATAGTTATTTTTGAGCTGCTAAACAATTTTCTGTACACTCCGTAAGTCTACCAACCAAATAACCAATACTTCTCCAGCATTGATACTGTTATCAACGAACTTTAGTGCTGTAGATTGCTAGAGGTATGTAGTTATTGTAACAGTTTATTAGTGAATTTCCTTTGGAAAGTGAACTATTAGCATGACCCGCACGGTGAAACTTAAGCCCGGGACCACCATATAAGTTCCTAACGTGACCCCCTGAACACGTTTTGGGGGGTCGTTAAAAATTGTATATATATGTATATGTATATATATCTATATATATATATGCGTGTGTGTGTGTGTGTGTGTGTGTGTGTGTGTGTGTGTGTGTGTGTGTGTGTGTGTGTGTGTGTGTGTGTGTGTTTCCACTCTAGCGGTCGCATGTTTTGTCCGATTTACTTCAAATTTGGTAGGGGCGTTCCTTTCTGTAATCAGTTGGGCAAGTTCGTTGGGAAAAACAATCGGAAAACTCTACCTTTTTTTGGGATTAATCTTTCAAATGTCGAGTTTTTGGGCCCAAAAAGGGTCATAAAAGCCCCAGATGTAAAATCAATGCATGTAAAAATATGGGAATTAGTGAGGCGAAAGTTTTAAGCCCTCTCTCGTCATTCTAGCATAAATATTTACCGAGTTATTGAAGAAAATGTGTATCGAATGAACACAGTACGTTGTCTTATGGGGGTTTTACAATAGAAAACCCTGTTATTCCTTTGTTAGAGTACTTTTATCATCCCCAGCAACCTCACGCCTACTTTCAAGCCTGTCTGGACCTTCTCCTAACCTTATAATGCGCAAAATTGAATTCCCAGCTTTGCAAGTAAATGAAACCAGGAGTATCAGATCAGCCAAAAAATCAATGTTTTCAGATTTCAATAAAAATTGGACATAATATGTACGTTTTTACACTTATTTTGAGTTTTACAAGTTTTTATGTGGAAATTCACTTCCCTCACGTCAGCGAGCTGCGTGCGAACTCGTTTTTGTTGTGGTGAGTTGCATGATTGTAAATTTGTTTTCGTTTGCCTTTATGTACTACATCAAAACGGTGGCCATTCATACGTACTCGGAAGGATTCGATGTCTGACCAACGTACTCTTTTGGGCAGTGTTTACACGGTAGTTGTTAAATCACATTGGGTAAGTAAATTATAATTATAATGAATACAGAAATGACAACGCAATATTTCCAATACGTTTTGAGGGGTGCTGTAAATAGAGAATCACGAGAAGAAAATTCGATTGCGTACAAGCAGCAAGTCCAGTATAGTAGTTTTATAACGTTTCCGCGATGCTCGATGAACGGACTCGCACACGCGGATGTCTCCTCCTCACACGCAGTCGCACACGCACTCTCACACTCACACGCGCACTCACACGTCGCTAATCGTCGGCAGTAGATCGCTCTCTCTTGAACCGATAGAAAATCAATTATCTCGTGGTCGAATGATGAATGAGGCGTGTGAGACGAACTGTTCAACACTCGGCTGGAATGCCGCGACCCCTGCCTGGAGGTCACACTGCTGGGCGGCACAATGTGTGCAGCACTACACGATACACTATCTGATGGTCACTACACAATACGCCTCAGTCTCGCCTCGGTGATCTCATCTCATCTCATCTGCCCCTCACTCACACACGCACACGCACGCGGTGAACTTTCAACGCTTCAAAGAGTAATTTGTTATTTATCGTTCATTGAAATCGAGTTTGAGCCTCCTTCTTTGGTTTCCTTGTTAACGTCCTAAGCCTCGAGCTACAAGTCCCATTTGGTGATCACGTTGAAGATCGGAAATAAACGGTTTTGAACGTTTTCTTATCTGTTGCTAATGCAATTTAGCCTGGCTGTTTTTAAGAATACGTTTGTTGCGTGTTCATGGTATTAAACACAAACTGTTTCGTCCAAAAAATATTTTGAAAGAGAAAGAAGGAGAAATTGAATTCTTAGAGGGTGTCGTCATTAGGATCACTACCTATTAAATTGGTTTCATGCAATACATAAATTAAAGGTTCTAGCAAAGAAATCTGTGAGGTCATAATTATATAAGTTTTTTACCTGATAGTTAAAGATCACTAAAGGAAGAAATGTAAGCACATTGTTGTGTGTTTTATAAATTATTAATCATCCATTGAAAGATCCGTGTCATCGCGGAATAAATCTGGGTTAGCGATATGTCGGCGATATTTAAAGCTTCTAGAAAATCCCCCCTCTCTCTCACTATATCGCACAAGTCGCTGCTCCAGGATCGTTCCGGTTCTGTCCCATATCTCTGTTTAACAACTCGCAGCCAAAGACGTTGCGCGATTAAATTTGATGAGGCTTTGCGGTAATTTGAATGCAATCAAACTAAATGGACTGTCTGCGACCACGGCGGCGCAAGTATTTAAGCAGCTGTTAGCTTGTTAGCTATTTTTGATAAGCTGTTAGCTTGTTAGCGATCACCCCGGAAGTCTTGCTTCGCTCCAGTGCCCGGTTTCCGTCCAATTACGACTCGAGACAATACAGGTAAGTAAATGTAATATCAGTTTTAATTTCCGGTCGGATATGAAGGAACCTGTTCTCAATTAATAAGCATTACTTATGGGTCCAGCGTGTAAGGGGCTATTACTCGGTCGGTGCGGAGTGGCCAAATAATAATGGGTTCGCCACACCAGCCAGGTGGCGCGCTAACTAGGTGGCTTTACGAGCTGTCGCCCTCGCATCACCGTCACCACCGTCACCACCGTGACCACCGACACCACCGTCACCACCGTCACCCCCCGCAGCAACCCTACGCAATGTTTGATCATATTTACAAAAATATATGTAATTTAGTTAAGGATTGAATGTTTAATGGACTGATTCCATCTATTAACACTTTTAAATTCTTGTAAGATGTTCCACGATAGGAAAGATAACATAATTATATGAAAGTATAACTAGTTATTTTTGAACGTCAACGTTATATTCATTGTAAATGGACTTAAGTCCATTCATTAACTGGAACAACTTGTACACTGTGTTTCAAATAGAGAAATGTATTTCATTAAAAAAGAGCGCACTACTCTCTCAATGTAATTAAGCTCTATATTTTAATGGCTATTGAGACTATGGGTCACTTGGCAGAACGTCCTTCACAATATATCTGTAATCCCTTATGACACATTAAAAAGTTGAAATCTATCCACAAAATTCTAATATTACCCAACATGTACCTGGTATACCAACTGCCCACCTCAAGGATATAACGAAAATAAAATTATAACGAATAAGCAGTCTTCATGTTTGGGGATTGTAAGTCTCTCGAGGAGTGTGTGGATCAGAGGATTAACTCCTCCATCCGACAGGTACAGGCCGAGGGAGGGTAGGAATCGGCAGGTGGCGGTTACAAGACAGAGCTCTTCCAGCACAAAAGCGATAATAGCGAACGCGCCCGTACAAGAGAGGGCCACTCGGGGGCGCCGCGCCGCTCTCTTGAGGCTACAGTGCTTGACTTGCTGCTAGGGGACTCTACAGGGGGCGCCGCTCGCCTACGTGGCTGTAGGGGGGCAACAGGTGGAATAGGTACGGTCTTGGTGCTGCAGCAAAAAGGAAAACACGGTTTGGTAACGCAATCCTTGTTGAGCCTCTCGCTAAAGTTTGTTTAGTTGTTATCCGTTAATTAGGCGAAATTTAACTCAATTGACAAAAACGAAAACTGAGAGTATATTATTGATTTTGTTGTTGTTCCACGACTTCACCGATTGAGTTGTGATTTTATAGATGTATAGCTCACTCGAAGCTAACATGGGCCTAGTTAATTAATTATTATTCGAAATCCCAATTGGCCTTCAAAGTTCATCTTGTAGACGTTCAGTTTTATTATATTACTAGCTGGCCCGACAGACATCCTGTCCTAATGTCATTGCATTTGTTTTATGCCAAAAATGCTCGTTCATTTTCCAGATTAAAAATTGCTACGCTACGTTTGCTACGCTCACTCGCCTATTTTTATACAGAGTGTCCCAGCTTGTAGGTGCCAAACTTTAACAGGTTAGTCAGCAGGTTAAAACAACCCAAATATTTATTACAACATATGCCCTATCTCCAACCGCTATCTGTCTGTCGGTCTGTAGTGTTTTTTTTACAAAAATATAAATATATAAAAAGTATTTGTGCAAAGTCTCCAAATTTTCTATGAATATTACCCATCTTAGCATACAAATTTCTTAACAATTAAATTTGTCTACAAAAATCCGTTTCAAAATGGCGGCCGTACACAATTTTCAAAGTTAAATATCTAAGAAACTAACGAATTTCCGAAATATTTACTAGACACAAATAATTTATAAAATTTAATTCCAAATCCAACGATGTGTCATTTATTACGATTGAGCCACAGATGACTGATAAAATGCCAATTTAATGGCTAAAATTCAAAAGTAGTCTTCCTTGCTGCTTAAGGTGGCCGTCTGCATAGTGCTGGTTAAAGTAAACTGCTAGCTGGTATAACAGCTGATTATTTAAACAGCTGGCTGGTCAACATTACTCATTCCCCCCCTAAAAGCATTTTCATAAATGGTAAAATGTATTAATGAATTAATTATTACAAAATTCCGCTGCAGCTTATTGAAGTTGATACCCGCATTAATGTCATTTGTATATGGGAATAAATCATTTTGAACGAAACAAAGTAAAAACATGTAAATTACATATTGGAACTAAGTTAAAAATATCTAGCTTATTTTAAGTGCTTTAAAAGTATATTCTAAAATATTTAGCCATTGTTATATGCAGATTTTGATGAATTTGAAACTGTAAACGTTAATCGTTGTAGACCAGAAGCACTGAAGTTAACCGTATTAACAATCTGAAATGAATTTCAGTGGGAAGAGTATTCATTAATTAATAATTAAGTCATAAATAATAAAATTGCATAAGATTTTCCTCCTATTTGCTTTCACAAAATTACACTAAGAAAACAATAGCTCTGAAATTTGGAGAGTAACTAACTTAATTCCATGGTAACCGCAGTAATTGAAGTTAATTACCAAAATTGTTGATTTATGGCACATGAAATATTAATGTGTTAAATTGTTAATCCAGCCTAATAAGCGGGATGAAGAGGGCCGGACAAATTATTTTAATTGGCCGGTATTTGCGTGTCTGCAGAGATTTTAATAGATTTCCATGTTGTAAGTGGACTAACAAGAGCAGCTCGCCCAACCGGCGTCTCTGATGGAGTATAAGAAAACCCTCTACAAATATCTTTTGTTACTTTACTAGCCATAACAGTCAGGATACGGTATCCAACGGTATCCTAAAATATAGCCAGGAAACATGTTTACTAAACCAATAGTCTGACGCAGTATGTAATAAACAAATGTTTATAATACCACGATATTCAGAGAATAGTACCTGGGGCCAAGCTTTGCTCGGGGGAAGGCCAGTCAGTTTGTTTAGATGAGTTGGAGTAATATCTCACCACTTCCCCCTACTGATAATCATATTTGTATAACTATTTGCCTATTTTATTCATTTGCCTATTAGGTTTCATTTCATTTCATTTGATATTTATTAGGTTTCATTTGCCTATTTTCTACATTGTTAAGGTCACTCCAGTTGTTATTTATAGCTCAATGACCCTTTGATTTATTGCACTACTCTATATATGTAATCTTCACTCAAATCTCTGCTCTCAGGAAACCACATGTTAATAATCTTAAACAACATGAGTATTACTTTGACAGTTCCCTGATTGATTATGAACAGCTGTTACAATTCTTTTGTTTTGATTTGAAACTCCATAAGCCCAATGTTAATTTTTTTAACTTTTCATTTTAGTTTTTATACATTATTTGATTTTTCCTGGGGATGAGGCCTGCCTAGAACATATTTTTATCCCAGAAATTAGTTATTTCCAACATTTGAAAGAAATCGTTGGAGCCGTTTTTGAGATCCGTGTCGCAAGCAAGCAAGCAAACCTTACTCATATTAGAATATAGGATAGGATATAGGATATCAGTTATCAGCTTTTCTTACTATTTACCTGTATTTTACTGTATCATCACCTGTTTTAGAATGCAATTGAATTCAAACTGCATTTGTCCTGAGCTCTTCAGCAAAACAGTATTGGAAATTGAAAACCACTTTGTACAACTACGAATCTGGGACAGTTTTTGACACCTTAATGGTCAGAGGTGGCGGAAAACTACCCCCAGAAAAGTATCCCATGAGTAATCTTCTACGTCATTTTGACGTCAGAGGTTTGGGGGTAGTTTTCCGGCCGCTTAATGTAAGGACAAATAAATGATTATGTATTTTACTAGACCAATATTTCACGGTTGAAGTAGTTGAATTAAGTGGTGGTAATTTAATAAAAATATCAATATCCTTAAAAAATAAGGTTACATACCTTGTCGTCATCAATCCACTAGTTTATATGATTACTAGTTTCGGGACTAGCTTTGTCCCATTATCAAATCTTGCTGAATCACAGAATAAAATACCGCCATTAATAGTTACTGACATAAAATTTGTCAGTCTGCTCTTGTCCTTGACCGGCCACACATGGGAAATAAAGTGTACACTTATTGTAATTTTTTTAATATTTAATGTTTCTATGTGTCAGTATAAGTTTGTGTTTAGTGTTGAAATGTTTTTAAACTCAAGACGATGACAGTATTTTATTCTCTGATACAGCTAGATTTGATAATGGGACAAAACTAGTCCCGAAACGAGTAATCATATAAACTAGTGGATTGATGACGACAAGGTATGTAACCTTATTTTTTAAGTCATACAATCAATCCATGAGGCAAATAGCATGAATAAATCAATATCCTTACATATATCCTTACATACTTCACTTGAAGAACGTGATTTTAAAGTTTTTAATGTTTGGGCGTTCAAAACTCATTGACCGATTTTAAAACATATTGTTCAAGTTCTCTATTCATATATTTATTGTAATAACAATACCAAGCTACAATAACGGTGGCGGCGTATAGTCCTCCAGTAATACCATAGGTCATGGTCATATAATTAAATTGAAATAACTTGCTCTGACTGATTGCGGACTTATTTTTTATAAACGTTGAATTCATTTGTATTTTATCCAAATTTAGGAGGCACCTCGAAAATGCCGGGCCTGGAAGGCGTTATCCCCACCGAGGCCGAAGGGCGAACAAATATCCTAACAATGTGTGTGTCCACTTAATGCCCTATTTTTTTTTTGGGGGGGGGGCTTTTGAACCCGATAACTGATTTTAATCTATTTTTCTTCAGATTTTGTGTTTATAAATAGTTGAGTAACTGTGTTCAATTTAAGTTGCAGAAACAATGGAGGCCCTGGACAGCATAGCGTCCCAGTCAGACCAAAGTTTAATAACTACTATAAAACTTGTCGGTTTTAATAGTCGACTGACTCTGGGTCTCGTTTTCCTAAAAATGATGAATATTTTTGTATTTTAACAACATTTCAAAGATATTACTTGACAAAAAACCGGACCAGGTGGTGTAGCCACAGTGTGGGACTGAAAGGCAAGTAACTATTTACAGTGTGTGTGTGTCCGCTTCAAGCAAGATTATTTCATGTTTAGGACTTGAAACCCGATTGACTGTTCTTTATTTATATACACTTTAACAACAATACCAATGTACAATAATAACGAGGAGATTGGGGGGCGCAGCCCCCTGGTGGGATGAAGGTGTAAATAAATATTTCAGTAGTTCTTAGTCTGACTGACTGATTGTGGACCTTATTGTCCTCCAAATGGTCTATGGGGGGTACAGCCCCCCCCCCCTTGTGTGACTGAGGGGGGCGAGAAACTACTCTAAATCTGCTTGATAATACTGGCCAATCCAAAATTATTGTTCTCCGAATTCTGTATTTCTATATGGTTTAACAATAATATCAAGATAAAATAATATAAATTTGGGGTTGGGGGCGCAGCCTCCCATTTAGATAAAAGTGCAAATAATTACTTCAGCAGCTATTGATCTAACTGGTTGACTGATTCTTTACCTCATCGTCCTCCAAATGGCGTATCTGTTTGTAGTGGGTACAGCACCCCCCGTCGTAAGACTAAGGGGGGAGAAACTACTCTAAATCTGCTTGGTAAGACTGGCCAATTCAAGATTGTTTTTCTCCAATTTCTGTATATTTATTTACAATTAATATTATTAAGTTAATAATATTAAGGTAAAATAATCGTAAAGGAGAGGGGGTTGGGGGGCGCAACCTCCACTGAGATAAAAGAGCAAATAATTACTTCAGCAGTTTTTGATCTTTCAGACTGATTGATTCTTGACCTCATTGTCCTCCAAATGGCGTAACTCACCCAAAAAAGTGTCATTCTAAAATAGGTAGGTATGTAGATGGTGTTTGGTTTGGAATATTTAATACATAGGTGCTCAGTGTTTTGTGAGTTCGCTCATCCTATAACGGGAACATTTAAGCGTACTCCTAGTATTTTATTAGCCTAAACTATGATGTGTTATTGATAATCTGGGCAACATCACAGCCTGTTTTAATTGCGGAATAACTCAATATAAATGTACTACATACCATTCCTGTGATTTGTATCTTATTAGAAAGAATACAAATTTATACAGTTTAGCCATTCGTTTCAATTAATTGATCTAATGTGTCAAAAGTGATCCTGCGGCGATGCATAATAATTACATTTGGTTCTTTTTGCGGCTTCACTGACGTGTAAATTTAAGATGAAATGCATTAATAGTAAGTTAAACGACGGGTGGTTTAAGATAAATTAAGGGGAGTCGGCACGTTTCATTAATTCAATATTAATTAAGTGGGATGTCAAGTTCAACTTTAGCTACCATTATCCCCTAAACTATATGAGATATCAATACACATTTTTAAACACTTTTTAATTACATTAGGTTTGACATCCTATAGCTTAATTTTTTAAATATACCAACTACTTTAAAAAAATTTTAAATTTTGCTTTCTCCCCCAATACATAGTGTATGGAGAAAGTACTGTGTTTGTCAAAACTTTCGAATTTGAGTTGTTAGTGGAGATATTTGTTTTGGTGCTCCCTGAACCCAAAAAAGTGGTTTTTACGTGATGTCTGTCCGTGTGCGTATGCGTTTGTGTGTGTGTGTGTGTGTGTGTGTGTGTGTGTGTGTGTGTGTGTGTGTGTGTTTGTTTGTTTGTCTGTGTGTATGTGTACAGAGCTCTAACCAATGGACCGATTTTTATGAAATTTGGATGTAGGTATTAATCCTCGATATCTCCAGGCGTTTTTTAATTTTTCTGAAGTTTTGATTTTTAAGGGTGATTATCCCCCAAAAATCGCCAAAAAACATGTAAAATCCAAATTTCTCAAAAACGGCTCTAACGATTTTAATTAAACTTTAGCCGTATGTAGAAATTTAAGTTTCCAACAAAATGACACCACCCAAATTTCTGGAAAAATTCGGGTTCAGAAATTACAGTACTTAAAACATCCAAAATTCAGTTTTTTTCATAAAAATCATAAATGTTAAAATAGATTACTACTCACCATTAAAAAGAGCTCAAAAAACTAAATGAAGTAGTATTTTGAATTACTATTCTACGATTGCTAGTTACGGAGAAAATTGAAATTTTGATTTAGCGGTAAACGCAGTACTGTACGATGACCAATGTTAATCTTATGGGGAATACAAAAATAACTATTTCTCCCTTATTTACTGATCAATTTCATTAAATCTTGATATGCAGGTCAAGTTAGCATTGACCAACAGAGGATGTTGTAAATATGTTGCCATTTAACCCTGGGGGGGACAAGGGGGCATTTCCCCTCTCAAAACCACTGTGTGTAGCAACGGATTCTATAGTGCCTCCCGATATGGGATTTCGGTGGATATTTCTGAAAACAACTATTTTAGACTATTTTCTGTACATTTATCCATACTTCATATTCTATATTTAGTAAATAACAAATATTTTTTTCATCAAAGTTTGGCTAAAAGGGAGAAAGTTGTGTCAGTTTCCTGATACCGTTTATTTTTCATTATGTCTATGGTAACAAATTTATTTTTTAATATACCTTAATAAATCTGCTAGAGGAATCTCATACTGTTGAACTGTAGCTGTATGCCAAATTTCATTGATGTATCTCAAATAGTTTTTGTAATATATGTACCTAAACTAAGAAAACCACAGGTTTCGGAATAACACATTCGAAAGTCACACATTTATGCTGTAAATGACATGTATGCATTCTTTTTTTATTTGTTTAATAGTCAAATAATTTTTTCATATATATAATATAGTGTGTGTTATATATTTCCTTAAAGAGGAAAAAACAAAGAATATTTTGGAAAAATACAAAAATTTAATATTTTGATCAATAAAAGGTGCCAACTTCCTTAGATCAATCGCGTATTTAATAATGATGCTACAACGGCCAGGTGAATTAATTAATTTACTTAACTGATACGGCATACCTAAGGACAGCGAAAATGTGACAGCTGAAAAAAACTGAACTAACTCCACAGCACTTATCCCGAGCAAACGGATTCCCTGTTACAATTTCACTAGTTGATTAACCATTAGACATGCTATGTTAGTGCTAAGACAATATTAGCCAATGATGCAAAAGCAAGAGATAATTGCTGAATCACGTGAAGCTATACTAATATACTAATTATTCTGATTTTCTCTGCAGGCAAATTAAATAAATTTAAACGAATCGTTATATTTTATAAATTTTCATTCTTTCTAAAAAGGTACAAATCACACGAATGTAATGCAGTTATTTCTAAATCAAAACAGCCTGTGGCCCGGAGTATCAATAACATGTAGCATGATTTAGGCTAATGTAATATAATACACTAGTAGCCCGTCACGGCTTCGCTTGCAATCATTGTGCAATATTATATATGAAAAGTTAGACACATTTTTTAATGCACTTCAGCACCCGGGGGACCGAGCTGTGCTTGAAAAGCCAGTCGGTTTGTTCAAAATACCTATCTTCACGGTAACCCTAATGTTGTTTTTTCGAACAACTTGTTGTGTACTATATTTTTCCGGGGATGAAGCCTAATTAAAACTTCTTTACCCACAAATTTGATAGCTCGAACATTAGGAGGGCCCTAAAGCAGTTTTGGAACAAGGGTAGGCAAAGATTGTGGTTTTATTTTGATGCATTAACTATCTTCCTAACAAATGCATCCTGTTAAATAATATCAGCCAGGGTTGCTTCGATTAAAATTTTAAAGGCCAAATAAGAGACATAATTTTAAAGGCCAAAGGACATAAGGGACAGAAAGTGCATGCCTACTTCTGCTTATAGTACATTCACATTGCCTGCTGTCTTTCAAACCAATTATTTGTTCAATCGGTCTAGTAAGTATATGATTAACATGACAATTTTGAAGGTCACTAATAAGGCCGAGTCTCATTGTAACGGGAATAAAACATGAAACCCTAACTGCTTTTTGGGATGGACCTATCTTCTTCCAAATATCTGCTCATTAACTCATGTAGTTTGTGCATGAGGGGCTTAAAAACACATAACAAATTCAGCATTACTATCACAAAGACTACCTAGACAAACTGAGCTTTAAATACCATGTTGCAAGTGCTTATGTGTTCATCCACCCAATGTTTCGTTGCCGTGCCGTTATTTTATATTATTTAGTATACCGTTGTGGAGTAGTTAGTAAAGCACGTGTTTCCTCCATTCAGTGGAAAAGATGAATTAGCTGACTAAATGCTCATTAGAATAAATATGGCGCAGTCTACAGTGAAAGGTTGAGTAACCTGTACCAATAAGATCTTCTTTGAAGCAATGACGGATCAATGGGCATAACCGGAACCTACGATAACTGCATAACCCTAATGCTGTTTGTGATGATTTGCAGAAGCCTAAAAGTTTCCTGCCACACACGAAAATTGGCATAATGTTTTATTTCAATTTTTTGTGAAATGCGGAACAAACCTGGTTTAAACAAACAAACAGATAAACACACTTTAAATATCTCCGCTGCATACAACATTTCACTGCTCAAAGTGATGTAGAACAAAATTTATTTTACTTATATAGATAAATACATTCCTTACTTGTAACATCTGGTATTGCTAATAACCTGTCCATAATGTATGAACAGCTGCAATTCAAATAAAATTATTTCCAATGTTAATGTTATGGGCAAAAAACTAACTTTGAGGGCATCCTGTGCCCGTTAGAATATAAATATTGAAAAATAAAAACCTTATTGCAAATCTACGATCTGAGACGATTTATTTTACAATTCAAACATGAAAATTGCTCAAGAAATAAGGGAGGAGTTGCGTTTACAAAAAGCGGCTTCACGTATTATATATAAGGATACTAACATAATGCAAATGTGATGATTCTATTTAGTGGTAGAAAAACGTTACCTGCATTACCTTTTACCTACAGTGGGGCGTTTGATTTGAGGGGAAAGTTTTCCGGAGGTCCGGGAACAGTTTTCTGGGGACAGATTTCTGGGGTTAGTTCCTTAGGGGCATTATTCTGGGGATAGTTTTCTGGGGTTAGATTTCCGGGGTAAGCTCTTTGGGGAGAGTTTTCTGGGGATATTTTTCTGGGGTTAGATTTCCGGGGTAAGCTTTTTGGGGAGAGTTTTCTGGGGTTTTATTTCCGGGGGCCGAACTGTTGAGTTAATTATTTAAGTGTTAATGTGGTTGCAATTTGATAAAATGATATTGTATTGGGGATATAATTCCGGTCGCGGGCCAACTTTCATGCGGCTTCAGGACCCGCCCTTCGTGACGTCAAAATGACGTAGGCGTTTTTTCTTGGGGCTACTTTTCTGGGGGCAATATTCCGGCGACTCTAGGAACTTTAATCCTATACGAGCAATGTGTGTCTGTTTGTTTGCAAAATTTTCTCGGAATCCAGCGGAGAGCGATCTTGTTAATTCTTTGGAAAAAGGTGTTTTGGACCTAAAAAACCGATTGGTAAAAACTTCATCCCCTGAAAAATTCCTATTTCGTTAAAAATCTCCTTTGAAAATTTAAAATTTAAACGTTGGGCTTCGAAACTAATAAAATACTGTATCACAGATTATGGCTCGGTCTCCCCGGTTGCTTACAGTAACATAAGCAATAAAGACTAATTTGAATTTAGTTCTCAACTCACCGTTTAAATATTTTACAGTTGGGTAGTATTAAACCTATTTTTGTAATATAAATGTCACAAAATTAAAACTATTTTTATAGTGTAAATGTTACTAAATCAAAGTCATAAATGTCTGAATGAGGTTGTGTTTGCCCAATGTAACAGTTACAAAGGAAACAAAAGAACTTAAACCTTATTTAAACCAATGGTAACATAGAATAAGGAATACCAATTAAATTAGGCTACACTTGATTAGGAATCGGCAAGATGGCCCTAAATATTATTTTATTTACTTATAACATAATCTGAGACAGAAAAACCAACTTCTTTATTCAAAAATAACATTGTAAACCAACAAACTGTAAACATTAACTTTTGATATAAAAACCATGTAGTACAACAACATTATGAACTAAGGGGACTGTTTTTCTACAGAAACAAAATACCTCAATATTTCCCCTTTTTGTTCACATAGAAAAACGATTAAGTTTCCTAAAATCAGCATAGTCCAATTTTCTGGCTCAACAATATATGTCGTTTAGCTCCAAGAGGTTTTGTCTGTATGTCTGCAATTTGATCTTCAGATGAAATTCTTACAATTTCTACACTGCCATCTAAAACCTTTTCACGTACATACAAATGTCTAATTTCAATGTGTTTGTTCTCTTATGAAACTCTGGATTTTTGGCCAAACGAACAGCAGCTTCATTGTCTACATGTATTAAAGGCTACATGTATTAAAGGCTACATGTATTAAAGGCTGTTGTCATATCTTGAAATAATCTGCCAGGCCACACAGTTTCCCTAGTTGCTTCACTTGCCACAACGATTTCTGCTTCTGTTGTTGAGATGGCTATTGATGACTGTTTCTGGCTAAACCAGCTCACTGGTCCACCAGCTTAAAATATATGACCCAAGTTGTAGATCTTCTCGTTGTTATATCACCTGCAAAGTCAGCATCACAGTAGACATATAGTTTTCTTACTTCTTCAGGTTGTTGACTGTATTTTATAGCAAAATCAGCTGTTCCTTTTAAATATCGCATCATGCGTTTCACTATGGTCCAGTGTTCTGAAGTATGACTGTTCAAAAATCTAGATACATATGAAATGGCAAATGTTATATCTGGTCTGGTACCACAACACAAATACATAAGAGCTCCTACTGCCTCTCTATAAAAGACTTTTGGATCTTCTTTGTTTGGTTCATCAACTTTACCTATATTCATATTTTCAAGACCGGTAGGAGTTTTCCTAGCATTGCAATCTTCCATATTAAATCTACTTAGTAACCTTTTAGTGTAACTTGCTTGATTCACAGAAATAGAACCATCCTCGTTTTTAAATATTTGTAGATCCAAAACATGTAATGCATTCATTGTTTTGATGTAAAACTCTTGACTTATTACCTCAAATAATTGGTTTATTTCAGATTCCTGAGTGGCTGCGATCAATCTATCATCAACATACAAAATCACTATTACTATCATAATATTTTCAAGTTTGTGGAATATACATGGGTCCTCTGTACTATTAACAAATCCATTTTGTTTCAAGCAATGGAACTTTTCATTCCAACAACGACATGCTTGTTTTAACCCATATAAGCTTTTTTTAAACTTGCAATAATGACCAGATCCATCTTCCTAACCCGTTGGTTGGTTGATATAAATTTCTTATTTTAAGTCACCATAAAGAAATGCAGTTGTTACATAAAATTGCTTTAGCGCCATCTTCTCACTCGCTGCAATACTTAAAACTGATCTCACTGTTCCCATTCTTGCAACTGGGCTAAAAATTCATTAAAATCTTCACCTTCCCTTTGGCTGTAACCCTTAGCTAGAAGCCTTGCTTTGAACCGGTCCACTGAACCATCTGGGTGCAATTTTAGTTTATATACCCATTTACATGGTAACGCTACCTTACCTTCAGACAATTCTGTCAATTCTCAAACACCCCTTTCCTTTAAAGACACAATTTCCTCTTGCATAGCATTTTTCCAAGCTGATGCATCAGAACTCATCATTGCTTGCGAATAAGTTTGAGGAGTAAGATGATCCGAGCACATGACTTCAGCAAGTGCCACATAGTCCAGAAGTTTTGAAGGTGTTTGGTTGTAGTTCTTTCCCTAAGTTTCATAGGCTGTTCAGATCCATTAAACTCTTCAGTTTCCTTTTGATCTTGTTTACTTTCTTCGAACTGTTCTGATTCTTCCTGTTCGCTTGTGTTTTCACTCTGTTTTAGCTCTGATGTCTGAGTACTTTTGTCTCAGAAGTTCTTTTCTTCACGTTTTTCAGGCATTTTAAAATTCTGAACGTTGGATTTGTGCACATGAAGAGAGATTTCATTCAATACGACATCTCTAGACCTAATAAGTTTGATAGACTTTTGACTCCAAATCCCATAGCCGTTGTCTCCAAATCCAATTAAAACTCCTTCCTCAGCTTTTGAATCCATTTTTTCCTAACATCTTTTGGTGTGTGAACCAACGATCTACAACCAACGATCCTTAAATGGTGAATATTGGGCTTAACCCCATACCATAGCTCATAAGGAGATTTTTCCTTCACTGTTGTTGGGCCTGTTCTGTTTAAAGTAGAAACAGCTGTCGTCACAAATTCAGCCCACAACTTTTGTGGCAAATTTCTTGTGAATGAAACATACATCTAGCCAATTCTACAATAGTCCTGTTCTCTCTTTCACTTGATCCATTTTTTTGTGATGTGTATGGCATGGTGAACACTTGTCTTATACCCTTATTTTGAAAGATTTCCCTTACTTCCTTATTATTAAATTCACCCTCGTTGTCACAAGAAAACTGTTTAACAACAAAATTCCCTGCAGATTCAGCTTCAGCTAAACATATTTTAATAGCAGAAGCAACATCAGATTTTTGTCTTATGCAATAAGAATGCAACCCGAATCGAGAAAATTCATCTTTGAATAACACAACATATTTTGAACCTTGGGAGGAAGGAACCTGGAATGGTCCACAAACATCTGAATGGATGATTTCACCAGGATTACTGGAGCGAGCTCTTTCCCCAAATGGAAGTCTATGAAATTTCTCATACATACAGCCTTGACATATTTCATTGTCCAAGTCAACCGCATGAGATACCAAGGTTTTGTTGAATTACTTCACTAACGTGTTTCTTGTTTTTATGCACAAATCTCTCATGATACAATTGAAGCAAATCGGACTTGTCTAGGCCTACAGTATTTATTTCATCACAACCATTTTTAACTCTTAAATTCAACCTGAAAAGCTCTCCTTGAGTTTCACGGTAAGCTCTCAAAACTTCTGACCCATTTATGAAAAACTTTCATTCATTTTTGGTGGATTCAAAAGAGCTGCTATCATTTTTATCATGAGCAGACAAAACTAAAAATTATTTTTTTCTAACACTCAGAACATACCAACCATCTGAAAGTTCAAAATCTCGCTTTACCCCATGAACTATTGACTCTCATGCAATGCCACCCTTACCTACCGCCTCAAATACTTGTCCTCCAGCACCAAGGACACTAAGTGGCTCTAAAAACTTTTAAAATCTCAAAAAAACTACTACCAATATTCGTGACATGGTTTGCTGCACCGTTGTCAACAAACCATTCCTCTGCATTCCTAGAATAAATCCTACGATCAGAGCTTTCTGAAAGCAAAACACATTTATCAACCTCCCCTGAATCACAATTAGAAATTTCAGGAGGCTTCCCATATTTTCTCCTCTGTTGCCTCTTACAAAACTTTGCAATGTGTCCAACTTCATTGCAGTTGTAACAAACAAGTTTTTTACTCACCAGATTCTTCCTCTGAATGCCAAAGCTTCCGCTTCACTGTTCTCTTTTCCTTTTTCATTCAGTGCTCTCTCAAAAGAACACAACTGCTCAGTGAGAATTTCAACTGTCTTCTTTCGTTTAGATAGCAAAATCCAGCTCGAGCGAAAATTGAAAAATCGTTGGGCAAGGTTCCCAAAACTTTACAAATGAGCAAAAATTCAGGTAAAGCTGCGGTCTGCTCATTCAAAAGTTCAGTTTGAAGGTCGTGCCATATATGTTTTAATTTGATGAGATGTGTGTGATATCATCATCTTCCATTTTCTATACTGGGAAAACTTCAAACCAAGATCATAGATTTTGTCTTCTGACTTTCCTTCATAAATCTTATGCAGTTCCACCCATACTTCTCTTGCAGTATGATATCGCATTATTTTCTCTAAGTTTTCATCAGTCAGATTGCTTGTGACTAATTAGAGTTGTGTGTTGTAATTAGAGCTGTGTCATCTGCTTTATTGTAAATCCTTAAGTCTTCTTCATATTTGTTCGTAACTGCAGCTGAAATATCACTTCTTAAGCTCGTTGGTTTCTGTTACTGCATTTAGAACAGTTATCAATAATGCAATTATTTTGTACTTCCAAGCAGCCCAGATCCTCTTACTCTCTAAAGGTGATTTTACAATCTTTGTTACACCCATCCTTACACGTCTACTTTAATCACACTTTTAGTAACAAATTAGTGTGTCTGGGCCCATAACCATTATTTTAGTTACTTATAAAATAATCTGAGACAGAAAAACTAACTTCTTTATTCAAAAATAACATTGTAAACCAACAAACTGTAAACATTAACTTTTGATATAAAAAACATGTGGTACAAAAACATAATGAAACTCAGGTGATTGTTTTTCTACAGAAAAAAAATACCTCAATACTAAACCCAAAATGAAAACCTATCTAGATGCATCCATTGTATGATATTATAGCTGATCAATTCGCTTTTATTGTTGAATTCCGCATCTTTATATTATACATTCACCGGACTGATAATTCGAGAGTACCTAAATTATTATTATTATTACAAAGTAGGGAAATATAAAAAAATACAGTAAGGGGAAATTTGGGTATATACTCTAGGAGGAATTGCAATTATTTCAGACAGATGATGCAGATTTTAAACTCACATTTGCTGTATAGAAGGGCTTTATTTAGATTTATATTGCCTTGGTACAACAAGGAAGAACTGGGACATGCCAGTCTTTGACGAAATATATACCCTACATATTTATATGATGTTAGGGAAAATATCAAGCGGCCTATAAAATCAAAATGCATTTGTCTTTAAAGACCCGAACTACGGCGTGGACAACATTGGAAAGTATGTTTCAACACCAGGGAAAATATGAAGAAGAAGAACATACTAACATCATATAGGGGTTATAAAAGACATTGAGCAACTTACTATTTTGTAATTTTAATTTGATAACTAAATAGTGTATTTCATTTCAGAATATTAATTTAGAATGTAAACAAAGTAAAAAGATAGTTCATTAAATATTTATTGAGATGTAAAAACATGAATACAGTACTAACTGTGTGCATTACAAATGTCAAATTGCCATCCCGGGTCGTGTGAGAGAGGGTGATACCGTTTCACTACCCCTACTCAGGCGCAAGATCATTTTTTTTAATTGAGCGCACCCTCTTTTAAATCCCCCTCCATCGATACACTGTAATTACTGATATTACTGGTCGACTTTTAATAACGCTAACAGTCACTTCGTTAACTGCTGATGAGAAGGGGGAGATGAATACATAATGGCAGACGTCCAGGGGGTAAAACAACGTCGCATTATACGTTTTATAATCGTAAGAAGGCTATTATTTAATTACGATGGATGCACAACCGTAGGCAAAATATGAAATTCTCATTGTAGTTTGTTCTTAATACAACCATGCATATTTGATTCATATATCACACGTAATAAAATTAGTTATAAAATTATGTTGAAGAACCTGAAGTAATGATGAATAATGTTATTCTAGAAGAAACCCTATAAAAATGAGAAATAATATAATCAATTTTGATAGATACATATTAATGAATGCATTCCTCTAAAATGATTTAATTTAATTAAATTTATTATGTAAATAAAAATAATTATCTTTACTAATGTAAAGCAACTAGTTTTTTTCTTGAGTCAGTTAAAGAAGAATAAAACGTATTGTAACAATGGGTCAGTAGTAAATCCAAGAAATTTTATCCTTATGTTCAATTTAAGGTAAAATACCCCCGTCGCAGCAAACCTGCATACTCAGCGAATTTGCAATGAAGATATAAATGTCTTTATACTACATAAAGCCACTTACCATGTTTCATAAAAATAAATTCACAAATAAGCGATATATACAATTGTAATTATTCTCCATAAGAATAACATTGGGGATGACTACGCAGGATTGCTGCAACACGGAACACAAATAATGGGTTTTTCAATATTGTTATCAATATAACTCAACTAGGATAAGTCGTATACCAGTTTTGATTCATTTATGTTCATAATTAAGGGAGACCTAGCACTTAATTATTCTCCATAAGAATAACATGGGGGCTGAGTACGCAGCTTTGCTGCCTATGGCAAAAAAATTGTTTTTTTGAGCAAATAACAATATAACACAACCAGATGAAGTTGTATACCAAGTTTCGTCAATATATGTTCATAAGTAAGCGATATATAAAATGTTTCTTTTCCTTAAGAATAACATAAGACAACGTACTGTGTTTAGCACTTTCAATATCTCGATAACCAATTGACGTAGAGGAATGATCAAAACACCAAATTGTGTGTTTTTTTTAAGCTGAATCCAATAGTGAAAACTAATATTTGACTTTTTCCTCTTAAATTAATATATGACTAATATTATATGTAAAAAATTCAAAAAAACATTTTTGGTGTACAAAACCCCCCAAAATACCCCTTCGGAAGGAGCTATCTGGCTGGTTTTCGAATTTAAAGTCATAAATGCTGCTTTACACGTTTATACCAAATTTCATCAAAATCGGATCATTTTTACGAGAGTTATCGTGCTCACGGACACACACACACACACACACACACACACACACACACACACACACACACACACACACACACACACACATATAAACAGTTTCGAACGAATGGTGTTTTTGGGATCTGGGGACCTCAAAACGAACAGTTATCATGGTCCCAGGCCTAGGTCTTACTATGCCGTCTACGGTAATAGCTTCTTCCCTATATTCGCTAAAACTAAAAATTAAAAAAGTAAAATACCCCCGTAGCAGCAAACCTGCGTGCTCAGCGAATTTCCAATGCAGATATATATATTTTAATACCACATAAAGGTACAAAGTTACATCAATATACATTCAAAAATAAACAATTTATGACATTTCAATTATTCTCCATAAAATAACATGGCGGCTGAGTATGCAGGTTTGCTGGAGCAAAGAACACAAAAAATGGGTTTTTTATACAAATATCAATATATCTCAAGTAGGTAAAGCCATATACCAAATTTTATTAATTTATGATCATAATTAAGGGAGATAACACGTTACTTATTCTCCATAAGAATAACATGGGTGCTGAGTACCCAGGTTTGCTGCTACGGGAACTATTGGCCAAAAACTGTTTTTTTGTGAAAATATCAATAGACCACAACGATATGAAGCAATATACCAAGTTTCATCCGGATCAGTTGATAAATAAGCGACATATACAATTTTTCTTATTCTCCATAAGAATAACATTGGACAACGTTCTGTCAATATCTCTGTTACCATTTAATGTAGAGCAATGATCAAAACACCAAATTGTGCGTTCTTTTATGCTGGTTCGAATGAAAAATATTAAAATTTGACATTTTCAAAAATTATGTGTAAAAAACTCAAAAAACCCATTTTTGGGGTAAAACCCCCTCAAAATACCCCTTCAGATGGAGCGATATATGGCTGGTTTTCGATCTTAAATTCATAAATGTTACGTTACACGTTTATACCAAATTTCATCAAAATCGGATCATTTTTACGAGAGTTATCGTGCTCACGGACGCATATATATTTATATATATATATATATATATATATATATATATATACGGCCGCGCCACAGGTATATATATACAGTTTTGAACGAGTGGTGTTTTTGGCATCTGGGGACCTCAAAACGAAAATTTATCATGGTCCCGGGCCTAGGTCTTACCATGCCGACTACGGTAATAGCTTCTTCCCTATAGGGGAAATTCGCTAAAAACTGAAAGTATCTCATAATTAGTTACTTTTAACCTAAACAAATATACCTTGGTGGTTTGTAGTGGCTATAGCCCCTACAACAAAGTTATCCGATGACTTTTTAGTCCCCAAACATCGTGGAATGGTCCGGTAGAAGATTTGGAGAACCGTTGGCAAGCCATATAGAACTAATCTTTTCTCCATAAAAATAACATGACAGCTTCTGATGCCAGTGAGACATTGGTTTTACCTGAGGTCTGGGGAAAATAAATAACAAACCCTACCATAACCCTACCATTTGTATCTACCATTTTTTGGTACTAAATTATGGTATGGATTTAAGGTAAAATAAGGTCATAAAATAAAAATCGGGCTCCATGAAAAGCTTCTCCATCTACTTTTCTGTGAATTTTCCAAGTATCAGCCTTCTATATTGTAAGATAGCTTCAGAAACCTGCATAAATACAGTTATTTACAATCTTTTTTATTTCCCCTTACCCGCTTAAAACTAATTAAAAATATTATCTCCATATGATTAACATAGGAATTTTAAAGTCCTGTGGGGCGGAGCCCTTTGACTTCCTATGAGAGTTTGGGGGGAAATCCTTTCCTAATGAACCTTAAGAGTATACAACGTATATGACTGAACAGGGCCCCAAGCACCCACCCTATGGCCTCAGTGGGCCAGAGAACTCCCCACCCACTGGAACATCACGACAACGCACTTGAATAAATAAAATATCAAAGCTTTAATAGCTGCTGTTAATTAGTTATCATCCAGGACAAGTTTTTAGAACATTTCCTTTGGAAAAGTGAGCTGTCAGCATGACCCGCATGGTTAAATTTAAGCCCGGGACCACTATACAAGGGACCACTAAATCTTACCTCCAGATCACCATTTGAGGGACCGCTAAAAGGTATATGTATAAATTGATTCACTCTAGTAGTCACATTTATTGTCTGATTTACTTCAAATATGGAAAAGACATTCCTTTCCACTATCAGTTGGACAAGATCGTCAGGCAGAATTTCCGCACGTTAGCGTGCTCCGTGCGATCTCGTTATATGTTTAGATTAATCCAAATCTAAATCTGATTTTGTCTGGATGCACAGAAAAATAATGCTGAGTGACTTGTTAGATATAGCAATTTATACATCCTGTTTTTTAAGTTGAGTTCAAAAATAATAAAAAACTTCAACAACAATAACAGAAACCTAAAACAAATTTACTAAACACACTAACATTTTAAAAACTTGCTTATAACTCCCATGTACCCAACAGTCTGCTCTCAACAATAAATGTCTTCGGACGATGATAGCTGTGAAGCGAAACAGAGGATTTCGGGCCCGAATCGCATCTGGGTTGGCGGGGATAACAATTACCATATTGAGTTACCGGCGCCGGGATGGGTCTATTATACGCATTATGTGACGGAGAAAAGAAAACACGGGAGGGACAATGAAGCCCCCATGCGTAAGACAAAGTGAAGCGTTCAGCGGGGCGGCAGTAACCTCTCTGGGCACGTATTGACAGGGCCGCCGCCGCGCCACAAAAAAATCACCTCTCCTGGACTATTCAAATTTTGTGAGTGCTTTGGATTTTTTGTAAAAAAATCGTAGCACGAGATCATTGAAAACTTCACTTATAATTGGAACCTAAATTTTCATTCACACTATGTAGCGTTTGATTTGCATTAGTAATTCAAATAAGTCCATTTTATCTATGCTGTACATAAGCCTTATGATTATATTGTTGCTATTGTCAAATGATCTTAAGTGCCAACGTTCAGTTAATTTCCAACCTATTTGGAACTATTACCTATTTGGAATTATTAAATTTTGGTAATTCCATGAAAGGGTTTAATCTCAGTCCAAGAGCGGGTGGGGTGTACAGGGATAACACGCGTTCCCATAACCCCCAACCCCAGTCGCGGATGCTCCTACAGGCGACGCGTGGGCCGAATGCCGAGGTTCAGGACCGAGCAGTGGAGGTGAAGAGTGATCAGCTCATAACACGCGTTACCGTGGGCCCCCTACAAGTCTTTATTCGGTCGTCCTTTCATTTGTCACCATAATACGATTACGATGGATGGGAAGGAAGGGGACAGTTTGTTTAACAGAGAATGGAAGAGTTTCTGCGCCATTACGCCCAGCAGGTGGCACGCCCCCGAGAAAAAACGCGATTGTCGGGGTCTCAGGATCCCACAACGGGACTTTGACGGCTCAACCGCCCCGCGCCCTCGCCGCTCCGTCCGCAGGCCACAGCCGGAGTGCTTGGACGGTTTTATTAATTCTTAATCGTCATATATGTTCACTACAATGACCGGACATACACTTAAGGCGGTCCCACTCTTCTCGCGAACATGCCTGACCATTCGGCCGAACATTCTCCCGAATTCACTGAACATTCCGTCTCGTATGTTCCCGTATGTATTACAACGTTCGTGCAGCTCCCACACTTCTCGCGAACACTCCGAACATTCGGAGTTCGGCTGAATGTTCGGGCGTGTTCTCGAGAAGTGTGGGACCGCCTTAAAAATTTTGTTAATATGCTTTTCCTAGCTAAAATAAATACTCTATTGGTTCTTTTCATTTTGTTTATACTTGCAGTTTTGACAACACTTTGGATATTTTTGTCAAATTAATCAAACATCATTTTAGCTATCCAAACTTACTTATATTGTTGATTTTCATTGTTTTAATCATAGAGACTGAGGGGAGATTCGACTTTAACTGATTATAGTAAGTAATTTTGTTTAGATTAAAAGTTTGTTTTAATGGGAACTACATGTACTACTAAGTTCCACTGATCCTCTGACACTTTCTTCGGCCGATATTAGCGAACTGAGGCAACAGAGTAAACGAAAGCCGGATTTATCAGAACATTCTAAACCCAGTGTGCCTTGCCCAGGCTCGCATTTCCAATCGGTAAAGGCTTAGGCAGACTTGGCAGACTTGAAGTTGAGGAACAGTTTACGTTCTTGCCTTCTTGATTTCCTTTTTGAATCAAATCCCATGATTATTCTAGTAGTAAACACTTCTCCCCACATTCTTATGTACGATAATGTAAATCTTAATGAATCCAGGCATCCTTAACTAATGGACAATCCATGTTTGCCCAAGTTAACTAATCGATTGCCAGTAGGTCCACAGCCTCGCACAGCTGAACCAAATACAATAATATCAGCTGTTTGATCACAGCTGACGATTGTTGACAATATCAGCCGATAACGGAGGTGCTAAGCGGCTTGTGGCGCTATCAGCGAGTGGCATCTGAAACTGCGGCCCGATGCAGCAATCAGATTATACAACTGACAGTGATCATTACTGATTGATTAATTACACCAGGACGCAAGAGAGGTTGCGTTTCAGTTTTTACCTCTAGCATTGGTCGTTTCCACCAAGCGTATTCGGGAATCTCCAGAATAAATCAGCTATATCGAAAAAAGTAGCAAATCGCTTGAAAATGATTTCGCTTACTTAACTAGTAAAGGTAATGTAGGCCTAGTAGTAGGCCTAAAAGTATAAATAATTTAAATAGCATGTTACTTAAAAACTAGAAGACCTTCTGCTCGAACTCGAACAAACAATTTTCTCATGCTTTTGAATTTACAGCATCTCTTATTTGTACATAGTACATTGCTATTCCATTGGTATTCCAGTAGTTATTCAAATCTTGTCCTTTTAAAAACCTGCTTGAGTATTAAATGTTAAGATTAAAATATGATATAAATCTGTTATAAGTGCAGCTTCTATATTAGGATTTAATCGTGGTACTTATTAGATATGAGCCAAATCCTCTTTAATGATCTCTTCGTTTTCCGTAGATGGGTGGCCCGAAAATATTGAAGTTTTTGGATAGAAATGTTGGCGGAAAAAGCTCATTGGAAAGGACTCATTGCACGTAATCTTTAAACATATTCAGTGTAACATGAAATAGTGGAGATTTGTTTGAGGTGTACTGGTTTGAACAATTGTAAAAACTATAACCATTTTTATGTACTATTAAAAATGGTGTATGGATTTCAGTGTTTGATTTTTAATAATAATATGAGAAATAATAATAATAATGTGAGCATAAAATAAAATCTACCGAATTTGATTGAGGGTGCGCCCTACCTGCCTTCCACACGCTAAAATAAGGGTTTTGCATCCCCCACATTGTAGGCTCAATTGTTAACCAATTAAAAATAATTTGTTGTATTTCATTCACTAAATTTTCATCTATATATCATACGATTTAAAAATCATGATTTTAATTCAAAATAAGTGGTAGGCCATTAGTAAAGTTTTCAAATTAAGCATTTTTCTAAAGCTTCCTACGTAAGGAGAAAAATTATTTTGAAACAGCGTAATATACCTAGATTGGAATCTGAAAAGTGTGAAACTGCAAATAGTCTGGTAGAAATCTGTAAAATAACAGTGCGATTGAGGAGAACAAAAAGGTCTTCAAGTGTAAATACGCATGGCCCTGCTTGGTGGTGGCGCGGCGCTAAACAACATTGTGCGTATCGTTCAATCTGGGGTAGGGCACACCCTTAAGAGGAAAAATTATAAAAAGGATTTCGTGAAGAAAGAAAACATACCATTTTCACAAACACTTTAACAGCGGAAACCAATATTGATATTGTATTGCCCAATTTCGAGATAAGGGACACAGTATCTAGTGGCACGGTCGTGTCACGTCGCCAAGTCCACCACACGACCCGTGCTATACTAACACGAAGCAGAATGAGACGATTTTTCACTTCTCAAATTAGCGTATTACAGCCTTAAGTGAATCTGGCAGTGCATTTATATGCTAAACCCCTTCACTAAACACGAAAAATCACAACAGTTGGTTTAAGAAAAGTCTGAGAAGCGAGAAATTAACGTATAAAAGTAGCCTAAATCATGTAGTTTTGGCACTTTTCACAAATTGTCCACTTCATTTTGTTCATTAAGCCTAAGAACTTTATTTCTCATCAAACTTGAACGAAATTTCGCACAGACTTCTGTTTTTACTCACATATTACACTTTTGATACTAAATTGTAAGTTTGCAAACGCAATATTTTAAAACAAATTATATTAAATTCCACTTTCAAAATTGTTACTGAATTTGATGTCTGCTTTGTTTACATTTACTACGTAAACAAAAATCCAAGTATCGCATGTGTTCCAAAACAAATCTGATCAGCTGGCTTGTAAATTCAAATTAATCATTGAGTGAATTTAACCAAACAAAAGGTATAGAGGTAATGAAAATATTTTAATTCGTTTAAGCTATACATACTATAATACATCGAACATAACATAATATGCAATAAACATAATATCAAATCTAAAAACAAAGTCGGGTTAGTATGTTATTAGTTATATAAGTTAGTTTCACCAAACAGCTGTTATATAGATTATATCTAAACATACTTAAAAGGCATAAACATATGTTCATTATGGAAATACAAAATCTACTTGAATGGCATTTCAAGTTCTTTTGTCGATGCCGAAGTTAGTTCTGTATATATATATATATATATATATATATATATATATATATATATATATATATATATATATATATATATATAGGCGAGTGAGTGTAGCGAACGAGCTCAACCTGGAGGCGAGTGAGCCAAGCGAATAAGTTCATCTTCAAAATGAACGAGCATATTCTCCCTAAATAAAATTACTCAATAAGCACATTTTCAATAATTTAAAAGTCCATTCTAGAGGTTAGCTTTAAAACTGTGTTCTTGCTTCTTTACTGTGTTTTGTCAGTATTAACAGCTGTTATATGTTCAATTTAAATTTATTTTAATTTTGCCATAATTTTAACATTGTAACTTTGAGAGCTTAGGAGGCTAAGACCTGAAGGAGGACGTTTTCTAAAACCACAAAAGTCACATTAGTCGTTAAGGGGTTTCAAATAACATACAAACGATAGTATAATACATAATAGTTTCGCCTAAATAGACTTGTCACCAAAATTGGCATAATTTTTAATAAATAAGTCAGGGTATTGTTATTAATGGTTCAGTGGGTGTTGTAAAAGACTTTACTAAAGATGCTCACGATGCAATCAAAAACATTATTATAACTTTTAAAGACAGAGGTATTGAAATTCAAAGATCGTCCAAAAAATTTGAAGTAATTCCTGGAGCATTCGTTTTCCGAAAGCAGTTTTCTATTGCAGTAGCATAATATGCAATTACAATTCACAAAAGTCAGGGATTAACGCTTAACAGTTGTATTGTTGATGCTGGTTATGCAGTATTTTCATGTGGCCAAACATACGTAGTCTTCATATCGCGTGACTTCACTATTAATTCTAAACTTGACCCTCAAAATGTTAAGGCACAAGCATCAGCTATATCTGAAAATAATAGGTTCAAGGAGTGAGTACCGACCAGAATTAAAACAATTAAAAATTGGAATAAAATCTCAAGAAAAAATCCCTGGTCAAATCTGGCAAATTCATAATACTAAATTAGGAGCCATTCAAGACATTACTAACAATATAGACGAACTGGGAAATCTCGGTTTCAAAGAGGTTTATGGCGTGTCATGCTATGCAAATGTAGTTTTATAATGTATTTTCAACTGCCCACCAATCGTGACGTTAACAAACAATTACGACACCAATGCTCCACTAAAAAATGGTAATATCCTACCGAATGATAATTACCAGATTTTAAATTCTATAGATATTATAAATCAACTGGGACCACAATGTAATACAATTGAACAACAAGACTGTGCGGAATTTTTAAATTGCCTTATTTCGAATCATCAACCCCTGGAATTTCAATTCAGGCACTCAATAAAATTAACCACAAATGTTCAAACTGCAACCACATAACAACCAGCTACGACAGTAAATTTATATTCCATATTTTCATCCTAATCATCTTAAAAGAAAAGCCAATTTCGATTAACTACTCTGCAGTCAATTTATCGCCTGGTTCCCTCTTGCAGACTCTATATGCACAACTTGTGAAAATGATCACTATCCAACACTCATTGAGTAAGGTTTGCGTGCGTGCGTCCGTGTTTGCTTGCGACACTGATCTCAATAATGGCAGCAACGATTTCCTTAAAATGTTGGAAATAAATAATTTCTGGAATAAAAATAAGTTCTAGACAGGTCTCATCTCCAGGAAAAATCAAATAATGTAAAAATACACCCGTTGCAGCAAACCTGCATACTCAGCGAATTTAAAATGGTACTTCACTAAGTCATGAACCCACTTACCAACTTTCATCAAAGCGTATTCATAAATAAGCGAGATATGACATTGTATTTATCCTCCATAAGAAAAAATTAGGGCTGAGTATGCAGGTTTGCTGCATCAAGGACCAAGAAAATCTGTTTTTTATGCAAATACCAATGGATCACCACTAGATGAAGCAACATACCAAGTTTTACCAATTTATATTCATAAACAAGCAATATATCACATGTTTCTTATTCTTCATAAGAATAACATAGCTGCTGAGTACGCAAGTTTGATGCCATGGGGACAAAAAATGGATTTTGTATGCAAATATCAGTAAATCCCAACCATATGAAGCCACATACCGAGTTTCATTAATATATGCTCATTAATAAGCGATATATAAAATTTTGCTTATCCGCCATAAGATTAACATTGGACACAATATTTCGGTAACCAATTGACGTAGAGAAATAATCAAATTGTATGTTTTTTTAAGCTGGATTCGATAGTAAAAATTAAAATTTGATTAAAATGAAAATTAAATGTGAAAACTCCAAACCCCCCCCTTCGGATTGTGCGATTCGTCTGGTTTTCGAACTTATTCAAATAAATGGTACTTTACACATTTGTGCCAAATTTCATTAAGATCAGACCTTTTTTACGAGTTATCGTGCTTACGGACACACGGACACACACACACACACACACACACACACACACACACACACACACACACACACACACACACACACACACACACACACACACACACACACACACATACAAATTTTACCGAATGGTGTTTTTGGCATCTGGGGACCTCTAAATGAAAAGTTATCATGGTCTTGGGCTTAACTCTTACTATGCCACCTACGGTAATAGCTTTCTTACCTATAGGATAAATTCACTAAACAAAAATAGAAATTTAAAAAAATTATCATTGGGCTTATGGAGTTTAAAATAAAAACAAAAGAATTGTAACAGCTGTTTATAATCAATCAATGAACTGTCAAAGTAATACTCACGTTGTTTATGATTATTAACATGTATTTTCCTGAGAGCAGTGATTAAAACTGTTGAGTGAAGAGTAGAATATAGAGTATATATAGAGTATTAAAATAAAACAAAGGGACATTGAGCTATAAATAACAACTGGAGGGATCTAAAAATTTAGAAAAGAGGCAAATACCCAGTCTACAAATTGCAAAAATCAAAATTAATGGAGTTCTGTACAAATTTAAAAATGCGGTGTTCCATTTAGGAAACAGTTCAGCATCAGGGCATTACATAGCTTACATTCAAAACAAAAATAAGTGGATAGATGCAGATGATGAGAAAGTGAACGTCAAGAAATGCCCATATGGTGCAAAAAAAATATTATAATGTTTAAAAAACTGCCAGAAAATTCTAAAAACTATCTAGGTAATATTAAGGTAAATTAGTCTTAATTAATGTTCAATATATTATAATATTTTATCCTTGATATATATTTTGTTTTATTTCAACTTGAAATCTCATTTATAACAATTTTTAATAAACAATTATATAAAAAACAAATGATATCATACCCAAAAACACAAAGTGTTGACGGGTTGCCAAGTCCTAAAATTATATGATATCAAAATGTATTCCAAGTCAAAGATAGCACCTTTGATCTGAGATTGTTTATCACCACAAATTACTTAAATATGTTAAAATAACAATGCTCGAAAGATTGTTGGTTATTTTCTATCTGTTCTTGGCCAGCAGCTTCACTGATGCAAAATCTTTATTTTGAAATTTAAAAATCTAAATAAAGTATAGTTAAATATTATAATTGAATATTATAAAAATTTATTATCTGCTGGCCAAGAACAGATAGAAAATAACCAACAATCTTTCGAGCATTGTTATTTTAACATATTTAAGTAATTTGTGGTGATAAACAATCTCAGATCAAAGGTGCTATCTTTGACTTGGAATACATTTTGATATCATATAATTTTAGGACTTGGCAACCCGTCAACACTTTGTGTTTTTGGGTATGATTGTACTAACGAGTAACAACCAACTATTGGTCTATTGCTTTGTTTGATAAGGTTTGCGACGCATAGACGTGACGCATGCTCGGCGACGGCGCAGTGTGAGAGGCCCGCATGCGCAGGCTAGGCGCAGGTGTTCATGCGGGCATTGCCGATGCGCTGCGGTGGCGTTGCCTGATTGCCCTCAGATAAATGCTCTTGATTTGACCAGCACGAAGCGTGGAACAAGCAAAACGATATGTATGCAATTCAAATACAAAACATAATGAGAGAAGAGCATTTAAAACAGAGCTTTTTCTTCCTTTGGTTAAATAATTACTGTAATTGTTGGAGTTTCCAAAATCTCTGATTGTACAGTTATATTTCTAACTGTTGTTTCAGGGCAATGTAGCTCTGAAAATCACTAAAATCCCAAGAAAAAATGGTTTTACGACTTTCAATAAAATGCAGGTTGAAATTGCATGTCAATCATTCAAATGACTTATTCTTATTTCTTGATCATTTGGCATCCTTATCTCCTTAAATAAAACTATGTTAAATAAAACCATTTTAAAATTCAAACAAATATATTTCGTATTGAGTGTAAATTATAAATGTATTGGTTTGAATTTTAAAATTGTTTTATTAATATGGTTTTATATAAGAAGATGAGAGTGTCAAATGATTAAGAAAGAATATACTTACCATCTCCAACCAATGAATCATTCAGAAGAAAGACTTATTTTTCGGTCAGTGAAACTGTATATCTATAATAAATGATAACTGCGGCAATGATTTTGCTCTTGGTTACGTACGAAACGGTGGTTTCCCAACAACATTACCTGCTTTTAATTTTTACGGAGTTTCCATAAGAATCATTAAAAAATAAAGTAATTGGTTGGGATCAAATTCCGGTGAAGTTAGTTAAGATAGGATGGAATATTTACCAACTTACTTTCAAAAGGGTTTGTATTTTTCAAAATGGGAAAATGAATAGTTATCGTTTAGTTTCTGTTTTGTCAGTAATATTAAACGTTTTTCAAAGGGTGGTATGAATGGAGATTTTGTTTTCTGAAGAGAATTATGTTTTGTTTGCTAATGTAGTTGGTATGTTTTTAGAATTGGTAAACGTATTAATTTTGATATGTATGATTTGCTATGTCGAGATGAAATTCTTCTAGCTTAGAAATCACATTGAGTGATTGTGATTCATCCAAGGATTTTGATCGTGTTTTATGAGATCTTACTTGGAAAACTCGAATAATATAATTATTTTAGAAAGTTAGTTGAGTGTTGATTGAGATATTTTTTCTTCGATGAATCCCTAAGAATATAACCGAAAAGCAGGGCATTTCAGTTGGCGCTTCTCAAGGGGAAATTTTCGGTCCCATTTTTTTTGTCTGTATGAATGTCACAGACAGGAATATAGATGCTGATTAAATGCTTTATGCCAATGATACGACTGTAATTCCCAAGTTCTAATATAAGAACTTGAATGTGTGTAAAAAACGTTTTAAGTAGTCTTAAATCTCGTTTTCCAATGAATGAGTAATGTTGATAAACTAAAGAGAAACCAGTGTTTTTTTATTGCATTATTCAAAACATTATTATTATTATTATTATATTGCGTGGATTATTTTCTTCTGGATCATATAGAGATAGTTTAAAAATAGTAAATGCCAACCTTCTTTCTATTGATAATACTTTATGAAATTAATAATTTTCCTAATAAAAATAATACTTTTTAATATCCCAGTTTCAAATACATTGACCATCGTAAAGAACACAACAATAAAATTATTCTTAACAAGACCAAAACAAACATTATTAATGAGTGCCCGCCATTGCAGCAATAATTTCTCGAGGGGATGTTAGCAGCATTACCGGAACTAGCCACCGAGACGGAAGTGGTCGCTCGGCCAATGGGGGCCCAGACTGGAAACAAACGACTGAACATCGGACACATCCACAATTTATAATCCTCCATTTATTGTCGCGCTTTAGTGGCCGTACTTTATGGTTCGGCCAATGGGGTGTAAAACCAATATAAAACTCGAAATAGCCGGAAGAGTCCCGCTTGTGTGTTTCAAAATCGCGTTCGTGAAGAATGGGGCAGTTAATCGCTCTGGTTTTATAATTGCCTTTTTATGGGCAGGACGCTTAGACAGAGGAAATAGTATTGTGATTGATTTTATTCTTTTATTTTTAATATTTGTAAATAACTTTCATATAAAAAGTGTAAATGTTAAAAATGGGAAACTACTGCAAAGGATTGGCTTTACCCTATATCATTTTGGTAAACATTTCTCCGTGAACAGATCGTAATAACTGTTTATTTGCCAATATTTACAACTTTACGACGCAGAACAACCTATTGGAAATAAGTAAATACATTTTATTATTTATTTCGTTTAGCCAGTTTATACACTAGCAAAAAGTAGGAGCAGGTAAAGCACCATATATAGGCAATTGATTCTTGATACACATAAACAGACAGAGTTCTTCGAAGCAGGCACGGATACAGGGGGTCATGACCCCCAAAACCGTAGACCTTCACGTATTTTACCCATTTTCATCGTAAAGTTTATTATATTTTGACAGTTTATACATTTGCTTCCACTCACAACCCCCTCTAAAACGATAGTCTGTATCCGCCACTGCTTCAGAGAGATCATGTAAGATACAAATATTATATGAGGTATGATTCTTCAAATAATGTTTTCGATGGAGACATGTTTATAATATTTTTTTACTTGAAAATTACTGCAATTGAGTTTAGACGTTTTTAACCCCTGTAAATAATACACATTAGAGGTTAATTTGACTTAACACATTCAAATGATTGCACAATTGCTGATTAAGTGTTAAGCGTGAATATTTCTTTAACCACACGTAAAACAAAGTAGTAACTAAGTATTGAATAAGGTGAACATCACATTGGATAACCCTGTACTAGTACATTACATTCCAACCCAAGCTGCCAAGGTGTGTCTATCTAAGGTGTAGAGAGTGTAACAGTTTTAGATCTCGTGAACATCACATTGGATAACCCTGTACTAGTACCTCACATTCCAACCCAAGCTGCCAAGGTGTGTCTATCTAAGGTGTAGAGGGTGTAACAGTTTTAGATCTCGCGAACATCACATTGGATAACCCTGTACTAGTACCTCACATTCCAACCCAAGCTGCCAAGGTGTGTCTATCTAAGGTGTAGAGGGTGTAACAGTTTTAGATCTCGTGAACATCACATTGGATAACCCTGTACTAGTATCTCACATTACAACCCAAGCTGTCAAGGTGAGTCTATCTAAGGTGTAGAGGGTGTAACAGTTTTAGATCTCGTGAAAATCACATTGGATAACCCTGTACTAGTACCTCACATTCCAACCCAAGCTGCCAAGGTGTGTCTATCTAAGGTGTAGAGGGTGTAACAGTTTTAGATCTAACACGTGTAGTCAATTTTGCAATAAATTTAAAACGATTTAAGGCTTTCGATAGAGTTTGAGATTGGCGGATGATAAAGTTGACAATATATTCCCCCGGGTCGGGGTAGTACTTATCACAGCCCACAATCGGAGCTCGGTGGTCTTATCGCTATATTAGGCAGGTGCAGTTGTAAGTCGATACGCGGCTCACGACTGACAAGGTGTTTCTTGTAATTACCTACTGGCGAGTAAAACCGCTGGTTTATCCGAGGGCTGCCAGCACAGACGCGGGATCAGCCTCGGTATGGATTGCAACACAAATACTTTTAATCGATGACGAAATATTAGTGCAAATCGAACATGCTTATCGAAATGTAACTGCAAAGTTATATTACGATACTTTGTAGTGAATAGGTCAAACTATTATAGATAAGGTTAAGCCTATTCATTTGGTAGATTTTTGCCGTTCTAAAATATCAGATCTTAGTATGTTTATTTTTATGTCTAATCCACTGTTTTTAAGGCGTTAGATCACAACCCAAGCCTCTCAAAGTCGTGAGAGTTCTGATTTATGTATATTTAAATATATACATTTGTTATGTGCATTTAGTTTACTGCAATAACTTCAAAGGTACAGCAAAATGTCTATTAAGGTCACATATAGTGACCCCGTTGTTGAAACAATCACTCGATAAATGGGAATTTTTCTTTTTACAAATTAACAGGCCTTGCAATTTTGTAAACATTTTAAAACTTAAGATAAACTAGAACATCGAAAGTAAGTAATTAATCGCAAATCGTTTGGTAACCGATTTTGCACCATTAACAACTCACAAATCTGTATAGAATCAGAAACTGTAACCGGATAGGATGAGCCTGTCACTTCGCCCCGTTTTATGAGGGAAAGGCCCCTTCACTCCCCCCTCCACAAGCTGTTGCCCAGGTGCTCCCACCGATAGCGCCCTATTACTCATCATATGATTTATGCCACTGGGGAGGCTTCAAACATATGGCACCATTTATCGTTTTATAGTCCGTTATGATCACCCTCTATTTTATACTTAGAGATTTTTCAATCCGTTTATTCCGCTATTAAGTAAAGTTTTTATTTTAAATCGCATGTGTCATTTCGAACGTAACTCTATAATCTTTCATTTTAACCCGTAAACCTTTCTTTTAAATGAAAGTGATACCTTATTATCGTATTATCAGTATAGGTAGCTACTCATCTTTCACTTTTTCATTTGTGTTAATTATTTTAAACCTTTCAACTGCAAGTTGTGGAGTGATATTTACGTTACCTTATCACAACCAATGCCCGATGCCATTGCTCAGCTGTCTCAGCAGTGCACCGAACTCCTACACTCAGCGTCACTTGAGTAGGTAAAGTTGGGTAGGTAAAACTACTCCTCGTAGTGTTGCAGTCGAACTCCTTTAACTAATTCACAGTTTACAATCTTTACTTTTGAAATCGTACTTAAAATCGTACGATTACTTTCGCTGCATCAATCAATCCTACTGCATTAATTTTACTCCAGCTGAGTGCTCTTATTTCTTAAAATGAACAACCGATATTGCGTTGTTTTATTTATTGGTATCGGTATTTAATCTAAACAAATCTTTAACCGTGTCAGATGAAATAACAAGTAATTTGGAAGTAGATATAAGAAAATCAAGCACTTTAATTTAAGAAATAATTGCGGACATTTTCCGTCACTGATTAGTAAAAACAAACCTGTTAGGAAAAACAAAAAAAACTGTATGGTAAAAACAACTTTTGTTTTTACTAATTAGTGATGGAAAAGGCCTGAAATAATTTCTTAAATAAAATAAACTTACCATCGTAAACAATGAATGTTAAACAAAGAAGCATTTGAAGTCAGTAAAGTCATGAAAGTAACAGTGGAGACAACAAATGCAATGGGCCTTAAGTGTTGCAATTATGTCAACTAAATCAAAAAAATAAACAATCAATTTTCAAAACTGTTTATTGTAACCACAGATCATATAAGCACCCGAATTTACTTACAAATAATATTTGAAGTAACAATTATTATTGTTTTATATCATAAATAGCCATTATCCGTCACGGGGGTAACGCTCAGTGATTACTGAGTCAGTGAATGGTATTTGGCAAATGTAGGCAGACAGCTTACGAAGTTTACTTTCACCCCAACTAAACCAGGAAAGACGCCCTTGAAAGACGGTGGTCCGAACACGGAAAAATAGAAGAGCTTTTAAGACCCAGATCTTATCCGGTTGAGCAGTGGTGCGCATGACACAAAAACAACATTTTCGTAGCTAATTATTTTGTTTTGGGGAGCGCGGTGCGGCGCGGCACGAGCTGTTCTGGGCGAATGCGCCCCAATGCGGGGCTAAGGGTGGCGTCAGCCCCGGGACTATTGTCCTGCTGCAGCATGGCAGACTGTCGCCACTCGGGCAGGGTAGAAACTGTCCAAGTACTGAGGGGGGGAGGGGGTGCATATGTAGTTGTTCACTACTGCCAACTCCTCCATGTCGTACTAAAGGCGACATATTATTCTTATAGTTAAGGTTACTTAGTTTGATTTAATTGTATGTTTACAAGCCCCAGTAGGCTTTTCTCCTTTACATTGTGGTAATTTATATTTATATTATGTATAAACAATTTTTTAAATTAAATAAATTAATGGTATTTTATTACTAGGCGCTGCCCGTCATAAACTATACTGGGTGTAAAAAATTTCCGGAGTTTTGTTATTTGTTAAAATAAACAAATATCCTTATGGGGTATCGTTTGACGTTTTGAAATTGTGAGAGTCCCCTAGTTTACACCATTAGTTTTATTTACTTAGAGATCTTTAAAATTATTGCTCACTCAAAGGGGGATTATATTAAAGATAATCGTAAGTTGCCCCCAAAATCCCTCATTTTTGGGGGACTCTCAAGCATTTCAACAATGTGAAAATATACTACGGTTTAATTTACTGTATCACTACCCAAAGGATATTTGTAAATTTTAACAAATCAAAACAATTAAAGCGGTGTCCGGGCCTTTTTTCACCCGCTTTACAATCTCTGCACTAACTTGTAAATCTCTCACCAAAAAATGTGGGATTACAAAGGATAATCAATGATTTATTGCACGGTTTAAATAATGACAAACACTGTAAAAATAGTGCGGTCTAAACAAATTATTAGTGGCTATAAAAGATAGTGGGCGGAATTCACGAACTCTCCTCCAAGCTTCCTTACCTTCCTCAATCCGTCCTCCGCCGTTCCTTCAACCTCCCTCAAGGAACTGTGTAAGAAGCGTTTAAGGGAGGTTAAAGACCGGTTGGAGGATGGTTGGAGGAAATGGTCTTACACCTGATTCGTAAAATCAAAACAAAGCATATATAGGTCATGTTGTTGACAGCAAATAGATGCCCCGTTGGTATACAGTTTCTAACGGTTTAACCTTAACATATAATACAACCTAATATAATATAATATAACCTATATATAGTTTATTAGATCCATTGTCCGTACATTTTATTGAATTTTTATATAGATATCATTTTGGTATATCCTTACTCCTAAATCTGATTTTCAATTCTAGTCAATTCTTCAGGGTGAATCTTACAGCTGGGTTTGAATATGTTGACAATTCATCGGTACCTTTTGATGGACTTTTTCACAGGACAATATGAATATGAATTACAAGTTTTGAATGTTTAAACAATTTTTATCAGAGAGTGTCTTATTTAAAACCTTATGTTATGCATTATTTGATTAATATTATTTTAATATTAATTTTGTTTATGATATATATGCTCCAACAAAGTAGCCCTACGTTGTAGGCTATGTAAAGTTTAACTGCGGATACGGTGAATTAAGGCTATAAGATTGATGATAAACTAACTGTTGCTTAATTTATTGAACAAAAAGCATTAATAGCTTTTTAATGGAAATTTCCCAAGCTTGTTTATTAGAGATAGCAGTATAAGTATAGGCGTAACATAAGAGGAAAAAGGGCGTAGGCCTATTAAGCTACCTTCGAAGATATAAACCAACACTGACGCACATTTAGGCTTAGGCCTCTCGTGCAATATTATGAGAAATCATATAGTCTAGATAAAAAATAAAATGCGACTATCATATAGTCTAGGTTTATTAAATGTATTAGTGGATGTTCATATTTCTTTGAGACGAGTTTTAAAATCCTATATATTACAAAACTGTTGTCAAAACTAAAGATAGTGACCCTGACCGTTCTACTGGGTCGATTTGCATGATTATTTTTTAAATTACAGGTAATTATGCCTAGATATGTCATCACCCATCCAAACTAACATATCGTCAATGTGCTTTGCCCCAGTGGCTCTTAAAGTTCCAATCCCATGTTAATCTTATGGAGCTTATAAATTAAAAACTAAAGGCAGCGAACCTGACCATTATACTGGGTCGATTTGCATGATCATTTTTTTAAATGACAGTTAATTATGCTCAGTTACAGTTAATATGTCATCACCCATTCAAACTAACATTTCGTCAATGGGCTTTACCCCAGTGGCTCTTAAAGTTCCCATGTTAATCTTATGGAGTAATTTGTTTACATCAGATAATTACTTAAAACATATGTTAATTAAATAAGAGGGTTCATTTGGTTTGCCAAAGAATAATGCAGCAAAAAATACAACTCCTTTCTTTTTCTCCTATCTACAGGTGTTAATATTTTTCTTAGTATCATCATTGACTATAAAAAGTCAATGGTATCATCTTTCTTGTATATTAAAAAACGTTTGCCAAAACTAAAGACAGCGACCTTGACCGTTCTACTAGACCAATTTACTTGATATATGTCTCATTTTTGTTGTAACTACCTCTAGATGTGTCATCAGACATTTAAAAAAGATTTTGTTCACTTGGCTTTTCGTTACGCTTATACCAATTTTTTAGAAAGGGAACAAAACAGTCATTCTGGCCGATATACCCAACCGATTTTACTCCCACATGGCTCAATTTGTTCAGAGATATGTGTAGATTCATTTTGAGACAATTATGGGTAACTTCTTTGGGGTTAACTTAGAGATATACTTATTACAATGACCTAAGTACACGCGGGCCAAAAGTTTATAACAGCGAGCCTGACCATACTAATGGACCGATTTAGCTTATATATGTCTTATTTTATTTGTAACTACCTCTATATGTGCCATCAAACATTGAAAAAAAATTAATATCTGATTTGCTCTTTTCGATTAAATTCTAAAATATTAAAAATACTATCATTACAATTTTTATTTTGTATAGTATATTCAAATTATAGAAATTAACATAAGTGTTTTCATAAAATCTATCTATACTTATTTAATAGGCAAGCAGGTTTTTCGTGACAATCACTCCTCCTAAACTACTGAACCGATTTTCAAGTTTTTGGTGTCATTGGAAAGAGCCTAACGTGAAGTTGTGCAGGAAACTTTTTTAATAGAGAAATAATTTGTGAGTGAGGCCCTGGGGCTCCTTAAAGTTGAGTTTTTTCTCATAAGCTCAACACTGGAAAAAAATATAAGTTTTAAGCAATCAGCTGGATAGAGTACACACAGTTAATCAGCAGGCCATGTTGGCTTTGGAACGGTAACAAAATATTTATACGGGAATGTCAGTATAATATTACGTTGTGATCGCGAGCGAAGCCGCGACTGGCTGCTAGTTATATTTAAACCGCCTGATAATTATAATCAGCTGATTATTATTTGTTTTGAAGGTTACTAAGGCATACTTTTAAATATCAGCTGATAATTTAGTCATACTAAAAAATGTTTTCATCCCAATCTCCCTTCACTAATCTTTCATAATCTTCAGATTTATTAAAAACTAATAAATTCAATATGAAGTCCTCCTTATTATGAGCAAAGCAAGCAAGCGGCGCCTTGCGCTGCATGGGGGTACTCTAGTAACAACTTAACATCATTTAAGAAATGCCAGAATATCGGTTTAACTCCTCTTAAATTTGTAAATATGCACTTTTTTGAGTGCAGGACAAACAATTTTGACTATTTACTCTCGATGGCACTTTTATGTTTGCAATCAAAGAACTTTATTACTTTTATCTCCCTAAAAACGATTTTTTACAACTCGATTTCACTTGATTTGTTTCACTTTAAACTTTGACGTATAATATGTAAATAAATAATAAACAAATGTGGTAATACGCATACACGATGGCCAATTGAGTTTAACTAACGCATGAAAAACTACAAAATAACTACTGCCGGATATCTCAAATTTTCATAGAAAACGCATAGTTCATATATATATATATATATATATATATATATATATATATATATATATGATATATATATAATTATATATATATATATATAATTAAAACGAAATCAGCTATTAGCAAAACTATCATTGAAAGTTATCTTGTCGAGTATATTATTACAATTCATCTGGAATCGAAAAAAGGAGTACATTAATTTTGCTTTGTTTGGATACCAGCACTGACGATGTATTGATATTTAAGGAACGTCTGTGAATTCGGGATTTTCATTTGAGAATAGTTGGAGGGTGTTTGGAGGAAGGTTTATGGAAGGTCGGAGGCCGGATCAAGGTAGGTTAAAGGTAAGGAAGCTTTCGGAGGAGCGATCGTGAATTCCGCCCAGTATTTTGTTTTTACACTCCGACAAATGATTTTGTATCATTAAATCATATTTCCCCCTTAATAAACTCAAAATGCTTAAACCAGTAGGAAATAAAACAGGTATGTCAAACTAATTCAGACAATTGTGCAGGTACCTGATATTACAGTATTTTCTGTAGTTTAGGGATGATGGAAATTCATTTTTTTAAGGATTAAGAAAAGACATGAGATTCCCAACATGTAACGTAAGCTTGGAATTTAATCGAGTTTTAACGAAAATTTTAAATCGCTGTCGCTGTAAAATTGTTAGACCTTAAAGTTAATCTTCTACCTGATGACAAGAGTACTTGTTTGTAATTGGTTGGGTCTGAGATTCCTATGGACAGGTATTTGAGAGTATTAAATATGTGGGGGGTCCAATATAATGAATTTGTTGGTACATTCTTGATTTAATTGTGACTAGTAAACCGGTCGCGGCTTCGCTCGCGATCATCATTTATAAATATTGTGTTACCGTTTCAAAGCCAACATGGCCTGCTGATTAACTGTGTTTACTCTATCTAGCTGATTGCTTAAAACTTATAGTTATTTCCCAATGTTAAGCTTATGGGAAAAAAACTCAACTTTAATGGACCCCAGGGCTTCACTCACAAATTATTTCTCTGTAAAAAAGGTTTCCTGCACAACTTCACGTTAGGCTCTTTCCAATGACACCAAAAACATGAAAATCGGTTCAGTAGTTTAAGAGGAGTGATTGTCACAAAAAACCTGCTCGCCTATTAAATAAGTATAGATAATAATATTTCCATAAACAAATAATTGGTAAAAAACAATCCAAATGCTCTGTTGTACATTTTCATTTTAAGTAAGACTCCAAGACTGATACACTATTCACTAGAATATTTTTAAACCCCAGGAAAGTACAGGAATCTGACCTTTACGCCAAATCAACCGCAAGATTTCATTACGGTTGAGTCGTAGTCCGGTATAAACGAGTTGGCAGCCACCTTTGACCTAAGGACCTGCTTGCCAAGACAGTCCATAAGTACGTTGTGCATTATAATGCCGGGCAGCTGTGTAATGATTTTATTGCAGCTCTGCATTTTACTGGAGTCACCCGTTTTCCACTACGTTTGCTATTCCTGGATGGCTAAGATTAGTGTTAGGCCTACAGTGTGGCTGCGACAGCGCTCCCGCTGTCATCGGTGTGGGTTTCCTTCAACTCAAGCTCAACAGTTAAAACAACAAACAGTTTTATTTTTGTTTAGGATTAGAAGTAAAACAATAACGGATATCTGTAAAAGTAAAATCACAACGGCCATTAAATACTAAAACTCGAATGAGCGTTTGGGGGGACCAAACGCTTCGTCCCAAGTCAAGAAAAAATTTAACGATAGGGTGAGTGAATCCTTTCATTTTCAACGATTATAAATAAAAAAATTATAAATGTGTATTGGTCTGTTCATTTTGCATATACAGTATCGTGGGACTCTGGCAACTAGAGTGAACTATATAAGGTTTAATAATTATATGCTTAAACAAATTTATTTCGTTATTATCAGTTTTGTAAAAGATGCCCTGTTATGTACGAGTATTACATACCACAATTGAATTTATGGCAGCCCTCCTTATGAACTTGTCCCAATATGTTTCGAGCAACCTTTCAAATAGAACTGATGTAAATACAAATAGAACAATCTCAAAAGTATGATTATTTTTTTCATCTGATATTCTCCTCAATTCATAAGCTCAATCTGCGATATATTTCTTGAATATTTTAGTGGTCCCATATTCTAGAATGTTTAGAAAAATAAATTTATTGTAAAAAAATATAACGCACTGACTGATTTAGCATCAACGCATTAGGAGTACAAAAATCATAAAAATGTCTCATTCAGCCAGAAATCCCATTCAGTAGAATGTTTCCCACAGCCGGCTCATAAGGCGGTCCCTGGGGTGAGATTATAGGGCGCCGTGGGAGGCTACGGGAGGCGTTTTGATTGCATTATCGCTGTCCCGCTTGTGGGACTGTTTCAGTGTGAATCGGTGCTGCTTATTCACTTACCAGTAGGGTGTTAACATCTCGCTCGGTCATGGAGATGGTAGACTTCACGTTATTCTCTGTGTTGAGTTGTATGAGACAATAGGGAAACAGCTAAAGCAATGACATGTACTGCATTATATTAGAATAAAGTTTTTTTTTTTTTTAATCTGGGATGAGGAATTTATTCTGCTTTAAACTGTTTGCATGTAGCTCAACCAAATAACTATACAGTATGACAAATAGGAAAGTTGGAAGAAATGCTAAAAAATTTTTATCTTATTGATTCACAGCAAATCATTTAACGTAAAATGAATTTTGATGGTCTGAAATTTATTTAATTTAACGATAATTTATACCCCGAAGATCAATCTTAAAATACAAAGGCGAAAGCGCTTGGTTCTTCATCAAACGTTTTCTAACATCCCGTAATGCTGGAGGTGAAATGTGGCATACAGATTCTCTAGGTCTAACACAAGATATGTAAAGGTTTTTATACCGATTTTATCGTAGTGCTCTGCCCTACGGGTCGTCAAAGATCCAATATTAATTTGATTAGTGTTCTGTTATACAATGTATTCGGCTAATCAGTGTATTCGGCTATACAATGTATTCGGCCTACATCATATAAGACCAAATTGATTAAAACATAACGTTTCAAGGGTTTGGACAGTTTAAAAAATTTAAACAATTCCAATAGCTTTAATTAATGTCCAAAAAATAATGAATTTGAATTTGAAAGAAATGCACTTTTAGTATTTTTCCAATAGCAACATACCATTACCTAGCAAACATAATACTGTAAATACCAGCTACTGAACATTTTGTTATCGAGACTTTATCTAGAGAGGAAAGGAGGGACTGATTATTTAATGATAGTGGATCCTCAATTGAGAGGGTCGGAAGACAGAGCGGACAAAGCCCCGTTCACGGACCAGAGGAGCTCAATGTGCCGCCACCGTCACCTTAATCCGATCTGAAACCTAAAAACTGGCAACGTTTTTTGCCGTCAGGTCGCGTTTGGGCTACAATGGGAGTGAATGGCTCTTTGTGGCTAATGGAGATCTCTTGACCTCTCGCTAGAGTCTCTTGATTTACGCCGGGTTGAACGACTGGCTGCTTTTGTTGCCGGGTATTAAAAGGTCTTGTGAAATATTGGGGTGGAGAAAATACTGCGAGGGTGAGAGTCTTTGATAGAAATTGTGAATGATTTTGATGTGTAGTAGAATGCAGTGATTTATTGCTTGTATATGTTAAAGCTACTGTAGTAAAATTGCAGCCAGAAAATAGCCATGTAGTTAATTTACCTTACTTAAACAAACCTGCGTAGTCAGCGAATTTCTAATGCACAATATATGTCTTAATACCACATAAAGCCGCATACCAAGTTTCATAAATATATATTCACATATAAGCGATAAATACAATTTTAATTATTCTCCATAAGAATAACATTGGTCCGATTTTTCTGGTTTTCAAACTTAAAGTCATGAATGTCTCTTTACACATCTGAGCCAAATTTCATCAAAATCTGAAATTTTTTACACAAGTTACCGCATTCACAGACACACACACACACACACACACACACACACACACACACACACACACACACACACACACACACACACACACACACACACACACACACACACACACACACATACACACACACACATATATGTGTATACATATATATAAATTTGAACAAATAGTGTTTTTGGCATCTGGGGACCTCAAAATAAAAAATTATCATGGTCTCGGGTTCAAGTCTTACCATGAGATCTTCGGTAATAGCTTCTTCCCTATAGGGGAAATTCGCTAAAAAAGTCAGACTACACGATACAGATTCTAATAATTATTTCACTATAATTTGGAAAACTCATAAACAATTTAAAATAGTAGCCCGAACTCATGAAAATATGGAAACATGTATTGATTGTAAACGTTTTATCAAAGCCCAGTTCCTTCAAGGAAGAAGTCAAATATATTGTTTATGAATTATTTATATATTTATATATATATATATATATATATATATATTTATTTATTTAAACCACTAGCTGTTATTAGACCGTCAAAAATTACGGGCTTAGAACATAAATAAACATTGTTCATTAGTTATGAAATGAATTTGGTGGCTTAAAAATTGCTCTTTAAAAACTTAGATTTAAAACGCTAATTTTGAATCGCATGTAATAAAATTGGAATCCGCCATATAAAATTTATATTTTGACGTGTTCGAATGAATATTTTAATCTACAATATGTTGGTGCTTTATTACAGCAACACCAACATATAAACATATTACAGCAAGCCCTGCAATACCCAGTTGCGACATGGTCATAACCTATGAATTTTTTCAGTTAACAAATTGACGTTATTTAAACGCCCTTAGAATATAACATGTAGTGTTTGTGTTTACAATCAAGAAAAGTAATACAAATATTTAAAAATCTGTATGTGGGTGTTCTATCGTTTTTGTAAAATAAAATGTCTGAAAATAAAGTCTTTGAATCTTATTTTCAGAAAAAAACTGTGGCATGCATCAACTTCCCCAATGCCCCTATAAGAGAATCCAACTTCAGGCATGATGACGATTCAGCTCACTGTATCTACTAAGTGAACTGAAATTAAAAGAACAATAAAACACTGTTTCAAGGTCATGGATGACAATAGTTTGTCATAACGATCCTGTTTTCTTGTAATCACCTAGAATCAGCATAATTTCGTTTGTTCTTATTCTGAATAGAAAATATCCCTGATTCACTTGGAAACTGATCAAAATTACGAACTTTTTTAGAGGTTCCCATCCAAGACTCGTTTTTAAACTTGTCTTTTTACTAATAAATATTTAAAATGCTCTTTCTTTATCTATCATTCACATAGGTACATACATTTTAATAAACACAAACCCTTATTGAGTCTGAAGGCGTAGCCATGTATTGATTGCATCACAATTCTGGTAATTTTTAATGCAGAAAGTCAGATTTAGTGGGTTACTTTGAGCTAGAATGGTAGAAATCTGTCCTTAATATCGTCCACCATTCGCCCTTATACAGTGTTACAACTCCTGCATCATGCCAACCTCAATGGCCTGACCTAATTATCTATTTAGTAAATAGATAATTTGTTCCTGAACCTCTAAATAGGTATATAAATGTGTTTTAATGGCTTGTGGATTCTACATTACCCTGAACGTCCGCGTCCCTTTGCTGTAGGCCATTAATCCTGGCTAGAAGTTGGTCTTAATAGTATCAAGTATTGTACTATAAAAGGCATTTCACTCATACTCACATAGTTATTTCATGACCTTATTGCCTATTAGCCTTACAAAACATTCGAATAAATGTGTAAAGTGTGTGATGTCGTTTTAGTCTAGTGGATTGCAGCTTGAGACAGTAGTACTGTGACACTCCGATGACAACAATGGCCCTGTTTAGATCTCAGCAACTTTCACTCTCAGATAAATGACTAACTAGATAAATGGCTTAAACATTTTATAACATTAATTAACATTTTTTTCATACGAATGCAATACTTAAACAATGGATTAATTGAGAAGAACAATATAGGTGATTGAAAGTTAATATCTTGTTTGGCCAGCTTATGTGCATATTAAATTAGGGGTCAATATCCTGATTCTCATGAAGAAAACTCGTCCTACCAAATTTTTTGAACCTAATAAAAGTTAGCTTTCATGAAAATGCAACTATGTCAATACGTTAATGAAAGAGAGGGATAAAGGAGGACGGGAGACCGCACAGCTAGGACGGGCGGTCGCGGTCTCTAGCTACGGCGGAAACTCGATACACGGTGTCGATGTCTCTGGCAGAGACAGACACTGCGGTCACCGGCTCTCTACGTCTCTGACTGCTGTAACACTCACCAATGGTCCTAGCAACCTATAATGGTTTGAATTTAGGGATTTACACCATTACTCTGTAGCATGGCAGACAACATCATCTCGTCTTCTTGTGGGTTGAAAATGTAACCAAAAATATATTTTATGAAAAGTATTTAAATAATAGGGATACTATTTTTGTTATTAGTTCATATGTCAGCTCAAACATAAAACGTCGAGAATCGTACAAACTACTTAGTCACCCCTAAGCATAGAGCTGTTAGACCAGTCTTTACCACCTCAAATACTCATGATGAATACCACCGTTGTAATGCTACCAAGTGCTTAATTAAACTGACCACCGCGAATCAATAAGAACTTTCAGTGTAAGAATGTGGACTGAAACATGTGTTATTGCAATAGTATAGGGAAATACCTCAAAATAAAAGTTTAACAAAGCCAAATTATTAACTAATTTTATAACATTATTAACACATTTTTTAATTTTTTTTTACTTTAGTTTCAAATTAGTCGCATCTAAAGTTGTTTAATCGAGCCATTTTAATTTTTAACTAAGAATTTAAACGATATTGAACTATAATCTACAATGCAATCTGAAACTACACTGTAAGGACCAGTTAGTTTTTGATCAAACATTTATTTACAAAATAAATTATGGTGTATGTTTGTTATACAAATACATATTTCAAATACCACACACGGGGTGGTAAAGTTAATAGTAATCTTAAATGAGCTAACGAATTAATTGAGCTTAAATTAACAATATTTAAGATTTTATGATCAATTTTATACGTAAGAATAACACATTTTATACAATCACTCTAAGTGCATGTAGATATCAGCCTATAAAGCTTGAGAGTACAAGGGATATTAAATAATCAAACAAGTTTCAATAATAATTTAAATAAATTTAATTAAGTACTTAAGAACCGTTGTTAAAACTATCTATACATTGCTAAGTGATTCGATCCCGGGAAAGCTCGCCCAAAGCTATGTACAAAACTATATAGGAAACACTAGATAATATACAAGGGACAGATCACTAAAAATAAATCACAACACAGCTGTCTTTGGTCATTTTCACTTCACTTCACCACCGTTTAGTCCAATATAAGTACAATGTACTTATGTGTATTGGGGTGCAGTGTCGAATACATGTCACCCTAGGTAAAGGGATCTTCATTGCGCAAAGGTTTTGGCAAGGGATCATAATCGTAAAATATACTCAAATGTAAAGCTTCTTATAAAAACAATCAATATAATTTAAAGTAAAACCTCTTTTAATCAATCTGGTTATTTAATTAGATTGTAAGTATAGAATAGCTAATGGGTGTTATAAGCTATTGTTCATTCGAATGTGCAACAGAATATACACACAAATTCTGTTTAAGTGTCGGTACTTGATTCGTGTTTTATAGATAGCATTTGAATAAACCAACCAAGCTAGATCACTGCTTGATCTACTTCGGTTTGAAGTCTTTGTCAACGTTTACTTGTTTTATAGGTTTGTTCGGCATAGTCATGTGGTTTCCAATAAATATAAAAAAGCTTCAGTGAGCTTCTAACTAAAAATATCCATTATGCACAATCGAGTAAAATACCGAGAACACGTAAAAAGGTGTGCTATTCGATGTCCCTCATTATTAAAGAAGAGTTTTATATCCATATTAAAATAACTAATCTTGTAAATTTCAAATAAATTAACGGCTGAAATAATTATACAAATATATTACAACATGATATTGAACTATTTAGTTTTAATAAATCAAATAAACCACACAAACTATTGCTTACATCTTCTTTACAAATGTTGAATATAAATCGAACGTGCTTTGAGTATCGATATTTCGAGGTTTAAAAGTTTGGATGGTAATAAACTTAGATTGTTGCTATTGAACACTAAATAGAACATATTGAAAATGTAAGTTAAAACAAAATTCAATACAAAGTAATTATCTTCTTCAGTAGAAATATGATGGTAAAATTAATAATAAATGGGGATACTTGTCCTATGTTATATTATTTATATACTCACTGTTATTATTCAAAGGAACCTAAAACATAAGGAAAGTTCTGTCAATAACGTCAAATTATATTACATTATGCAAAGCTCCATAGTTTTAAAGATGTTTTATAAATAAATATGCAGCGTTCAATAATTATTTCGGTCTAATTAAAAATATTAATTTAAGGTTACTCTTTGCTTAATTGAATTGTTCTATAAACTGTTACCTCATGACGTTTGTAGTTCCTCTTTTTCCGTGGTTACAATGCAAACTAATGAAGTAATCCAGTAACAAAAAATAACTCTATAAAACACTATATAAAAAAAACACAAAAAACAATTTCGGGAGTAAATTTATTGCTGCCTGATACACAGTACGGTCGGTCAGGATGTCTCCATGGCATCTTTCGCACCTTAATGTAGTTATAGATAAGGCTACAGCTTATTTACTTTATGTATGTCTGTCAACGTCAGAGGTGTAGATAAATTAAAATATGTCTTACAAAACTGAAAAATGATTGCTCCAAATCAATTTCTTTGCTACTTAGGTTAAACCCAAAATAAATTTGTTTAAACGTCCTGTATTTGATTGTAGACTAACGGGGTTTCAGGCGTCACAAGACACAGCTGATGCCACGGAGCTCTACTGACCGACTGGGAAGTCTCTGTCTTTCGTCACTAAGTGTTCGTCGTGCCTCACTCACTGTGTCGCACATAGTCTGTAAACGTGTTCGCTGTGCTACTGGGCGTATGGGGAGGTGGCCCCGTAGCCAGCGACCCACTGTCACAAGCTGTGGTAGTCATGGAGGAGGCCCTGGGGGGCGCCGTGGTCGTGGCTGGGAGCGCCGCTGTGGGGGAGCCCCATGCTCTGGTAGGCGGCCGCCGCGTTGGACATGACCGTGGCCTGGAGGCTGGCGACGCTGGGCTTGAGCTCTCCCACCCCCACGCCGACGCCGACGCCCACGCCTACTCCCCCGGCCGCGGAGAACAGGTCGTGGTGGCCTAGCGGGTCCTGGAACAGAGGAAACGGTCGTGTCAGATGAAAAAGGCAGTTATACTCTAGAAAACAATGGCTAGGAAGTAAGTGGGGAGTAATATGGTATAGGGGGAATGAAATTGCGAAAAATAAATAAAAAAAGTATATAAGTATAAAACATGGTATGATAAAATACTTTGATTAACGAAACAGAATATTGATTGCATACCCTTTTTGCAAATTTTCTTGCTAAAAGATTGAAAATAGCCATGTGATAGGTAGAGGTTACATACAATATAACCTAAATGAAAAAGATACTTGCATTTACATAATTTCCACCTAATGTTTAATGGCAAAAATAAATAGTAAGTTAAGACTCTAGACGTTTTGAAGGATATATGTTTGGTTTTTAAAAAATAAGAGTTCTAATCACCACCAATCACTGTCCGTTGTATAAATAATTGAAGTCCCTCCTGAATGAGTAACACGTTTACATTTTAAGATTCACGTTTGGGTCATGTCCACAGTCAACCTAGACTATATAATACGATGCACGAGTGTTATGTTATGACTAGTTTAAAAAACTGGCCATTTAATATTAAAATTTCGTTTTGCGGGGCATTCACAAACAGAACCTGTTAATCTAAAATGAGAAACAACATTTTTCTATAATTGCTCCCAAAGTGCTTCTGTAAGATCTAAAACTCATCGTAAAACATGTTTTCTCTTTAGCGAGCGATAAACTCTTTTTCTATCACTGCGCCTTACTTTTCCGCTCGTTGGAGTTGTACTGACCAGCTGATTGATTGTTACTTTGGACCAAGCTGACTCGGTGTTTATAACCTCAAAATTGTGAATTCAGCAAAGAAGAAGGACAATTTTTGAATGTTTTTTATCAAAAATTATCCAAAATTGCGGTTGTATAAATTGTGCTTGCAATTCAAATGTAAAATTATTTTTCGATTTCGAGAAAATCCCGCCTAGTTTACAAATCCATTTCAAATAAAAAAACAGAAGCCTACATTACATTTTTAAGTAGGCTTCTGGGTTTTTTTGCGAAACAAGTATATAGAAGTGTTTAGGAAATTGTCCGTACTTTATGAACTACACCAACCAATTGTGTTTGGAAATAGACCGATTATACACCAGACACGATTTCCCCACCTTTTTTGAGAAGCCAAAACAAACTTTGAGTTTGCGTAATCAATGTAAAGATCTTTGTACAACTAAATCTAAAATCCCATTGGTGAATTTTAATATTTAACACCTCGTTAAAAATATTTAGTTGTGCAGATGGTTAAATAATAAAAGTCGGACATAGTTTGTAATATATGGTGGACAAATTCAAAGTTTGTCAAAAACTGGATTTTAAGTTAACATTTGATTTCGTTTTATCATTTTTTTAAATTCTTTATATCGATTTGGAGAATACTCTTTTGAAAAATAAGAAAAGTGTAAATGATTCAATTGCACAACTAAATCTAAAAGTTCGACAATGCTGATTTGAATTATTTAACACCACATTAGAAACCTGTAACTGTACAAATGATTAAATGATTATGAAAAATATAAATTGGTCATCATTTATGGGGGAGGGAAATCGTAAAACTGTCCCCGAGAGAAAATAAGATAACAGTAAGTTTAATATTCACATCCATCCAAATTTTGAACCAGTTTTATCAGTTATATTACATGTTTATGCATGATACCAATATGTAAGATATTTTCTAAGCTTTAGGAATATTATTTAGCCGATTTCACCACCGTTTCTGAGGTTTAGATAACACATATAAACTACCTACTAAATTTCAAAATATAATGAGAGTTCTAGGGCAGCTAAATTTAGAGTTTTAACTGACCAATTATTAAATGCGACATTGGAAACCTCTAATTAGACATATGGTTGAATAATTACGAAAATCTGGCATTCTGTAATTTATAGGGAAAAAAGTGACATGTATAAAGAAGATTCAATAGTCATTCGTTAAAACCGAATATAACAGTTATTGGAGTCCGTTGTATTTTTAACTACAACGCTTTATTGCTGGTTGAACTTTAAGTTATTAATTTTATGTTAAACACATTTTTTAATAGTTCTTTTAATCTTACAAGCATTTTTAATTTGTCACTGTGGTCATTATCTGTATTCAAAACATGTGTAAACATATTTGTCTCTCAATTACGTCTAAGGCTTCTGCAGGGCGGAGGAATGGCTGCCTACCTACACCTGAGCTTCGGTTGACGAGGGTGGTGGTAATTAATACTGAAACATAATCTGTCGAACGGTTGTGGGGAAGCGAGGGAAAAATTCTAAGGTTTCAGCACGTCCGCTCGGTTGCCTCAGGCCGAGGCCTCCCCGGCCTCACCACCATCCTCCATCCTCGGCCGCGCACCGAGGGTGAGATAGGCTGGGGACATCGGTTGGACGATACGAATGTGTAGGTTTAAAGTCAACATTTAATGTTCTCATTGTCTCATGTCTTAAGTCGTAATATGTAATGCAACTTTTATTTGTGGAAACGTTTTCAGTGTTTTCGTAAAGTAGAATAATCAAGATATCTTTGGGAATGAGTATCCTCAGGAAGAAACCGGCTATGATGAAAATAAAAATAAAAACACCGTCGCTTTGAAAAAGTATCGGAAAAATTTGAAAGTTTTAACAAATCTTCTGCCTTAAACCTAGCTTGAGTCATTTAAGTGTTGGTAGTAATGATGATTGTATATGACTACTACTAGGGACAAATTTGATGCCCTATATACATGATGATTTTTAAGTACCATACCCTCTCTAGGGTTTTTTTGTAAACATGAATAATTGAATTGAAAGAGGCAAATTTTGCCAATAGATATTGGACCTAAGACAAAATGCTCAGGACGAACTCATTGACACTTCAACTCCAATAGAGAACGGCCGTAAGGAGTCAGAAGAAAGTCCTAATACTAAGTATGGGTTGAGTCGTACATGAAATTGAGAAAGATAAAGGTTATCTATTTAATAGAACATAAAATGTCACTAACCTAACCAGAAACGGACCACAACAATTTCCGATACAGTGGTCTTTTTGAGGTCCAGTTTGTGACAATGTGTAAGGCCATTAACATGATAATTTGACGTATGCTTCCCTGAAACATAGGTCTATGGTCTTCCAATATAGGAAGTCATGTATGGTAGGCATCGGTCATATTATACGTAATTCTGAGGTACTTATACATTATTACTAATTTCAAAAACCCGTACCAGAAAAGAAATATTGCAGAAGAAATCATAACTATTTGGTTTTACTATTCTGTTCTAGTAACGTTTTTACGGTCTGATCGATGTCAAATTGTGGGCATTGTGTTCTAATAAATAAGATTTTTAATTTTACATACTTCAACCTATACTCATATTCAAGGATATTTTATGAATGTAGCCATCCCCTAATGGAGATTAATAGAAATGAAATACTTTAAAAATCCCGTTTAGGAATATTATTGGCTTTACTCTTCAAACTCAAGTTATATAAAATAAACTAAAGGTGCAAGGGAATTTAGCTCATCCTCACCCTCCGCAATATTATACTAGTAACGTAAAGTACAATGTCATTGTTTACCTGGGGCAGCATGGAGTGCGCCATGGAGGTCTTGTGGGGTAGGTCGACGCCGTCTACACTCTCGGAGGACGATGAGTCCAGCGCCGAGGACGGCCCCGCGGTCACCACCTTGTCCCCGCCTTCGCCCGCGCCACTGGGGCTGCGACCAGGGGTCCTGCGACAGACACTCAGATGTAGACAACGGGGCGACCACAAGTAATGGATAGATACATCCCAGACAAATATTTAAATAGAAAACTGTATAAGCAATAAAGGTAGACTAAAGTCTTTTTTTATTGTTAAAGTTGAAAGAAAGATTTTCTGGGCGGATATATACAGGGAAAATGTGCATTCCAACAGGAACGTTGTAGCTTCAGGTATACTTTACACTCATAAGCTGAAGCTTCAGCTAAATGTAAACCGTGTCAATTTAATAAATAATTAAAAACTTTTTGACTAGCCTGCGATGGAGCCTGATGTAATAATTAAGGGATTTAAAGAAAAAGTCATGTAGCTCTTCAAAATATATTCACACTTGCATTGTACACCCTTAAAAGACCGTAAACATTCATAAAACGTCCGATTTCAATCGGTCATTTGATCCTGATGATCGGTGTGAACGATGGAAATCGATTGTCTTGTATCATCTGTTGTGTATACTTACCGCCTTGTATGCGAGTCCAGTACAAGCGCAATTACATATTGAAATGGTTTAAGTATTTTTAGTCATTATCTCCAATGTGGAGTCTCCATAACTTTTCGAATAACGCAAAATCTAAAAAAGTTGTATAGCCTATTGTGTATCAACCCACACATATTGAAAATAATCACCATAATAGCCCGAAATAAATATATAATATAAGCAATAAAGAAACATTTCACCAAATATGTTTTTAATATATGTTTTTATCAGTAGGTATTTAAGACTAATAAAAACGTAATAGATTAGTTTGGTGGAGTTTAGGTGTAAACCCGAAGAAACTCATAATTTTGGTTATTGTAGTTGCAATACTTAACAAGAAATATCATTTACCACCAGCGAAGCTAATGCACAAGTTAACTTTGCAACTGAAGGGTCTTGCGTGCAACATTAAACTATGTGTTTTAGTTTACAATTATAAAAAATATATATACTAATTATTTTTACCTTTAATGCAATTATTTTCAATCACCGCATCTGTTTTTTATGTTGGCTGTTTATAAATATGTTTTCTCAGTTAATAAATTACAAGACAATACTTCCCATTAATTTTGACACTAATTGCAAGTCCCCTCATATAAACGACATAAAATATTCACTCACTACTGTAACCTAACAGGGTGTTAATAGGTGATATTAGGAGGGGGATTGAAAATGCATTTACCGTTTTTAGTCTTAAAGAGATGAGGAACTTAGTTCTTAACACTTTGTCTAATAATGTAGTAAGTATCTCATCAAAATCTTATTGATGGTGTCCAAGTAAATACTAACTTTAGCAAATTTCATCTGTAGGACTATTGTCGTAGTCGGTTTGGTAAGACCTTGGCCCGGAACCATGACAACGTTTCGTTTTGAGGTTTCCAGATGCCAAAAACACTTTTCGTTCAAATGTATTTATATATACATATAGTATCTCTTATTTATGGACATCAATAAAACATTGTATGTTTTCAATGGCTATTGATATTTTCATAAAAACCCATTTCTTTGTTCTTGTTAGAGGAAGATCCTTTTATTTATACTCCACAAGAATAACCCTAAGGCTGAGTAGTTTTCTTCCAACAAGAACAAAGAAATGGGTTTTTATGAAAATATCAATGGCCATTGATAACATACAGTGTTTTATTAATTGATGTCCATAAATAAGAGACACTATATGTATATATAAATACATTTGAACGAAAAGTGTTTTTGGCATCTGGAAACCTCAAAACAAAACGTTGTCATGGTTCCGGGCCAAGGTCTTACCAAACCGACTACGACATTGGTCATACAGATGAAATTTGCTAAAGTTAATATTTACTTGGATATATATATATATATATATATATATATATATATATATATATATATATATATATATATATATATCTTACTTATAAAAATATTTCTATGAAACTAAGTTGAGCTATGATGTAATTAGGTACATAAAAATAGTCATTAGAAAATCTCTAAGTACCCATTATAAATTTACTGCGACGGGAGTATTTTATATGACATACAATATATTTAAAGCAAAAATGAAGTTGAACTAAATGTGAGTTTCTATTGAATTTAAAATGTTTACATTTAAAATTTAAAAATTTGAATTTAAAATTGTATCAGCAATACATACTTTTTAATTTTAAAAACCTGACTGAAAGGTAATATATTAATTGCACTAACAATAGCTGTCAGAGTAGTTTACAGGGTGACGTTAGGGGGCGGTGAGTTGTTACGTGTCCCCGCGGAACGTGGCATGTGGCATGTAGCGCACAGCATATAGAATGTAGCTCGGCATATACGCGTGTCACGGCGGGCGGGGAGGGGGGAAACAAGTAATGTCCGTGTCCGTACAGAAACCTGCCAATAAAACTACTATTACATCACGGCCCGACAGATAAATCGTTTGGCCGCTGCACCGCAATAAAACAAAATGGCGGCCGCGCCACCCGCAGACACACTTTATTTAATTTGCACGCTACAATTTAACCGAACTAATGAGAGGACAAGGGTCTAAACGCCGCCAATTATAAGGCGCTGTTTGCCCAACACTCAGATTTATCGACGGCCCGACTCCAACTCACCGCAGCTACACTATAATTATCTGTTTAGGAATTGGTCGTGATTAATGCCGCCTGTTGACGCGTCCCCTCCTAATGAGAGCTAAGAAATACTTTTAAGGCGATGAATTTTCAACTGTGGCGCAAGTAGCTGGTAGTCTTGCGATTTTAAAGGGATTTTGCATTAGTATTATTGTTATTTATTTTATTTTTTTTGGGGGGGAGGTTTTATCACGTATTTTTTGCATTTTAAATTTATGCAGTCTTTATTATGTATAAGTGATGGGGTTTAGCCCTAATAGTTACTCATTCAACGAGTTGTTCAAAAAGGTTCTTGCTGATTTGTTAATGTTGATTATTGTAATCTTAGATAATGAAACTTATATCGATTAACAATCATCACTATTTATACAATTAAAATAATCATTCAGCTTACCCTTTGTATAATGATAAAGGAATCGCCCAAATGTCATTACAAATTATACAATAATTGTAAACATAATATTAAAAAAATATGTTTGTAATATATGGGTTTAAACTAAAATTTTAAAGATTTTTTACTACAATTTTATCCAACCCAATTCTATTCTTCTGACTAAATTAACTGTGGAACTGTGGACAAACGTTACATGTGCGAAGTCAACACTACCAGTTTAAATTACTTTAAAGGAAGTTCAAAATTAGAAGGACCTGCTGATCAAACTCGAGCAAATGTTCCTTTTGATTCTGAATTGTCAACATCAGAAACTCACTATTCTAACACTCGACCAAATATTCCTCTTGCTTCTGAATTGTCAACATCAGAAACTCACTATTCTAACACTCGAGCAAATATTCCTCTTGCTTCTGAATTGTCAACATCAGAAACTCACTATTCTAACACTCGAGCAAATATTCCTCTTGCTTCTGAATTGTCAACATCAGAAACTCACTATTCTAACACTCGAGTAAATATTCCTCTTGCTTCTGAATTGTCAACATCAGAAACTCACTATTCTAACACTCGAGCAAATATTCCTCTTGCTTCTCAATTGTCAACATCAGAAACTCACTATTCTAACATTAATATGGTTTCTTTGGAGAATGTATTATATTTCCTTGCAGTCAAACTGATATGTTTTATTAATTTATCAATAACTGTTTCAGTTACAGTTATATACATTGAATACATATACAATTCAAGTTATATATATATATTCTTCCATAAGGTTTAATTTGAAATATAAGGCTTGTGGAGTGGGGTCCTGATGACAAATATGAATTACACGAGATTTCGTTTAACCGACTCCATAACCTCTAATTGAATACATGAAAAACCTTCAGTTCTATAGTTCCTCAGATGAAGTATGCTTGTACATTACATTTTAAGATATACATTAAAACTAAATATATTTCAATACAAAGGATATATTATCTTCAAAGAATGTAGATTTTTGGGTCTACGTTTTCATGAATTAAAGAAAGATTAACTCATTCGATGAACTATTTAATTCCACGCGCCAAATATAGCATCAATGCAGAAATTGCTTTGTTGGACTATAGACATTTATTAGACCTACCACATAAAGCCTTTCAAACGAGAATCTAATTAATTACAATCGTAAAACACCACTCTCTCTCTCTCCAAAAACCTGCAGAAATATATGAACCAAAACTAAAACTTGTAAATTCTGTTCTTGCACTGAAGTCACAAGTAGCACTGAGGGAAGCGTTTCACTCGACCACCAGATGTCTGAATTAACTGCATTTTCGCGTGTGAAACCAGTGAACTGGCTTGAGAAGATGAATGAATGGACGTAGTTGAGCAACCTTACGTCACTCATTAGAACAAACTGCATTAAGCTGGTCAGTTCATTCAGTAACATCTGGTCGACTTGACACCAATCATGAAATGTACGCCTCTTCCGTAACCTCTCGCACAACCCCCGCCCTCTCTAATCACCGAGTAATTGTGATTAATACCCTGTAAATGTTGAAATCACTACTGTGGTAGGGCCATACTACAGTTTAAATGTAAATCAGTTATACAAACTAAATTAATAAAAAACACTTCAAAACGTATATCACAGACTGAACACGGGATTCGACAACAGTTCTAAATAGTTTTGTACAAGTTTATATTTCCTATTAATAATATGTGTTTCGTTTAATTGAAAATTGTCTGTTTTCATGGCAAGTTCAGTACCAAGAGTAGAACATTTGTGTTTGTTGATAAACACATGTTAGTAGTTAGTTTATGTTAGTAAACGAAGTTAGGATCTTGTTTATTATCAATGAATTTCCGAATGAAATACGAAACAAACTTTATTATTATTATTATTATAAATTTAATCAAAGCTGCTTATCACCTGTTTTGTCGTAACTAAACCTTTTATTCAATTTGTGTCACAAAAAAAAACACATAATTACGTTACACGTTAGTATACAAGAAAAACTAACAATGCCTAATATGTATATTTTAATAATGTGCCGGTATTTAAAAATCAACATACATCCACAGTTAAATATTTCACACTATAAAGGGTTCTTTATCTTACTGTAAGGCTCACGATAAGTTTATTCCAAGATGAAAGACAAACGTGGGTGAGCGCAGCGGCATTGTAGGTGTATGAAGGGAGCTTGTTGCTTAACTGCAGAACGTCACGGTCAGTTTGTCCGCTCTATGGAGCGATGAAGGTCCTCTCTAATCTAGTATTCAGAAATAATAACCTAGGTCGTAAATGTTAGCGTGAAATGTTGCAACGTAGCCAAAACGTCTCTACTGAAACGGAAATATGCATCTCTGTGACTCTACCTCAGAAAGTTAGAAAACAGGTACTGCTTATAACACGTATGATAACAGATTAAAACTCCCTTAAAACCTTAGTAAATTTATAAGACAATTAATAATTAATAATTAATTAATTAATAATTAATAAAACATATTCGCGTTTAGCTAAAACTGCAACCCTAACTCATGACGCCTAAATATAATATTATAAATATTACATTAATGAGAACCATAACACAAATAAACATTAATAATATTTACTACAGTATAAAGTAAACTGTATAATATATTGCTCTGTTTTGGAATGATCGTGAACAGGGAGTATGGTTTTTATACGTTTTTTAAATTTTTCTTATGATAAAGCAACATTATATTTTGTATCCGATCTACCTGGGTTTTTTGCCAAGGATTTAAAAAAATTTATTCATTATTTTAGACTATGTAAAGGACATAATTACAATTTAAAGCTATACAAACCAAATTTAGTCTGTCTGTAACTAAAGTTTTAAGTTATTTCCATAAGTTAATTAAGTAACTACGTATACAGTTCAATTTTTGCCCAATAAAGTGTTATGGAGGACCCCTCTTGCTGCTCTTTGCAGCATTGTTTTAACTCCTCAAGACGACTATCGTTTACCAACTACCACTTCAAATAAAATTATTTTAAGGATTACAAATTCAAGATCTTCCAAAAGTAGATCAAGTTTACAGGTGACAATTCAAAATACTTTATTCAGTTGAGACATATTAGATCGAGTTGTTGATCACCCTAATATTATTATAACGGATGAATTAACTCCTAAACATAATTATTCTTGTAATAACTTCACAAACTATACAACTCTTTGAGTAAATAAACAATATTTTACGTGTTAAAATCTAATTCAGAAGAGATGAGATAAATTACAACATTAATAATAAATGAATTATTTTAATGTTGTATGAACTACTATAGCAGACTCATTGCGGCTACGCCCGCCTAATTTATAATAAAGAGAATGAATCGTAAAGTGACTTGTGTAGTGCTGCTTCGCTCGGGGATCCTGGAAACCCATACGTTTTAAAAATGTCTCCACGGTAACAATAAACAAATCAATATTCATTAGAATATTTAAACTTAGAGGGGTAGCGTATTTACCCTTCACATGACATACCTTCATGTGAATTCTAGACTTAATCGGTTAAGTAATATTTCGAGTTAGGCCGGAAAATACATGACAACGGAACCCTCCTTCAGCATACCAGAAAGGTCTTAGGTGGAGTCCTAAAACATTTTCGGAACCGGAATGTGCTTTTTTAAAAAGTAACATTGTTTATGCTCCCATTTCAATGACTGTAAAAATGGTATGTTTGTGCTACCTTTCAATGTTTATATCAATAAAAACGAGAACTTTCACTACCTGTGGGGCAGAGCCTTACGGTAAAATCTGTATCAAACCCTTTGCATTTCCAATTCAGAAAAGAGTTAGTGTATTAAATTTCAGCTTTCTAGCTAGATCAATTGTTTCAGAATTAGTAATGAGTGGAGTGAGTCAACTGTCAGGGGACGGAACTCTGAAATATTTGCGGAACTGGAATAGGCTATTTTTGCTCTTGCATATTCGATTTACGAACAAAGAACTCTAGTTTATGTTGTCATATCGTCAAATTAACTCAATGTCTACAAAAGTAATACGAGCACTTTGGCAACCCGAGGGCAGAGCCCTACAATAAAATATGTATAAAAATGGTTAAAAATTATTTTATTTATTTAATTTAAATAAAAACCTCAACTGCCCGTCACCATAGACTATTGACCTGTGCGGTGAACTAAAGACAGCGAGGTACCATAACGGCATTAGTCACATGGGCAAGCCATAGGTGACCGCTCATGATCTTACAGGAGTCGGCAGGGACCGGGATCAAACCAGCCACGTCTGACTTACTATTCAGGCACTTTACCTCTGAGCTACTGCGTTCGGTATAATTGTATTTTGAAGTCATGGGTTGTAGCCCTAAAAGATTTTGGAAAGGAAATAAGTTTACGTTTTATTTTCATATATTAGATATGTGCCGATACCAAATTACAGATCGCAAATATCCAGTAATGTCATAAGATTACCATAACAGTCCAGTAGAATGGAGGCCTCTACAATTTTTTAAAACCAGCCTTATTGCATCATGCCATTGCACCATACAAAATGTCAGCTTCATAGGCATTGCCATTTTTTAGATATAGTGATTGAGATATTAAGATATATTAGCATTTGTAAATGTAGTCAGATATGTAGAAATATAGTTTGGAAGTCCACACAATAAATTTATTTTCCACACTATTTCTTTTCTTTGTAACAAATCTTCACTCGATTCTTTTCATATACAAAAGCTATTTGTTGAATTAATATTCTTAAATTATCATCTGATCCAATGTTATGTTCATGGGAATAACATAGGATATTTGACAACCCGTGGGTCAGAGACTTGAGATAAATTCTCAAAACCCAGCCATATTACTCATCTAAACTCTACAGCATAAGATAAACCATCATGCCAAATTTCAGCTTCACAGTCCTTATGGTGTTTTAGATCAAGTGATTATGGCTAAGTGTATTCGGCTTGTACAGTATAGGTATAGATTAAAAACAAATTAAACATACATAACAAAATAGAGATATATATTCCAAATTTAGAGGTGTTTCAATACTTTTAAAACTTCTGTGGTAAAATGTTATTCTAGCCAAAAACAGTGTTGACGGGTTGCCAAGTCCTAAAAAGATATTATATCAAAATGTTCCAAGTCAAGTATAGCATCGTTAGTCTGGTATTATTTATCATCACAAATTCCTTAATATGTTAAAATAACAATGCTCGAAAGATTGTTGTTATTTTGTATCTGTTCTTGGCCAGCGGCTAATGTATATTTAATACTTAATAATAATTGTTAACTTTATTTATATTTTTAATTATCAAGTTAAAGATTTTAGATACAGAACGGATAAAAAATAACAACAATCTGTTGAGCATTGTTATTGTAACATTTTTAAGGAATTTGTGACGATAAACCATGTCAGATTAACGATGCTATACTTGACTTGGAATACATTTTGTTATCATATCTTTTTAAGACTTGGCAACCCGTCAAAATTTTGTGTTTTTGGGTATGATATCACTGTTTTTATTTTGATTATTTTTTAGTGTTTTAAAACATATTATAGATTGTTCCTATATGTAAGCTATAGCGTCGAAATAAAACAAAATATATGTAAAGGAAAAATGTAATATCATGTTGCCCATCTTTGAACATTTTATATTTGCAAAGTCTCCGTGAGGAAAACGGGAAACAAAGTAGCAAATTTTAATCTTGTAATAACAGAATGTTACTGAATTTAAATCCAAATGCTCTTATAAATGTGCGCTTATACAAGACGTGATAATATTTACTGTTTTAACCGATAGTTTTGCTGTCAGCAAATGTTTGTGACTCTTTGTGAACATACCCAATTATTTAAAAATAATAAAACAATTATGTTTCAAAAACTAAGAATATGATGTTATTACATCAAGATATGATATAATATGATATTGTTTACATCAGGTTATTATAAACCTGATGTCTGATAATTCCTTAATGTCCTTATAGTGTTAGCATCATCGGTGTATGCACACCTTTAGCATTCCTCTATAAGTAGGCTAGGTTAGGGTTTTTGTTAAAATATCTAAATAATTTGCATTCCCGTTCCGCATGTCCAGATAAATCATGTGTGTTTATTTTTTATAAACTAACCTAGCCTAACCCAGGGACACACAATAAGCTTCGGTTGACGTGTGAGGATCTTTGAATCTTTGGATCTCTGAATCCGTCCCTTTAACAACACATAAACATAAACATAACCCAGTGGCATTCGGTCCTGTAAAAATTATACTCCGTGTATGGACAAAAGAATGGATAATATAAGGAAGGTATGGATATTATAGTGGCTAATTCATTATTATTGTAAAAAGAGGATTACGAATGATGTAACTTTACCCTACTTTAACATTTTCATAATAAACAATTATCATACAGTAGTCGATTTAAATTACTGCTGACATTAAATACTTTACTGAATTTCCCAAATTAAAATTAAAATAATACTTGCGTATAACTTGATCTACCTTATTTACAGATATAAAAATAAACAAATTAAATAATTCACATTTTAACAATATTATCCATGCTCTAACAATATATTTTATAGAGTTTTTGTTTTTAAAAGTACACAGTAGTATCACACAAAAAACAGATTATAACAACTGATATATAATCTCCAATTGCACTCTCTGCTGGAAAGAGTACAAATAAATAAATTTACTACAAATCTGTTTATTGAGGAAATAAGTCGATTTTGATGACAAGTCTATATGAACCTATCGTGTATTAAATGATCGGTTATGTGTTATTTGAAAGCCCTTAACGACTAGATGTGCATTTTGGGGTTTTGGAAACAATCCACTTTCAGGGCTTAGCTTAGCCCTATAAGCTACAATGTTAACATTATGGCAGCATTAAAATCGATCATAATTGAACATATAACAGCTGTTGATACTGACAAAACACATTAAAGAAGCCAGAACAGCTGTTTCAAGCTAACCTATGGAATGACATCACAATATAAACTACTAGAACCTTATGTGAGCTGGGTAATGACAAAAGAAAAATGTTTGCTCAATTCGAGCAACATGATTCGCTTGTATATTGTTAAAAGAATTCCCCACATGCAAATTTTCCTCCCCATGAACTTTCTAATCTCAAATTTGCAAATTTTAAAATTTTATGGAGTTATTTCATTTAGTGAGAAGTTGCATGTAATAGGAATACTTAATTATAAAACAATAACATACAATAATCATTAATGGGCCATTGTGGAAAACATGTTATGATCTTTAAAAAACGGGATGAACGTGTTTTTGCCTACGACACATTGTAAGCAAGTTATTAAGGAAATAGTAAAAGAAGTACAATTTTTATACGATTTTTTTCAAGATGGCGAAAAAAGCACAAGGGCTACCAGGTCGAAACTTGGATTTTTCATCATGGGGTCAATACATTTAACATAACTGAAAATCTAAATTACTCCACCTTTTGCATGGCATTATTAGGATAATTCTACTAAGCTATAGGTATAAATTAAAAAAAACAAATCAAACAAATATAACAAAAAAGAAAAATATACTCCAAATACAGAGGTGTTTCAATAATTTTTTTCAATTTTTGTTGTAAAATGTGACATCCAAACAATAATTTCCTAAGGTTAATTCAAATATGGCAACCATTTTCTCTGTACATAAAACGAACGATATAGAGAACATACAGGTAAAATAATTTAACTACTAATTTTGATGTAAGGGAAGTTCTAAAAATAACCGTGTAATGGGTGCGGTTGTCTTGTGTTTGGGGGGTGGGAGCGTTTGGGGCAACTCGTCATCGACTAAATAAACACAAGTGCGCGGATCCCCTCAGCACTTTATGTGGCGGACTAGGGCTTCTTCCATCCAATTTATCTAAGCCTGTTTAGCCAACTCAAACAATAATTTGGACAGACATTGCCTTCCCCCACCCACGAATCATCACTCAATCTACATACTGTGCCCTCCCCCCACCGTAGGTATCGAGTTACCACCATCACAAGACACTGATGAAATAAACCTCAATCAACACTCCGCCTGGCAATGATGGAATACTTACACTCACTTAAACACGGGGGTTCAGTCGCTAGGGATTTCTGTGTTTATGCTCCAAGAGTTCATCAACATGTGTTGAAAAATCCAGCACGACTGATGAGCATTAGTGACGGCAGAAATGCCCCGATGGAAACGTTGCAGAATTAAATAAGGCTCAATTTAATATTTCAGCTTAAAAGTCGAGGTATTATATTTAGTTTTCAATTCCACGTTTTAAATATGTGAGCACAGCGGGATTTTTTACGCACTGTGAACGGGAATTGGGCTTTCGTTAAAACAAAATATTGAATATATTGTTCAATATTAGTGCGATCTGAAACAAAATTGTTCATTTTGTTGAAAATTTAATGTGATTGTTTCTATTACATACAAAAATACCCAAACACGTGATCAGTTTTCAACGAAAGTTTAATTTAATCAGATTAGTACTAAGTTTGTTGCCTATCCATTATACAAGTATTGAATATATCTATTGCGCGAACTCAGCAAAGACTTTTTCAACTATATTACCATCATCAATATGCTTAAAAGCAGAAGTACGAACTTATTTTTTTATTGTTATTAGGTAACTCAATAAATGACCGAGTGTCAAATGTTTTTCCCACTTCTCGCCACTATGGGTACTTAACTTTGTAGAATACCGATCCATGAGAGGTAGATATTTGTCTGTGTCCGGTCTATTCTGCTGCGCCGGCGCCGCGCCGCGCATTGCAAGGGGTGTCAGGATCACGCTTTGCAGCTGATACGTAGCCTCTAAAGTTAAAATATTATAATAAAGAGAAATCATTTATCTACTGATGCAGTTTTTTATCTTTTATTATTACTAAGTGTATTTTTTACAGTCTTTCGAAATGTAGAAACAAGAGCATAGTTAAAAACTGTTTAAACTAAGAACAAAATCATTTTTTAAATGTGTAAAATCCAGAAAGAGTAGCGTATTTATTCTTCTTTCATTACTCATTTTAGCGAATTTCCGCTATAGGGAAGAAGCTATTACTGTAGGTCTCATGGTAAGACTTAAGCCCGAGACCATGATAACTTTTCATTTTGAGGTCCCTAGATGCCAAAAACACCATTCGTTCAAATTGTTTTTTTTTTTGGGTTTCCACATGTATTTTTTTTAATCAAATTTTAATTTTCACAATTGAATTCAGCATAAAAAACAAACAATTTGGTATCTTGATAATTGCTCTACGTCAATTTGTTACTGAGATATTGAAAGTGCTATACACAGTACGTTGTCTAATGTTATTCTTATGGAGAAAAAGAAAAATTGTATATCTCGGTTATTTATGAACATAAACTGACAAAATTTGGTATATGGCTTCATCTGGTTGTGGTTTATTGTTGATTGCACAAAAAAATTTTGCCTATGGTTCCCGTAGCAGCAAACCTAGTTACTCGGTCCCCATGTTATTCTTATGGAAAATAATTAAAATGTTATATATCGCTTATTTATGAATGTATATGGATATAACTTGGTATGTGACTTCACTTAGCTGAGTTCTATTGATATTTGCATAAAAACCCATTATTTTGTGTCCCTTGTTTCAGCAAACCTGCGTACTCACCCCCAATGTTATTCTTATGGAGAATAATTAATATTTTAAATATCGCTTGTTTGTGAATATATTTCTTATGAATCCTGTTAAGTGTCTTAATGTGTTATGTTATAATTCATTGTAAATTCCCTGAGTATGCAGGTTTGCTGCGACGGGGGTATTTTAAGTGTTGAGATCAGAAGCATTGTACCCGTAAATGGTAATCTTGCGGAGCTTTGAAACGATCCTTTTCCCCGTCTTAGCAATGCATAGGCAGGGCCAGGGGTTTTGTCTTTCAAGCAGGGCTATATCCAATGACTGTACATTTCCCTTAGTTAAAATTAACTTTAAGACCGTCATAACTGGCAGCTGAGCATTCCCATATAATTGAAACAATAGCTGCAATTACATCGGTACTAACTAAATATGCAGTTTGGTACAGCCGATTGGTTTTCATATCAAACTGCACAGAGAGATACATTTTAAGGAAGCAATACTTTTAAAACGTATACACTTGACAAAACGAAGACGGATGTCGTTATACGAATAATTACCACACGAGTATTGGCATTCAGATCAAATTAGTAGGAAAAACAAGAACAATGGATTATTGTGTAATGAATGAATAGAGTTTTGCCAACTGAGTCAATTTTGTGGTTCTCATTATCGGTTGGCTAAGGACATTGTTGTGAAACAAAAGTCTCAACCACAAGGTTTGTACAAAATGTTCGTGTTATATACTTTTTAAATTAATACTGTTGTATCAAAACATTAAAATGATATGAACACTGATTCATTACTACACTTTCCAATAACAATAAAATAGATAGGTAACAATTTGTATTTAAGAAAATGTGTTTTTTTCCAATTTGGACGGATTATAATTTTGTAATATACTTGCTTAACGTATTAAAATTGATTATTTTCCAAGAAATATTCTTCAAATAAGATTTACAACCACCTTAAAATTTCTTTGAATATTTTGAAAGTTTTAATTTCATCTTTGAACTCTTCCGAAGGACACTTCCAAAACTGTATAGCCGTAAAAGATGGATTTTTGTAGAATATTATAGATTGTGGGATTCTTTCATAAATGTACAGTTATTTATGGTATTGTAGGTAAAGTTACCTCCAAAACGTGGGTAATAGCCAACTTTGACTTTTTACGTAGAATACGAGCTCTATTTATTGACAATATAAGGTGAATTGTAACATCTATTTCAATGGTTTGCTGGAAATTAGTATCGTTGAATCGATTTATGATAGACCCTTCTTATATAAAAAACACAGAATAGATCAAAACACACGTGTCAGATCTTCCTCAGTGGGTATAAATGCATCTTAAAACCTCCAGTTAAACTTATAATTTAAAAATATTTGACCTTTTTCATCCATATTTTTCTCTCTAAAATGTATCAGCTCAAGCGATAATTCATCTTTAAAATTATAAGTAGTTTTGACAAATAATTGGTTTATTTGAAAAATTTGGTTTTGTGTGCACAGTAGCGATTCATAGCAAGCAATGTTTTGAAAACAGACATACGGGTGTATTTAATTAAATATTTTTCTTAAATATTTTTCATGTAATAGTAAAGTTATTATTTTCGGGTTGTTTCAAATCCGAGCTTATAACAATATAGTGCCTCTTCACGAACACATAACATTCACTTGAAATTCCAGATTAAACATACTAACCTTTTAATAAACATAATTGTAATCCACTTTTAGTTTTATAATTCTCAAATATTGTCTTTGAAATTAGGGACATAAAAAACTTTTGGGAAAAAAGTGCATCATAAAAGATGGTGGGTCATATTCCGGATTAGGAACTGATATAAAGAGTAATATAACGAACTGAGCTTCAAACCACGTCTTCATCATACATTCTTCATTCTTCATTCATACTTCTTCGCCATTTGCATTATTTTTACACACTTGGTAAGAAGCGCTTTGCAGCGGCGTCAGCGTCATTTTGCAGCACGTTTAAGCAGAGTATGAACTCAAACGGAGCAGTTCACACGTGAGGCGTCGCAGCGGCAGTGCATGCTCCGTTTGTGTACATGCTCTGCCTAAACGTGCTGCAAAATGAAGCTGCGTTGACGCCGCTGCAAAGCTCTCGTGTGAACCCGGCCAAACAGTTTATACACTCTCTAAAACCTCGGCTCGTCAAATAACTAATTATTTTGAGCCACTGAAAAAATTATACCGCGTACACATTAGACGGCGTAAACCGCGTGTTACTCAGTGACTGTATCATCTGTTCCAAAGCTATCCGCCCGGGACTCTGATGTTTTCCCGGCGGGTAGTAGCGTGTTTGCTGTAACCAGACACCTCTAGGCAGAGTCGATACCTCCACCACCGCCGTCGCCTAGCTCTCGTAGCCATGGAAACACAATCATTAACCGTAACCGTACTGTTGGTAAGCACTGTATTAAAACGGTAAACCGAGATAAATTTATATAATTAAACAATAATTAATACAAATTAAACAATGAGAACTACAAATTTTTAATTTTGTAATGTGTTATTCTCAACTCTTATAACCCTCTCTAGCAAGTATTTTTTTAATAAGTATTAAAATAATTTATGTTGCTGCAGTAATTAATTAAATAGCTAATGAATACAATGCGAAGTTAATTGAATTAAGAACCTTTTAATTTATTTATAATATTAAACCAGTGAAATAACGACTTTTGGTTTATTACTTGTTTAAACGAAGTAATCACACATATTTTTGTTACTGATTTCGGAGGACTAATTTTCTCACCCCTTTACACTTGTATTTCAATTAAATATTCTTTTAAATCTAAGAACCTTTTTAATAAATTAAAAAAAATATATTTGATTACTCAAAACATAATTTGTTACTAATTGAAAACTATAGAAACTATTGGGAAAGCGAATCTAGTATTCCAATACTTTCTCAGAATGGAATTACAATTTTCTTCATTATGATCCCTTCTTAAAGTTATATCGCTAATCAACATTTTCATCAAATCAGCTGTTTTATTGGCTCAATAGTGAACCTTTTCCAACAATTTCATATAGATTTATTAAGTAAATACAAATTGATCGAAGGGTGTAGACCCATGTATTATTATGGGGTTTTCGTAGTAATGTTTGAAAATTTTCCCCAGGTTTATGATCAGTTTGATTAGTATGCTAATTATTGGAAGTAAACTCCAATAGGATAAGACAAAGTTAGATCTAGTAACATTAAACCATACTCATAATATGCTTCCAGAGTTGTGAAGAATAAAACCTAAGGAATACGTTTAATCTATGATACAACTGTACATAAATGGATCAGATATTTGCATGTAATAAAATAAAAAAAAAAACAATCTACTTGAACACAGGACACGTCAAAACGTATAAACTAAATACGCCATCAACTAGGGATAAAGTGTTTGTAACTGTACGACAAAAATGCAAATAACCAGTGAGCCGCCCTCCCCTTAAGCAACGGACTGAATGGTATTTGTAATTCGAAACTTTACACCGGCCACAGCAAAAATAAAACATGGAGGAGAAACAGGATTAGAGAGAGAAAAAACAAGAGGGTGACCTCCCGCTTCCTTACCACTAGACACAACATCGCCTCCCGCGACCGCCTCACGTCAGCAGCGGCGGAGGCAAGGGCACTTGGACGGCGATTGGGGGAATCGGAACACATCGTTGGGGAGGCTTTTGATATGTTTATACCAATTTGAAATAGGATTTCCTTTGAGAAATAGGGTTGGTCAGGATTTAAAAATACGTTATAAGTGTAAACGAGAAATGTATACTTTATCTGCAAGGAGTACCTGACATATTTCTACACACGTCTACTTTATAAAAGTTTGTTGTACTTTATAAAAATAACTAAAAGGGATTTGCTTAAACATGAAGATCCTGGAATGTGTGATTGTGTTACTCTCCAAAAATCTTATCAAGGACGAATATGGGAATACAAATCATGTTTCATTAAATTTTAGAAAAGGTTATGACCCTGCTCATTCGTGAATTTCTTGATTCACCGAATTGGTAGATTGTTAAGTCCTTTTTGTTATTGTAATAAATAATTTGAATTCGTAATATAAGCAATATTGTACTAATATATTTCGTTAAATATGTATATATATATATTGAAATCATAAAGTTTTTAGGCAAAAAGTCAATGGATTAACATGAAATTGGTAAACATTACATACTGTATACAATACGATGAATTGTATTACTCTGGACGCTGCCAGTAAAGAGATACAACTTTTAATTAAAGGCAGGTAACAAAGGTTACAGTAGTTTACTTAGTAGTGGTTTTGACTGTCTGCTATCTAATCGATTTGTTGAACAAGCAGAGGAGTTCAGGTGGAAATTTTAATAACTTCAAATTTTGATGATAGATGGTTGTGATACAGAGGTTTGACATTCTCTTTACCAAATACAAAACAGTGTTGTTTCTGCTTTACATTATTGTAGTAACTTAACTAGATGTATGCTCATACTTCCCGTAAGAGGATGAACGAACATTTTATTTTAAAATTATTTCCGTGAATACGTATTCAACTTGTAAGGTAATTAATTTAAAAGTAAATGTAAATGTTAATATATACGAGAGAATTACAATCTGTCGAAATATGTTCTGAGTATCATAACATACTATTGCGAATCATACTACTCGGGTTTATTTCTCACACTGCCATAAAAAACCCAAACACTTTTTAGGGAAGACAAACATTAAGAGTATATTGGGACAAATTGAGTGAAAAATTGTGTTGTGAAGAATTCAATAATTATAGCATCGTACAAAAAGCAAGACATACATTAATATTATTAGTGCATAATAACTAATATAATCAGAACAAAACGTGTTTTAAATAAATTGTTTTTTATAAACTTGGATTAGCGTCTAAACCTGAGTGCTTCCCTGATGCTTCCAAGTCTACAAAATAAAACAGAGCGCTACAATTTCAGATTAGTTAAGCTATGCTTATGTTATTTGTGCTGCAACAGGAAGTGTATAAGAATACCGAGGAATCCACTGTTTAAACCGAATTTAATTCTGGACTACGGTAACGGGATAACATTCTTTTACTGATTTCAAAAGACAGACTAAGAGGACTCTGTCGGTAAAATAATATTATTCCGTTCGTGTGCAATAAATAACCGCAAAACTCAACATAATAAATAAATCATGCAAAGGGGTTTGTGTACCAATCCGATAAAAATATAAAATAAGATGTCATAAGTTTAAGGACTAGGACAATAACTGACAACAATTAATCAATTTTTAAGTATACATTGACTCACTTCGTCCGTTACAAAAACCAATTCTAGAAAATAAAAATCTATGCTCACCTTATATGATTCATATTTTAATATAATGTTATCTAAGACTTATATTATTAACTGTGATGCGACGGAGGGTCGAAAAAGGGTGGTTTAAAAGCTTGTCTCAAGTAACATTTTGCGAGGAATCCAATGGTTTAAACAGATTTTCAATCGGACCTATGGTAACGGAGTTGTATTTTTTGCGAATTCCAAAGGGCCGCCGTACGGAAAGGGTGAAAGTGGATGGGCCAGTTAACGAACTTAACCTTAAAATCAAAGTAAAGAATTCGTATACCAAATTTGACTGAAATAGACTAAAGCGTTCTTGAGTTATACTGCTTAAACACAAAAAAGATTGAATGAATTTTGTTGAGTATAGGGACTCACTTCGTTCATCCAACTATATTGAATTGAACTGACATAATTCTTTTGTTCGCGTGTGTTGTTTTCTAGTAAAGCTCTTTTATAGGAAGCATATCCGATAACTATTGAATATAAATCAAATATATAATATAGGAGTGGAGAATTCAAGTAATTCAAGAGTCATTATTTAACTTAATATTAATAAATAAAAACGAGTTCGCACGCAGCACGCTGACGTGAGGGAAGTGAATTTCCACATAACAACTTTTAAAACTCAAAATCAGTGTAAAAACATACATGTATTCCAATTTTTATTGAAATTTGAAATCATTGATTTTTTGGCTGTACTGATGCTCCTGGTTTCATTTACCTGCAAAGTTGGGAACACAATTTTGCGCATTATAATGTTAGGAGAAGGTCCAGTCAGCCTTGAAAGTAGGCGTAAGGTTGCTGGGGATGATAAAAGTACTCTAACAAAGGAATAACAGGCTTTTCCAGTGTAAAACCCCCATAAGACAACGTACTGTGTTTAGTCGATACACATTTTCTTTAATAACTCGGTAAATATTTATGCTAGAATGACGAGAGAGGGCTTACAACTTTCGCCTCATTAAATTCTATCTTTTTACATGCATTAATTTTACGGCCGGAGATTTTCTGACCCTTTTTGGGCCCAAAAACTCGAAATTTGAAAGATTAATCCCCAAAAAAGGGTTTAGAGTTTTCCGATTGTTTTGCCCAACGAACTTGTCCAACCGATTACAGAAAGGAACGTCCATACCAAATTTTAAGTTAATCGGAAAAAAATGCGACCGCTAGAGTGCAAACACACACACACACACACATATATATATATATATATATATATATATATATATATATATATATATAATTTTGAACGACCCCCCAAAACGTATTTAGGGGGTCACGTTAGGAACTTCTATGGTGGTCCCGCGCTTAAGTTTCACCGTGTGGGTCATGCTAATAGTTCACTTTCCAAAGGAAATTCACTAATGAATCCTATTTCCCTTGGTCACACCATAACTTGAGAATGAGTGCACGAAATTTAATAAATCTTTTTTTGTTGTGTTCGTTAATGTCAGGACAAGGTTTTTATGAAAAAAATGTTTATTCCACCTTAAGGGCTCTGTCCCACTGGCCTTCAAAATTCCCATTGATTTGATCAAAGTTCAGTTAGTTACACCAAACAGCTGTTAACAAGGATTATATCTAAACATACTTGAAAGGCATAAAGTTCATTATGGAAATAACAAATCTACTTGAATGGCTACTCAAACTCTTTTTTCGATGACGAAGTTAGCACTATATAAAAATACGCGAATGAGCGAAGCGAACGAGCTCATCTTGTTAATGAACGAGTATTTGACATAAAACAAATGCAATGACATTACGACAGGGCAACGTCTGTCGGGCCAGCTAGTGCAATTATAAACTTAAATTATCTTAAACTACTTAAAATAGAAAGCTTATTTGACAGCGTGCATTTTTGTATATTATCTACTCTAAAAGAGTTAATCCACTGTCTACAATAATTTTACAATTTTAATTGCGAAACTATTCAGAAGTAAGTACTAACTTACGTCAGAAAAGCAATTAATTATATGAAACGGTATAGTAACAGTAGAAACGGAAATATAGTGAGCTACCAACAGTAAAAATACAATGTATTTGTAGTTAACATCAATTCAGAGGCACAGAGAAGTGTTGTAGTGGACAATAAACCAATTTTGCGGTGGGTGGCCCTCGACGATGGGGACACCCCGAGTTATCTCGCGGAGGAACATCTAAATCCGGAGATATCATCTGGAGGTACATCAGAACACCTCCAGCGAGAGTTTGGAATACTTCCAGGAACCTGTCCCATGCCACAACCGCACGAACTCGTCCTTTCCGAAACGCGGTGATTCACGGCTACGGTCGTCTGGGGATCCGAACTGATAACGGATATCAGAATTGGGCATGTTAGAGTTGTATTGTTACAGACTTTATACACATGTTATAAAGTCTTTCTATTTATTATGAATTCAAGTGTTAAAACAACTAATCTTTCTGAAATGAATATTTAAGGTGCATTTTAAAACACACATTTGTTTTTTAAGTCACTGACCGAATAAGCATTTTAATTAAACAAATTAAAAATAATAAAAGTCCGCGGTATTTTCAATGTCTTTTGTAATTAGACTGTTTATTTCAAATAAGATACGTTATATGTGAATCCTAGAATATTATTTATTACGGAAGTTTTAGCAAAGGAAAATAGGGAAAAGAAAGTATAGTAGCAAGGTTGATATGGTTAGAAAAAAACAACTTAAAAAATATATTTTGAGCAACAGTCCTGTACTGTATTTTTTTAAATTAAACTAAGTAAACAAACATTTTTTATGTGATAAAACAATACAAAATACCTTTTTACAGATTTACTTTTTAATCAAAAATAAATCAAATTTTTTTAATAAACCAGTTTAGGAATACATGGTGTGTTAAATATTTAGTTTAGCAAAATAAAAAAGATTACTATATAAAAATAACCCTTTATCCATTGATAAAACTTAGAATTTGATCTTGATGGTTAAATTGTAATAATGTAACAGTATAATAAAGACTGTGCTAAGTACATTCTTTTTTAGGAAGGATCATAGATTATTTAATACACAAGCGAGATCTAAGGAGCTCCTGAAAATATGTTCATTATTGGTATGTGTTGATTAAAATGGATCGAGATGGACTCAACGAAATTCCTTATAATGTAATTCCTTATATATTAATTTGTAAAGGCTTAGCAATTCACAGCTTCAGTTTAAATTTTATAAATATAATCAATTTAAATGCACATTTTTACCAGTTGTATTTGAATTAACAAAACATAGCACAACAGCAAAAATAGTTGTTACAACATTATATAACTATAATAAATAGCATACTGGAATTTTCGTATATGATTTAGCGAGTAAGTTTATTGAAAATGTTGTGAGTACTTTCTCACACGACTGGAAGATTAACACTTTTTATTTAAAATTGGAATTATTAAAACTTTCTCTTCTGTCGAATGATTTTCGATGTCATGTCTATGGCCATTCGTGCGTTTTCTAAAGAGCAGTTGTGATTTCACCAGTGTACAATAATCAATTGGGCAATTATTGCAGGAATGTTTAGTAAATTACATTGTTAGACTGACAATAACATTAAAATGATAAGCCTGATAGTTGTTTAATTAATATATGTTTTTAAACATTAAAAAATGGAAAAATTTACTAGAACATAACTCTTATTCAGGAGAATTTGTAAATTGTGTTGTTTACCACAGCCAACTGCATTGTATTTGTCGCTAACCATTTAATACTAATCTTTTGTGAATTGAAATTGTTGTAATTAGGAACAGTAATTAGAATGTGTATACTTTTTACGTTAATCGACAATTTTTGTAAAATAGACTGTACGTGGCAAATTTAAGTTATTTAACAATCTGGAGGCAGTAATGTTTATACGTTATGATAGGTTGTGCGAACTAAGACGAATAGACGATACTTCAATCCTGAGGTATTATTCTCCAAGAAGAAGTTAAGACCGGATAGAGTTTCACCTAATGCTGAAAGTTAAACCGATTATCTTGAATTCATCCGGTGGCTGAGCCTTGGTCTGCTTGGTTACTATACATCAGAATGTGTAATAAACTTTTTTCAAAAAGTATCTGAAGATTTTTTAAACTAATACACTTTGAATAGTTTTTAATCAGTGTTATCTTTCTCTGGTATAGTTAATTCGTCTCTGTTATTGTTTCCAATACCTTTCTAACTACACAATTCGATTTCGGTAATCAATTTATTCTTTACAACCGGATGTTCTAGGTTCTCTCAAAACATAAAACGGATTGTCTGAACACAGCTGACTGAGCTAAAATGAATCGAGACTTGGCAAACTTCCAGCTACCACCACACGTGCTCGGGCCCGGCCGCGGCTGGGAGGTTGGTTCCAGAGGAAAAGTGGAATATTTTAGGAATAAAACGGTTACTAAATATTAACTGGACATATATTACTTTCAAACCTCACTCGAGTAGCTTGAAATTTAAAAATTGACATGGGGCTCACTCCATCGACCTACAATGTTTATTAAATCCTGCGTTTTACCAAACAGTAATGTAAACATTGTGGACTTACATGAGTAGTGGGTCAGATAGTTTCTTAACCTGTGGTCATTTACCGAGATTGATAAACCAGTTCACCTCAGGATGCAACACCCACACCGTTGTAAAGTCACAGGAGAATGGGCAAAGGGAACGCTCTTTATACAAATAAGAGGAATAAGCGCAGCGAAATCTGTATCAAACTTCACTACACATGCCATTTTGTTCACAGTGTAGGTTACATAGACGAACGCGTGACAAAAAATAATTGTAATATAAGATCTTACTTGTCATTGTTAAGTAACATACTAACTTTTCATCCAAGTTTTCTGATTCAACCCATCTTTAGTAGTTATATTAGAAAAACAACTTCTGTAACTGGAGAACAATTCGCACAAGACATTTTTCAGTCTGCGATTATTTTAAGTTGCTTATGAAATGTGCAACAGACAACTCTAGGCTGAAAACAAATAATTATAACTTAAGAAATTGGTCTTGTCTGCTGCACATAAGCGGTTCAGCAAATGTGAGTAATGAAATGTACAAAGATACAATTTTAATGATTCTTCAGACATACCAGTGTCATGATTCTTACGTACTTTACGTTGATTTTTTTTATAAATGGGACCTACCTGTCCCATCTATGCCTGTTTATTTGGGACACATAAAAGTAGTGTATTAACAGATAAACTATATTTTTTATTTGAAGCTCTTCACTTCATTCACCAATTTGGAAAGGACAAATTGAGTTCCTGAAGTCCGTTTACAGGATGATTTCTCGGGTTTTCGGCTAACCAGATGGACGAGCGATTGTTTAGCGTGTATTATACGCATTAAATGTTGGCAGAGCAGCGTCGTGCCGACGTCGGCGTCGGCGTCGCAAGGAGGCAGAAGCGTGTCGTCGCGGCGCTGGGAGGCGAGCCGGCTCATGTTACACAGTTATTTTCGGCCCGACCTCGCGCATGTGGCGGATACGTCTACATCGATATCTACATCTAATACTCTCATCCGAGCCGCTCATTCACTCCTTGTCTCATCTGGGACTGAGTGGCGCGTGAATCAGGTTGTGTAACATTGTAAATATGAAAGTTAATCTGTGAACACATTTAATAGGTTCTGAATAGGTTTAGGTAGGATATTTTTACATCCAAACATTTAGGAAGCCAAGAAATTCAGGAAATAAAACTGTGAATTTACGTGTTTCTGAATAGTAGATATTTTTATATTTAGTTTTCAGCCAAGAAGATTTAATTAGCGATTGCAAAATCACATTTTCCAAATTTAATAAAAAACCTGCAGGCTATTCAACTTTAATTTTAGAATACTAGGGTATTACAAATGAGATATAAGATTCGTAAACTCGGTTGAGTTAAGTAATTTAATTGTAACAGACTCGCACTTTTAAACGCCGGGCCACGCCGCAGCTCACGGGCGTAAATATTGAAGGCTTTATTAGTAGGACTCTTATCTTGTAATTTCAATAGTACATGCAGAACATCTAGTTTTGAAAAAAACCGCATGTCAGTCGACGCTTACATAACATGTTTCCGGCAACGTTCCTAATGTAAGACACCTTGCACTCCGATGTCTTGCACTGTTGCTCCCGGATACTATCACTGCCGCTGCAGTTCTTCTCACCAGCCTCCACCGTGTTCCACCCCGGCTATGGCGAAGGTAGAGGCGGACGTGGAGGTGGGGCGCGATGTTCCATGCCATCATTAGACGTGTTCACAGCGACTGGCAAGGAACAATGGTGTTCCACGGTGGAGAAGCGTGACGTAGCGTGACGCAACACCCCGGGCCCGGAGGTGTTCCCAGCGTCACGCTCTGCCACCTCCCCGGACCGCCATCTTGTCCCCTCGCCATGGCTGTCATGCGTACCAGCTATGTTTACATGTCTTACGTTTGAATCTTTAGCTTCCCAAACTTACTTGGTAAGGTGTCAAATAAAAATTAAGATTATTATATTGCAATATATCTTTATATTCTGTATATTGATTTTACTCACATTTTGTACCTGAATAAATAAGAGTGTGATTTCCAATACATCATCAAAACTTTTTCATCGAGGAAAAATTCTTTACCTAAACCGATGCGCTAACATGTGTTGTGACTCACACGATTGTTAAGATGAATACAATCCAACATTAAGTGTATTTCCATGCGATAAATGATCGATCAACATAGTTTCCTATGACTCACCAGTATTTCAAAATTTATTTCATTAAGTGTTGACACACCGACAGACAGACGAGTTTTAATACACTGAATCGAGTTTCCTCTCAGTTTATTCAGGGATTGATACCACGAGAAATTGACTGAAACTGGACATTGAATATACATTTTACCACTCATCAGTACTGTACTATGTTTATAATGAAGTATAATTAACCGTTCCCGGAAGTTCTGTAACAGTAACGCCTTAGCTATCGAGAGATCAACAGCATACATCACAACGCCGCGATTCACACCATCGGCAGATAACTCACAGCCCACAGACCCGGAGACAAATGTGGAGGTAACAGATAAGAATATTGCCGGGTGAACAGATAAAGCCGGCCGAGTGGCTAATGAATTGAGCTGAACAAATTAGAGCCGGGTCGAAACGCCGATGAAATCTGGCGACCATAAGACCGCTCTACAACCGATAGTGTGTCGAGATAACTGAATGGGACTGTCCAAACCAGTTCTGATACGGCACGGCTCGACAAAAAGGCAAGAAAAGTCGGTTTTATAGACAAAAAATATTTAATAAATATTTTGAGCACGTGGAGAGTGTACTGGTTTATCGCCTTGTCCGCGAGATAAGATCGCAGTTTGGCAGCGGGTCCATGCGCGTCTCTGGACGTTACCGTCGCCTCGCCGCCCGCGCCGCGCCGTGGTCGCCCCCCCTCGCCTTAGAGACACGCTAAGTAGCTAAATCACTAATCATTAACTTATTTGTGTTGAGGTTACAACTGTGGGTCAATGAACCAATTTTGTTTAAAGAAAACAATGTGAGCAGCTATATTGTTATATACTTTTTCATCATGACTCTCACTGAATGTCAGGATACCTACTGATAGGTTGTACTTAGAAAAATCCATTGTAGAGAATATTTTTGTACCAGAGGTCATAAGTAACGTGTTTAACAGGAAAAATTGTATGCCAGCATCATTTGCATTTGTAGCAAAAATTCTCTGTTCGTTTTACTTTAAATCTATAATATTATAAAGAAGAGGTGGTTTCTGTCTGTCTGTCTGTCTGTCTGTCTGTCTGATGATCCGGGTGAACGCAAAAACTACTTAACCGACTGGGCCGAAACCTTACACAAAGGTAGATCTTGAACCCATGCAACACATAGGCCTATTCACTTCCTTAAAATCCCCTCGGGCTACGCCCCATGAACGTTCTAAGTTTCAATGTTTACATTTCATAAGAAAGTAAACATTAAGAAACTGTAATGAGAACAGCTGAGGGCACTTACATTTGACAGCTTAAAGAGCAGAAGCAAGAACAACAGCTGTTTCAAGCTAACTAAAATGCAATTTGCATTGACTATAGAACGGGTATGGAAAACCCCGGTGCGAAGAACGTGTACATCAAGTGTATATATATATTTCAATATACCGTATAATGAATCTATATAAATAAAATTAGAGTTTTGTCTGTACATTGCTTGGAATTATGAAATTTTTGCATATTTTCACGTTTTACACCCTAGGGAAAACAAAACAAATCTTATCTCAATTTATGTATGTCTGTCTGTCTGCTGGTAACACTCAAGGACGGGTTTTCGTTCACTTTTCACTGGAAAACGGGTGCACTGATATTAATGAAACTTTGTTTCTTTGTTCTATATATACGTGAGACGGTTTTAGGGCACTATAAACTGGCATACGCCTTTCAAAAAAAAATAATGGCGGCCGCTCAAAAATGTGATTGTGTGCGGTTTTGGTCATGTTTTCTTCGCTTTTCACAGGAAAACGGGTGCACCGATTTTTATGCAACTTTTTTTCTATATTCTATATGTGCGTTAGAAGGTTTTAGGCTAATTGGATTGTTTTAAATTACCTTAGGTCACTGCCCCATAGGGTTTTAAAGATCCTATGTTATTCTTATGGACAAAGCATTTATTTATATTGAACCACATGATGGCATAGTTATTCTATAAATAGGTGTTGTAGTTCTTTTTTAAAACGTTGAGTGAAGATTGGTAATAAATAACATAAGTGGATATATCATCTAAATTTATATTTGTCAGACTCATGCACTCACTGACATAGTGATCACTTTATCTTAGAAACGGCAATGTCTACTGAAGATTAAATTTTGGATGGTGGTTCCCCTTATGCTGCAGATTCACAATAAGAATACGTTTAAAAAAGTCCTATAGGGCTCTTCGCTAATTTAATTTTATGGCAATTTTAAGAGTATTAGTATTTACTGGACCTTTGTAAGTTACATTTCGGTAGGAACATAACTAATTCATCAGAACAAAACGCAAGCCTATTCCTGTTACGAAAATGTTTAAGGGCTTCGCCCCCCGGAATTTCAAAATACAAAATTTTAACAATCTTGCACATACTCTTGGACTGATGGTTCTGAAATTCGGTAGGAATGTAGCTGATAGCTCAGTGCAGACATTTACCTACTCCAGACACAAATATACTCAAGGACTCTGGCCCAATGGCCTTTAATATAAGCGTGTTAGTCATAACACACCAACTACTCAACCAGTAGAGCTGAAATTTGATGCCTTAAAGGAAATAAGAAACAACATCATGGGGAGTCACGGTGTTGTTCTCTGGAGATTTCACACAGACCCTTTGTCGTAAGTGAGACATGAGTGGACGAGTCTACGCCTCTCTAAAAATATATTTTATGGAGCCGACCACTGAGCGTCTGAACTTAACAGTAAATAAGAAAATGTATTTTTGAGAAGATTAAGGGGTTGAGCAGTTTCCTTATGCGCTTTTAAAAGTTGAGATTGGGACATTGAAAAACAAATCAAGTCTCAGAAAAATCTATCCTTCACTCGGCACACAGGATTTACTGATTGACAGTTTGTTACACCGAGGTTCATAAACAGTTTAATCTGGAAAGTACCTTGGCTCTGTGATTGTGCCATCCTCACGTCCACCAATGAACAAGCATCGGAGATCAACACAAATGTAGGTCTATTCCAAAGGGAAGAACGAACATATACAATATTTAATACCGTTCATTTAACTATGGTCACTGTTAGAACAGTTCCTATATATCGATTTACATTTATTTAAATAAAATCAAGTAGTCATATGTTTTTAAAACATATGATTTTCCAAGTTTAAATTGTTTATTCACAATTATAATGAAAACAGGACCTGGCAAGAATGGTGATTTTAAAAGTGGTTTGTCAATGTTTTGAAAGTTTAACGTTTCGTTACATTACTATTAATTTATTGGAATGTAAATTAATGTATCAAAGTATTTAAAATGTTAAATTAAACAGGGTTAATACTTTGTTGTACTTGAGTTCTTTTATTTCTAAAATCGAATCCAAAGTGTTACGTGTACCGATTTGGAGTCGCAAAAACCACACCGTTCACTACCCGACAGAGTTCCTCGACTTGGCCACAGTACCCGAATTATCTGTCATAGTATATTTCGTTAAATTTAATTGTACTTTAAAAGTGTAAAATGTAATTTTAATATTGTAAAATTATGTGGGTTGTTAATTTTATTAGTTAATCTACCATTTATATACAACCCGTACGAAGGACGGGTACACAGCTAGTAATATTATAATTAGTGGCTTCACAAGTTAAAAACGCCGAAAACTAGGTGATCCAGCACGGTGAACTACTTGAGGTCACTAACAGATGTAGATGACATTAGGGATAAGTGGTCCTAGTCCAGCCCTCGCTTTCTTCTTTTGAGTTAAAGCTTGCATATTGCAGTTAAAAGAGAAGATCACATATTTTGTTTTAGTATTGTATAATTCAACTGTTTGACATTTTTTCTTGAGTAGGTAGAAGTATTTCCCAAATAGGAATTACTAGCTGTTACCCACGGCTTCGCTCGCGACAAAAAAAACATTAAAAATATTAACCTGACCAGCACTATCAAATCTTTGTTTAGTATTACCATCTGACTTCCTTTGCCCTTACTAATAAACAGCTACAGCTGGCAATTTTATAAATGACATCCTCCCATAATATTTGCATTGGAACTCATAGAACCCGGGGGGGGGGTGGAGTCCTAAGCTTAGATTTGGACATTATGAGGTCTATGGGTTAATGTGATATGTAAGCTATGTTCATGCAAAATTTTAGCTTAATCATTCCAGTAGTTTATGCGTGATGGAACTCCAAATATCCATACATACATCCAAACAAACATCCAAACTTTCACATTTATAATATTAGTAGGATTACCAGTATCTTCAATTTTCTGTTCGTGCATAACCTCTTTCCTTGCCCTGGACAACGCAGTGCCCGCTGAACGTCGCTTCCAGCATTTCAGCTCTACCTGACATCATCTGGAGAGATGTGGATATGGATATTGAATTCGATTCCACTGAACTCCTTCGCCGGACCGGGAGAGCAGAAGCCATCTATCACGAGTGTGTGTGTTGGCGTGCGTGCGTGTGAGTCCTAACTGGTTCCCCGGGTCCGTAGGCAATTAGTTCGGCATAATGACGGCAATGTATCAGTCCGCTCGCCTCTACTACTGCTGTTATTAGACAAATAAACCGGGCACCTAACCGCGTGTCGAGGGCCTGTTAAATTATCGGTAACAGAGATCTACATCATTGACTCCATCAATTTTATAATCGCCATTTGAGACCAGCAACTCATAAATTTCTAGATGTGTCTATCTCCGTCGAGCGTGAATCGAAATCATGAAGGAGACCCTTATGAAATAGGAAAATTCTTGCAGATAATTCTTGAAAACGTTACTATTGAATTATATCTGCATTATCGCCCTAGGTCACATGAATGGAAATAACAATAGTCGTTTGATAAATGCACAGTTTTCAAAATATAAAAATCGAATGTCGAGAATTTAGTATATTTGCTAACCGGTTTCTATTACAGGGATTCAGCTATAAAACGTGATCAGTTGACTGAATACACGGTAGGATAAAAACGGTTTCGCACTTTGTGGTAAATTACTGAATAACTTATATGAATTAAAAAGAGGTTAAAACTGTATTTGATGGATAATCCTTTATATGATTTTGCTGAATTGTAGCTGGATGTCTATTTTATGATTATTAACATTGTAAACTGCTGTTAGTGATGCCATATTATACTTTATGAATTAAGATATTTTCAATTCAATTCAATAACTTATATGAATTATATATGCATATTCAACTTAGTATTTTTACGGACTATGGGGCAGAGCTCAAATTGAGTATGATGATGAGAACTATTCTAAAACCATCTCATGATGGGGTAAAACGGAGTTTGTTTAATTAAGGTCACTTTCTTGCGGAATGCGAACAAAATATTTCCCAATAGCGTAACAGACAGACATAAATGAATTATAACATAGATTTTGACTCCTACAGGGTGACTTATGGGAACCGGACGAATTTGCAACAGCTGTTACATTGTTGCTACACGAGCTAGGGAGATTGAGGTTAGTTTTCCTTTTTCAGTGTAGCCTACCACTTGAGTTACAATGGATCAGTGGACAATTAATCACCGTATTTTTGAATACGACACTTTTATTTTAAATAATCAGTTTGTCATTTCAACACAGCGGATTTTTCGTCGTCACTTCAATATCGAGAGAAATGATTCAGTTCCAAGCCGAAATACGTTATTAAGGTGGGTTGAAGCGCTTAGAACAACTGGAACAACAAGTTACACATTATGAATATTTTTTATCAAATGGTATGTTATAAACTTATTTTGGATAGCAATAAAGTAATTATTTTTCGAAAAATAACTTTGTACTCCTCATTTAAAAAACGTCCGGTTCCCGTAAGTCACCCTGTATAATGCACAGGGCATGAAAATAATTGTAGGCATGAAAACATATTTAATTCGTTATCCTTGCAGTAGGTCTGACCTTATCTCGTGAGGTTCGATTACGTCACAAAGGAAATTAAAATAACCATAATTCAAAGAACTGAGAAAAATGCTACTTATTTATTAAAAGCATCGATTGATAGCTAACACATAATCTGTTAATGATTACATCGTCTATTGGTGTTGCATTAGTGTTCATTGGATCATCATTGTAAGGTTTGTTATGTCGTCTACAGCTCAATAAGCTCCATCACCTCTCAAAAACTGCTTCGTACTTAATTTCAAATGCCAGTGCACCAGCTTATGGTCACAAATATCTCACTCCCGAGTGCTGCCAAACGTTCAGCTCTAATAATCCCATTTGGCAAATACGTCCCTCGTTTCTCGGCCTTTTACATTCCGAATGAAACATTATTTACGTAGACGACTAAGAATTGTTTCTTCGATGGCAGCGAAGATACTGAATTCCAAATAGTTTACTCGTTCCCAGAAGCGCCGCGTGTTGCGGTTTTGGCGGGTCGTAGCCTAGAAGACATCCCACCAGCAGCTGAACAGCTGATGTCCATTATTTATTTAGAGCTCCGCTGGCATAGCGCGCGCAGCATGCACATCTGGCTTGTCTCATGAACTGACCGCCGCCTCCCAGCAGTAACTTGATTTCTTATTGCAGCCAGTATAGCTAAAGTTTGCTGCAAGAAGTAATTTGGTAGAAGATTCGTTTAATATTCTACGTGCTGCATTCGCACAGGATTTGGCCATTATGAAACGAACTGTTTGACAGTGGCGAATTGAAACGACAATAACAAATTGTTGTAATCATCATACATCACTTCTGAGATGTGATTAATGTATAAAATAACTTTGATATTATTAATGTATGCCGAAACAAAAAAACAAATTACCAGTTGTTTTCAAAATATACCAAATTAGTTAAAATTAAAACGTATAAGTAGAAATAATTTGTTAATATTACGTTAAGGGATATAACGTACGTGCGGACGTACAAACCCCCATTTTAATCATTTGAACAATTATAACTTTCCTTCAATCGGTATCCAAGTTACGCTGAACTAAAATAATAATAATAATAAGTTACTTTTTTACATTATATTTCGTATTTGGTACCTAATTTTGGCATATTTAAATGTATTACTTGTCGTAATAATCCAACTGTAAGGCAAAATAAATCCGCAACCCTCTGAAAGTCCAGTTATGAACATATCTATATATATATAAATTATTTAAATAATTTATTGATTTTTGTCCCGAAATTTTAGGCCTCTGCAACTTTGTGTTAAATATATGTTTTGTATTAACTGCAGCTCTTGCTCTTTTGATGTGACTTTTGGGTTTGTTGACAAATAACCACCACCAGGGCTCCGCTACATGGGATTACAAAATTCCAAAGTGAATCATATGCGGTTATTTTATTTATTTAGTTGGTCAGCTGATTATAATCTTAAATTTTCAAAACATCTCCTCTCTATACCACTGATCTCCGCCCGGTGAAAGGGACGCTGAGGTAGAACTAATTATAGGATGGAATAAAATGATTAGGCACACATATAACTAGTATAGTTAACAAGCCTAAATTACATGATTCAACCCGATTTGTTTAGTAATATCTCAAAATCAGTAAATTTTTGAAACTTTACAAAATATGAGGAAGTACATACACCGCATGCCAGTCTACAAGTGCAACAGATACTGATACTTATATTGGAGTGGGGCACTGGCGCAATTTTAAATTCTATCATATGCACAATACCTTAAGATCTTTATCACCATTATAACAAATATAAATATAAATACTTAATTTATATTCAAGATGAAATGATAAAACGCCCGTCTACACATGTTTACTATGAAATCACCGGTGGGAGTGGATGGGTAGGGAGCGGGGAACAAGAGGCAGCTGCTTTCTGCAAACAGCCAAACCAAACATCCCCTGTCTACACCGGGCTTTGACCTCCACATTTACCACCGCCACCGCCACCGCCCTGCCGCCCAAGACGTCGGTCACTGGGGGTGAGGCTACTGACACGTCGGTGGCTTCTAACGTTGTAAATAAATAGAGGCCAATATTGGGATAGGATTGGCACGTTGATAATCTTTGGGTTTGGTTCAGTTTAAATCTAATCTTGTTTGAGAATTTCATTCCCTATGCACCTATGCATAGGTGCATATTGTTTGAGATATGCCCTATGTACAAGCGTATTTAAATTGAAAATACTCAGGAAATGATTTTTCTGATGAGAAATGCACAACTCTTAAAAATGTATTTAGGCCTAGTTGTAACTTTTTAACTGAATACATGGATTATACTGACTTAAAAATATGGACTAAATAATTGTACTGTATAGTTAAAAATAAAAGCATACGTATGCCTCCAACTCAACATAACAATTAAATAACCTTCAGTATAATACAACCATCAAATTTTAAAACACACTACCAATGAAACCGGTAGTCTCAAACTCTCACCGCTCTCTCTTCAGGACCAGACTAAGTTGGTATGTGAAGACCAAAAGAATGCTGAGGTATGTAATAGGAGTTAGGAGTTTTGTTTATCAGACATGCAACATTTTTCATAATACCTGTGTAATCAGTTTTCTTTAACGACACCCAACACTTAGAAATTTGTTTTCCTTTAATCTGTTACTTATACATGTATGTATTCTAATTGTTTATAAATGTTATGTATTTATTTGAACAATGGAACAATCCAGCGGTTTGCTGGTGAGCCGCCGGCAGTCTTATTATATCCTGCATATCATTCAACCACACCCGTAGATTGATTTAAAGTTGATCAATTATAACTCAACCCGTCAACATTAACAATACTGATGTGCTCTCTGACTGTACGACGTTCCTTCTGTGTAAACTGCTCCACTAACTCCCTTTGCCGCATCACAGACGTTCGGAATGTACTCAACGCAGCATAATCAGGTTAGCGGCAGTATTTGCTGTCCTAACAGTAGGTTCGGCATCAATATTTGTGAGAGTGGAGCAGTGAGCAGTGATGGATGAAGACGAAGGCTACGATCGCGTTGGCAACCGTGTGTAACCGGGAGCGAACGTTTGTTTATTTATAGGCTATGAGTGATCGAGTTGTTGATGGGGTCGGCCGGACTCGACACACACGCGAGTAGCCATACAAACTAGCGCGGGTAATCGTTTGATATCGGCGATTGAGAAAACCAGCAGCGATTAGTCTCAAAAGTTCTCAGATTTAGTCATAAAAGCTAGGATGAATGGATTAATGGTTAGAAGTTTGCCTTAATCGTTTATACCAGAATAGTTACTTTAAGCCAATAATTAAGATATTAGTAAAAATAATTGAAATAAATATAAAAAATGTAACAAGTATAAAGAGTGTGCCAAAATGTGTGTGGTGGTGATAGCGACTCAGTGGACTCGGGGTCGGTTGATGGCCCGCAAAACTGTTCACTGCCGATGGTCCCTAAAGCTATCACTCCACTCCAACCTAAATATTAAAAATCACAGGTAGCCTTTTATAATGGTTCCAGACTTTTATGTTTAGAACTCTTAATATTATTACAGTGATCAAATTTTATTTTCTCATCTTCCAATCATTTAAAATATTATTCAAAATTAGGACGGCTGAATGGATTTTATTACCTTATTTGCTCATAAACTACCTGACCAATAAGCTGAAATTCGGTATTTGAGTATATACTGTATACAAAACAATTTATCGAATATAATATTATTCGTAATCTTAAAATTATGTGTCTTCAGAACTAAAATGTTAAATTACAGATGCAAATACGATATGTAAAATCATAAGTGATAATGGATATAGAGCAGAAAACAATACGGTTTTAAAGTGACTTTGTTACATTCCCGAAGAAAACCTGTTAATCAACAGATGAAAAATAAATTATATTCAACACTTGAATGTATTTTATGACACTATTTCTTGTACAATATGTACTTATATTACAGAAAAGAGATTTTGATTTTATTTTATTTGATACCCATTTAAAGTTAGTGTAAGCTTCTCCTGCGCTTGACCTTTTTTAGGTTAGAGACAACTTCAAGTAAACAACGGCACCAAACAGATAACAACATTTACAAATTATAAGAGTAATTCCAGTCACACAAAAACTTCTAGCGTATATAATACGTTTAAATATCATACTAATATTATAAATGTGAAAGTATGGATGTTTGTGCGTATCTCTGAAGTTCCATCACGAGAAAACTACTGGACCAATTTTGAGCTGAAATTTTGCAGAGAGGTCCTGTGTAAGATATAGGCATATTAAAGTTGTAAAATTCCTATAGGGCTATGCCCCTCGGGGGTTCAAAGTTCGCATGTATTCCTTATGGACATTCAGTTTTGTTTGAGCTGATAAAAATACTAACAGCTGATCTTGATTCGTAGTAGCTCCACAGGCTAACCACAGAATGCAGCACACAAAAGTATCATAGTTTTTATAAATAACTAGTGGCTTACAGGGGCTATAGCCCCTAATATGTTTTTGTGTGGATAATCACAGCTGAGCATTAGTTCATTTTGCTTATTAATAAAAACACTGTAGTGATATTTCCATAAGAAAATCATTGGATCTTTTGAAGTCCAGTGGGGCGTAGCCCACGTAATTTTTGACTTTTCTGATATTTTTCCCACCGTCCTTGGCCCTCAAGCTTTAAAATGAATCATCATTACCTAACTTAACTTCTTCCTACCTTGAGATATTTCCTAGAGACCAATTTGCTTACGGAATTAAATATATAGATTCGCGGGGCGAAGCCTGCGGGTAAAAGCTAGTATAAATATAAATTAAAACTAAGTTTAAAAGTTTCAAATTAAATGTTTAATATTTTTAAAATTGAATATGCTGTTTTTGTGTAAGTTTTAAGCTAACTCTTGTTCAGCTTGACGTTAGGAGCCATTAGTTTGAGTTGATTCATATCTTTTCTACAACCGTAGCCTTTCTTCGAGGTCTCAACACATCGGACATTAACTATGTTTAATAAAACTGTTGCTGACGTAAAGTTGTCGAAGGCCTCATCAATCTTACACGCCATTTGAAACAATGACATAAAAAGTTCATAACGACTCACGATAAAACGTTGGTTAAAAAACACGTAAGTTCGTCTCCAACTTCAGTTATTTAGTATATTTTTCGTCTAATACTGTGCAAACTGTGCCTTTTGTATTTTTGAAGTCCCGATGGATACCTTGGAAATTTAAGGCCCGATTATAGGAAAGAAAATCTTAAAGTATCAACATTCAAGAAAACTTAACCTTACATAGAAACACATCAAGAGATATTATGCTTTAATATAGATACATTTATAAAACCTTATAATATGGGAGAAATACTTTACTGATGTTCAATAGTTACTTTAATAAAGTATCGTTACAATTTTAACACCTCTTTTAAGTTGACATATTTGTACAAAGCTAAAATCAAAATGGGAATTTTAAAAACTATTATCATTAAATAACAGGAAAGGAAGATGACATGTTCGAATTAATTGCGAAATAGATCTCTATACGGTAACACAAAACAAACCAGAGCTGTTTGGGGAGATCTCGTTGTTTACAAACGGATTATTTACAAGAGATGTAAACTCCAGCGTTCACTTAATTCACCGCGGGGTGACGACGAACACTTCCTTTGGTTTCGCAACTTGGAGGAACTCACTCATTCATGGATTTGAGAAAATAAACTAAAAGGAGTGAATGGAGAACTAAACAAAACCCGACTGAGAAAGAAGACAGCGACTATGATTCTGTGGACGCGGTGATAACCTAACTGTAAATAATTATAAATAATACTTCATGAATTATTTTAAAAGTTCTTAGTTTTAAGAATATTATTTTAAATAATAAGGATAGTCACTGTAATGTGTGATGATTGAAGTAACGTTGAACGGTTCACATGATCAACAAAATATAATAAACTGTAATGCAAATAATAAAATAAACCGATCTTATTGGTTAACTACTTAGTATATATAACTAATTAACAAAATTGCCTTCATAATGATCACGTAATGTGTTATCATAGACTGTCAAAATATATTTCCAATGTAAATAGTTTTGTAAATATAAGTTTTAATTTACAATAAAGTGTTATTTCTGATGTGCAATGTGTGTTTTTAATGTGAGTAACTAATCTGAATAATAAATAGGTGACATATGAGTTCATTTCGACATTTTTTAATACAATTCTCATGACATTTTTTGGTTACAACGTATAACAAAATAAAAAATAAGTCCAAAAAAGGTTTATCTAGATACTAGCTGTTATTAGCCTGTCAAAAATGACGGGCTTAAAACACGAACCAAATAGTTTTAATTAGTAATCAAATATATGTAGTGGCTTCAAAATTGTTCTTTACAAATATATAACTAAATATCTGTTAGTTATTTAAAACGCTAATATTGAAATGCATGTAATCAAATGGGAAATCACCGTGCGAAATTGTAAAATGCTATTGTAACAAAGCATATTGCAAATTAAAATATTCATTGGGATTTGTAAAGTTCTTTTTACGAAAGACTTATTACGCCTGCACAAAAAATAGCCCAAAAGAAGAATTCGATGGTTTAGTTTTTGATATTGAATCAGAGATGCAAATGTATGTAACTTCAAGCCAAATTCTGTTTCTGAAACTAATTCTGTTTCTTACTGGAGTAAAGTTGTATTAAGTGTTTAAATGTTTTTTTCTTTGGGCTCAAATATGCAATACAATTTAACCTAACTGCTTTCCTTGTTGTTATAACCAAAAGATAAAAAAGTCTACATATTTAAAAACACTTAATTGCCATACAAATTATCTAAAGACAGACCAACAAAAACACATAATAAGCTAAACTGAATAAAGGTATGTATTCAATTCTAATAGTGGGATAGGAGGTCCATAGTCTTTAGTTTTCTTATCCCTTTCATCAGAATATTTACTAGAGTTTCATCTACCTTCACCCAATTTTATCCAATATGGCAAAGAAGGTATATTATATAGCAGAGAACGACTCTGTGAAATCAAACAGAATTTTGGACTTAAAAATATTTTATTGAACTATACAAATTGCCTTAACTTTTTAACTTGGCATTTTAAATCATCATAATAAATAACCCCTCCTATTTTAGTTTTGTTGAATTGTGTATTTGTGTCTTTCATCATGGTTTTTAGCGAATTTCCCCCACAGGGAAGAAGATATTACCGTAGGTCTCCCCATGTTAAGACTTAAGCCCGAGACCATTATAACTTTTTGTTTTATGGTCCCCAGATGCAAAAAACACCATTCGTTCAAATTTGTATATATTTATTTATATACATTTGTTGTTTTATATATATATATATATATATATATATATATATATATATATATATATATATATATATATATATATATATGTCCGTAAGCACGATAAATCTCGTAAAAGAGGTCCGATCTTAATAAAATTTGGTACAAATGTGTAAAGTGCAAAGTACCATTTATTTGAACAAGTTCGAAAACCAGGCGAATCGCACCATCCAAATTTGGTTTGGGGGGTTTTGTACCCCAAAAATGTTTTTTGGGGGGTTTCACATGCAATTTTTATTTAAATCAAATTTTAATTTATATTATTGAATTCAGCTTTAAAAAAATTGTATTTTGATCATTGCTCTACGTCAATTGGTTGCTGAGATATTGCAAGTGCTAAACACAGTACGTTGTCTAATGCTATTCTTATGGAGAAAAATAAAAATGTTATATCTCGCTTATTTATGAATATAAACTGACGAAACTTGATACAAGCTTCATCTGGTTGTGGTTTGCACAAACATATTTTTCACGTATGGTTCCCGTAGCAGCAAACCTAGGTACTCGGTCCCCATGTTATTCTTATGGAGAATAATTCAAATGTTATATATCGCTTATTTTTAAATGTATGTGAATGAAACTTGGTATGTGATTTATTTAGATGAGTTCTATTGATATTTGCATAAAAACCAATTATTTTGTGTTCCTTGTTGCAGCAAACCTGCGTCCTCATCTCCAATTTTATTCTTATGGAGAATAATTAAAATTGTATTTATCGCTTATTTGTGAATATATTTTTCTGAAACTTGGTATGCCGCAATATTAATTGGAAATTCGCTTAGTACGCAGGTTTGCTGCGACGGGGGTATTTTATACTCATATTCAAATCGCACTTTAGAAAGAGTAATGGCTATCATCATCGTAGTTTACAAAAAGCTTTTGATTGTTCATATTTACTCAAAGCTAAAAAACTGCCTAAACTGCAACAACAACAAAGACTACAATTCCAGATGTAAACTGCTTTAAGGCCGCTTTGTCGTAATAATTTCCGTGACCAGGATTAAACAAAGGAAATAATCTATCTTTAGTTATATTATCAGTAATATTGTTTACTTTAAAAACACAATTATTACTGCAACATTAAAGGAAACGAATCGGAAATTTAAATAGAGAGTATAGAATACTTAAATCTGAATTTGAATCCCAATAAATTTTTCTGCCACTTATATACAGTATTATAAACTATATTTCTACCAAGGATATAATTTGTGTTGCTTATTGCCTGCCAATTTCAATTATAAAACCTAGTTTTAATTAAGTTTGTCTACTTTGTTTACAAACACAAATTGCTCAACTTGCTAACTTTACTCAGCTGCATGTCGTATTGGATTTGGATGCAAAGAAGGGAAAGGGAACCCATGGCACGGTAAACAAAATTATTTATGAAAAATTGGCAAAATAAAAATTGTGTTTTTTCCAATTACAAACTTGTAACTGAGTAAATGTAGGATATCGCATTTTTTCATCATCCTTGGCCTAAGAGAAATCTATTGACACCGTTCTACGTTCAGTAGTTTATTCGGAATAGGTGGTTACACGTTCCTTATACATGGGGATGGCGATAAAAGGCCAAAAACAGTGTGATTGCAAACGTATAACTGAGTAAATTTAGGATATCATATTTCTTTCATCATCCTTGGCCTAAGGGAAATCTATTGACACCGACATGGCGACTCTACGTTCAGTAGTTTACTCGGAATAGGTGGTCACACGTCGCCACTACACGCTATTATTATATAGGATTGTTAATTTGAAGCGTTGGAATGTCTTGATAACAAGTAAAGTTTAAACTTTAATATTAACCTATAACAATCGGTATTAATGTATACCTTATCACATGCTGCTGCATTAAACATAAACTCAAAGACCTTATTTACGATATAAACATTTAAATTATTCCTAAACAACTTCCTAATATCAGTCGCTTCCAAACTCTTGATGAAAAACGTGCCTTTGAAATTTACCGTTAAGTTTAGTCAGACAATTACGGATCACTAGATAATCATAATTTACTTTATAAAAAGGCATGTTCTTATTAAGATGGTCGTTATTAAACTCATAAAACGCTCGTAAAATATGAAATACCGAGGTGCCGTAAATATAATAAAATGCGTGTAGTATTCATTAGGGACAACGTGGCGGCGGCAGCGGTGAGCGCGCAAATTGCCTGAGTTGCACACGCAACCAATGGCAGACAATGGCGGCTTTGTTTGTAAAAGAGTGTTAATCTCTGTAACTATATTTTTCAAATATGGTTTGATAGGACTTTTCGATTTTTTAATGTTAGTACGGATACTATGCTGGAAGTTTCTTTCCAACTACATATCTTTGAATTTATTTAAATTAGAAATCCTTACATTTTCCTTTAATTTTATACTGAAATATGTTTTTCCAAAAAGTGAAGATAAGTTTTTATTTTGGTTCGTTGTTTCCAGGAAGTTTTAGTTTTACGGTTGATGTATATAGTTTGTTAGTCATTTTCGAGAAGGATATTCTACATGTAGAACTGACTGAGCTAGTCAGACCGAAGTCTGAAGATTAACACGTATACAATGATTATTCAAAATACTCGCAAAATGTTAGTGAGCAAAAATAACAGAGAAGAAAACAATATTAGTTCCAAATAATTTAATGATCAAAAACTTAAAAGTGAATAATAAATATAAAACATCAATTTTTAATGCACTGTATGTTAGCAAATATTTATGAAATGTATACTGCGTTATGTGGGAATAACGTTGATATACTGCTTCAGTCATTTTTACAAATATAAGTAAAACACAAACCAGGACAGATTATTTAAGAAACGTTCCCCTACAGGGAAGAAGCTATTAGGCCTACTGTATTCGGCATGGTAAGATCTAAGCCCGGGACCATGGTAACGTTAAATACGTTAGTCAAATACAAACATACATAAGATGAAACAGTAATTTGTTTAAACAAAATATGCATAATTTTGCTGCATCAGCATTTTTTAACTCGTTAAACGTTATAGCTCGCAGCATCTACTGTTACACACAAAAATGGCAGAAAAACTTTATATTTTATATTTAGTTCAAATATTTACCGTGGTTTAATTAATATTTACCGTGGTTTCCCAGTCATAAATTAAAGAACGAAAATAACGAACAATGCGTAAAATCTAATTACATTAACACATATATTATGTTTTAATGTACGTTGTCTTAATGGAACTGCCTTTCATAATCAACACCTGGCTTATATACATCTTAAAGCCAGATGTACTGTGGCATACTTCAGTAAATTAGTTAAAATGTTAAAGTAAACAATTGCAAACAATCAATCTAAAAACATTGAAAATTATATGGTTATAAACATGAGGAATGTTATGAGGCTGTGGGGGTGGGGGTGGGGGGGAGAGGGGAGGGCTGGAGAAGGTCTGTACGACGAACGTGTGACCGACACCAGGTCTAATTACCTGCTCAACTCCAGTGATTAATGTTACAGATAGACAAACAGGCTCATGAAAATAAATTAGGTACTGCTTAACTTGGCTTCGGTCCGCTCCGGTTCGAAACCTACTTTGTAATTAAGATCTAATCTCCTGACACGTTTTCATATAACGCGAAACGATGTTTCATGCAAAATGGAATATTTGCTGTTATAAACTGACAGGTTTGGTGGCTGGTGCCCCGCGGTCTTAAACCTACAGCTGCCGAGGAGAATACAGTACACAGACAAACTGCGTCGTAATAGCAATCCATCCTCACAAGCGGAATATTTAAGTAGGTTAGTTAGGTAGCATTCAGTGTATTCGAAAATAAATTAAATTCTAACTTCGACAGTAGGAAATAGGTTTTTGAGTTCTAAGCAAATAAGAAGTACGACTTTACAACGTCACTATCACAAACACAAACGAAATGCAAAAACTTGCTGAAATAGTAAAGGATATGGCTTGTGAACAAAGAAAATAAGATAACGTGCATGCTTTTAAATTTAAATATATATATATACAGTAACCTATTTCTCCACACCTAATTACATTTGTCTAATGATAGCTAGACCTGACAATTCCAGATAAACTGGAAGATATAAAAATTTATGTTTGAATAATCGCCTGACTAAATAAAATCGTAATCTCCAATTGGTACGTATTGAATTTTTAAAAGGCCAGTACGGTAACTTCTCTCCATATACTCTCTGATGGCTGACACGTTATGAAATCATAATGAACATTTTTATTTAGGCTACTACATGATGGGGTTTTGAAACTATAACACATTAAAATTGTGTACGATGGATTTTCTATTTGAGTATATCTATTTCCAAATCAGTTTTTTTAAATATAGAAGATGCTTATAATATATATGTTTTAGCAATAAATATCAGTTGAATACAAATCCACCAGATTAAGTCGCAGCTTCGACTCAAGTGATATCGTGACCACTCAATATCAGAATTTCGTAATAGTCTTTTACCTATAGGGGATATATAACTTTAAGCTCTATTCCACTTCAGCTGCTATCAGTTAACAGTGTTCATCCAGTCAGAAGGCTGGTCTCACACGAACGTATTCAAGTGATTATAACCATCCAATTACACTTGGTAGCCTTATAAATAAGAGTGGTATTACAGAAGTCTTATCCAAACGCCATTCAAAAAACCTCCAAGCCAATGAAGTCTCTTGGTGGCTCAGCTAGCCACCAATGTCCAGCAGATCATACCACAGCTATGGTTCTTGATCGTGGTGCAGGATGCGTTGCCTTCTAAATATGAATTATACCACCGTTATCCACTCCGACCGGCAATCAAATGGCTGATAACGCCAGTGCCCACCAGGACGGATCGCAGCTCTCATACTGAGCAATTCAGTGATCTTGACCACCCAATAGCATAATTTGATGGTCACAGTCGGGAAGGATGTGTCACAGAAGTACCCATGTCCAGACACGCGTCTTATCAGATAGGCAGGACATTAAACAGCCAACAGGTGCGGGCTGAGACGGTACGGGCCGTAATTAAATGTCTGTCCTTCCCCCTCTCTCTCTTATTTATCACCTCTCGCTCGGAATCCCAAGATTGTGGCTCGACCGCCCACGCACTTTATAACTCTTTCTGTTGCTTCTTGTTGAGTTTTCAACAACACTTTTCAACACGTAATGAATTCAATTTTCATAGTTATCTGTTTATAGCTTTTAGTTTGTTAATGCTAAAATGCCAGATAACTCTAGTTTAAAAAGCGGACGAAAAATGTTTCATGTGTAGTTTTCTGTAATCTTATAATATTTTGTTGGAGAAATATTTGAAGAACTGGAAACAGGTTTGATTTGTGGGAAAACTATTGTGAACGTTTTCATAACAGATTTTGAACAATGATTCTACTAACAGTTAATAAGATTAGTTCTAAGTAGTGGGCTAGTGTGGTAATTTTTTTAATTTGTTTTGAATTAGAACTACTTAATCAAATTTTATCTGAGTAATGTGTACCTAAAAATTACTCTGATTAAATTTAATTCATTAGTTCTAATTTTAAAACATTAAAAAATTACCACACTATGCATCCAGTCAAATTGTTTCTCCACCACACCCCCAACAGACTGCTGGTCCCAACAATAAACGAGCGCCTCCAACACCTCTCAACATGTTTACAAACACGTCCGCCGATACTTTGAAGTTTCGACAAGTTATTCTAAATTAGTTGTGCAAAGTGGACCCCCGAGAGGCGTCTGTCAGCGAGGTCCATCAGTCTCTTCCTGTAAACAGGCCGCGGAGGTGCGCGAAATGCGGCGAACTGTCACAATATTTGTCCGATGTTTCGCAACGCCCTTTTCCGATCACAGTTCACAGTTTGACAGAGGGATATTAGTCTAATGCGTGTCGTGCTACCGGGCCAGCGCGGCCAGCAGCCAGGAATAGCCTGGCATGCGGCGGCTTCTAATGGAAATGCCACTCTTGATTGTTGTTTAAACTGCCTCAACACCGGCCCATCTTTCGTCGAGTGTCCGGAACATTGGCCGAGCCTCAGCTGGGATCCCGGGCACGCCAAGCGGCCCATGTCCACCTCTTGTTTAATGTTATTTCTTTCATGGGAATGCGTTCGAGTTTTGAAAGTGTCTTTGTTCAATTATGAATATTACGTGTGAATAAGCAGGCGAATAAAAAAGTATTTTAGAGTACTGATTGTCAGACGCAAAGACCAGAGGACCTTGAGAAGCCCGTGACATTTCGCATACATGGAGGATTAAACGTGCTCATTAAATCAAATCTCTATTTAGATTTTCCTCTTTTCTAGGCTTACTCTGAGAGTAAAGACCACATGAGGTCATGTTGGTTTCTAGAACCAACAATTATTAATATGATAATGATTTTAGACTGAGTGTATACGTCAGATTCACATCCTAATTTTTGCCACAAATAATAATAATAATAACACGTAGATAAAATAATATCAAATTGGGTAAACATTTCCATTTGTTTTATATATTATGTTCATTTTTATTATAAGGATTTGATGTGAACTTTCAAATTTATCATCACTATTCCGATGGCTTTCATTTAAATGTGTTATTACAAAAGATACAATTTATGAAGTTTAAATTAGTATGCATTGTTTTAATCGTTGATCATTATATTAGAAAAATATATACTCCCATTGCAGCAAACCTGCATACCAAGCGAATTTCCAAAGGAGATATAAATGCCTTAATACTACATAAACCACTGACCAAGTTTCATAAAAATATATTCACAAACTAGCAGTTTCCCGGCGCGCGTTGCTGCGCCCAAGTTAAGTAAATTGTTTAATAATTACAGCTGTTAATTTTGTAAACACTAAATTTCTAAAACCTGACACTGCACCCTTGTATGCCCTCTGGGTCGGAGCCCTTTGGACAGATTTGCACCAAACTTCACACAAACCATCCTTGAATAATGCTTAATAATGCCTGAAAGTTTCATTACAATCGGTTGAGCGGTTTCGGAGTCCATAGGCTACATACATACTTCCTCTTTTATATATTTAGATAAGCGGTATATACAATTTTAATTATTCTCCATAAGGATATCATTGGGGCTGAGTACGCAGGTTTGCTGCAACAAGGAACACATAAAAGGACTTTTATGTTAATATCAATATAACTCAACTAGATGAAGTCGTATACCAGTTTTTATTAATTTATGTTCATAATTAAGGTAGACATAGCATTTAATTATTTTCCATAAGAATAACATGGGGGCTGAGTACGCAGGTTTGCTGCTACGGGAGCCATTTGCAAAAAAAAACTTTTTTGAGCAAATGTCAATAGACCACAACCAGATTAAGCCTTATATCAAGTTTCGTCAGTATACGTTCATAAATAAGCGAGATATACAGTTTTTCCTTTCCTCCATAAGAATAACATTAGACAACGTACTGTGTTTAGCACTTTCAATATCTCGGTATCCAATTGACGTAGAGGAATGATCAAAATACCAAATTGTGTGTTTTTTTAAGCTGAGTCCAATGGTAAAAACCAATATTTGACTTTAAAAAAAATTATATGTACAAAATTCAAAAAAAACCATTTTCGGGGTACAAAACCCCCCAAAATACCCCTTCGGATGGAGCGATCTGTCTGGTTTTCGAGCTTAAAGTCATATATGTTGCTTTACACGTTTATACCAAATTCCATCAAAATCGGATCATTTTTACGAGAGTTATCGTGCTCACGGTCAAATATATATATATATATATATATATTATATATATATATTATATATATATATTATATATATATATATTATATATATATATATTATGTATATATAGTATTTATATATATAGTATATATATCCAGTTTCGAACGAATGGTGTTTTTGGGGTCTGGGGACCTCAAAACGAAAATTTATCATGGTCCCAGGCCTAGGTCTTAACCGACTACGGTAATAGCTTCTTCCGTATAGGGGAAATTCGCTAATAAAAAGCTTCACGCGATATTTTTGTAATTGAACTTATTAATGGGTTTATTTTTGTGAACCGACAAAATCTATTCAATTAGTACAATCAAACTTGTTATAACTATAAAGAATATTTTTTAAGGGTCGGAAAGCTTTCATGAAATATCGGTTTACTCGAACAGAATTACTGGATTACTTTTTGCCTTGTATAGTTTTGTTCAAAGGTGGTTGGAAAGCTAATTACATGATTATTGAGTGACCGGCAGCTGGTGCAGTAATGGTCAGTATTTATCAAGACCGGTTTGAGGAAGTAGATGAGCAAAACACGGTTTTAATATATCATAACACTTAATGTAAGGCAATAAAATGTGTTATGTAGTGGATAATTTATTATCTTAGAAAACACCTCATCATAAATTAAAGGTAATTGGTGCTTTGGATTAGGAAATTTTAAACACTCATAACAATGATTAACGGATCTGTCCGAGATGTAGTTTACACCCGAAGATTCATATGATTGCCTTATAATGCATGCAGTAATTAAATTTACAGAATGTAATCCAATACATAACTTTTTAATAACTACATGTAACATACCTATTTTGTTATTTGTCACAGTTTTGTAATATTATTTATAATTTATATTTTAATATAGTTTGCTTGATATTATTATTAATTACATAAGCAAAATAAAATAATCCTTTTCAAAATTGCGGCCATTTAAAAAAATACAGGTATTTACGGAATACCCTGTATTTGCCAAACCACAAGACATATCTTTTTTCAGATACAAGATTCTTATTCGTATTAAAATCAGCGTTACCCTGATATACTATATGACAGTATTTAAAACAAAATACAACAATTCAAAAATACCTTTTTTGAAAATGTTTATACGTCTAAAAGTCCAAAAAGTCAAATAGTAATGGATGTAAAAAAGTAAATTATCTTAAAAGTCTTGGAAATCTTAGTAAATTTCTAATTTACACCAACCCCGTTTCCCTTTTTGTTTTTTAGCAAGCAACAAAAATCATATTTTCCCCATATAAAATGCATGTAAGTTATACATAACCCATTTATAAAACCCCTGTGACAGAAACAAAACTTAAAGATAATTTGTTGAAAACCGGTGAGACTTTCTTAGCGAGAACTGGATCATCATCTGTTAACAAACTCTAATGATGGTGTTTTATGGTGTTTTTTTAATACTAAACAAACTATTTATGTTTTGTTTTATATTAAGAATTGAGTTCGTTAATTTTACTAGCTTCAGTATTTGTGTAACTGATCATAGTAAAATGTTAACTCGATTCATAACTCCAGTGAGAAGTAAATTTCCTCCTTGATAAAAGTGATGTTAGAATTAACCTCTTAAATAATGCTTAAATAATGTCTGGAGCTGTTGTCATATAATGTGTGAACATTTATTTATTTAAGCTTCAGTCATTATTTGGCAGCAGTAGCAACCTACAATGATTCATCATTTCATTTGGATAAAAAACATAATTTTACTTTAGTATGTGACGTTAAACGACAATTTAACCTTAAGCTTTTAATTTGTTAACCTAATTTTAGAAGATCTATAAAATGGCATTGCATGTCTGTTGCAAAATTGAACATAATAGATAAATACGTACGATCATTTTTGAGGAATCACCTAATCGTCTATTTTAGTTTGATTTTGAATTAAATTTCCTGAAGACCATATATTTACGTCTTGAAGAGTAAGTTTACTTAATTCAATAATAAGAAACGTCATAGTGATTTTATGTTAAAATATGCTTTAAAATATGTTAAACTATAATTTATTATTTCAAGATAAATATGCTTAGCAGTTAGAACGAAAGTTCAGTCTATTGTTTTAACTAATATACCTTTTGAGACCTACATTGGTTTTCGTTAGATTTTCTTAGAACTACTTATAAGCAGTTTGATGACATTTAAAAAGGTCCTCAATGATTGTTTCCCCCTAACTTCCACCTTACATTTTCGTCCTGGAATAATCAAAAACCTATCAACCTGCCCCTTTCCAATCTTTTATATATTTGATATACTTGTTTCTAGCATTTAATGTGATTCTAGGATTTACCCTATAATACTTAACGTAATAGTAGATAAAATATGAATCAAATGTTAAATTTGGCTCGCTGACAAAGACATAACTGCAGTGATATTATCAGCCGATAGTCATACGACATATATAAAGAGGCCGATTCCCCAGGTGGTCTGTGCACCAATGGGGTTGTGGGGGGAGAGCCCCTGTTACACGTAACTACAATGACAACGCCCCGCCCCTATCTGCCCAACTAAGCACCCTTACCGGGCCCCAACCCTCTCTCCCGTGTAAAGCCTGCTCATTATCTACCATTTAACTGCTATTCCTCTTGATAGCTTTTGATATTGAAAACAAAAGTCTCCTGTGGGACTCTCACAGTTGTCCTGTATATACTATTGTCCTGTATATACTATTGTTTGTTTAGTTTGTACTCAGTATATACTATTGTCCTACATACAATTGATGACTCGTTTATACATTTTGGCATGACCTATTTTTTAAACTACAATAAACGTTGTGCAGTTAAAGAAAAACAAATGATCAAACTTTAAATTTAGTAGTTTCAAGTTACAGAACAAAAGCTTCTCTTATGAAACGTTTATACATTAGTTTATGTATTTAATAACCATACATATTTATGTTTTAAATAGCCATAACAAAATCATGTTCTTAGTTGTTTGGGGGGATGAAATTTGGAAAAATAATTATCGACTCCCAACAGAAAAAGTTATTTTAATGGGTGATTTTGGAAATATCACAATGCAAAGTATTTAATAAACGTTAATCAGGGAAGTTCAAAGTATAGAAGATCAAAAAAATGTAGATAGTATGGTGCTTAAATATAGAACTTTCCAGTTTTCTTCTTTTTTTACTATCTACAATATTCTTAAACTTTGCGTTTAAAATACTGTTTTCATCGATACAAACAAACCTATCAACCCCAAAAAGTCAAATAGTAATAACCCCTAGCTGTACTTTATATTCTGACCATTTTTTTCTTTTGATTCATAATAGCTGTAAACGTTGAAGGAATAGTGTTTATACCCAAATTACTATTGATAAAAATTTGTTTGTCATTTTTCTGTTTTTATGGTTTAAAATCATCGTCACAGGGTTTTTAATGTCAAACTTTAAATTTAGCGAATTTCCCCTATAGGGAAAAAGCTATTACCGTAGTCGGCATGGTAAGACCTAGGCCCGGGACCATGATAACTTTTCGTTTTGAGGTCCCAGAATGTAGAATCTTAACACTGCAAATATATAGAAGTTGTATATAGAAGTATATAGAAAGCCTTTCCCAAATAGAACTATCACTCAATAGGACAGTTAAATTCAAACCGCACATAAACTTTATAAAGTAATTCTTGAAAACAAATTAAACAAACACCATCCCACGACGTTATTTCGATTTTATGTTTATTTTTCAGCACGCTTTTGAATTTCAACGGTTGTTTCAATGATTGAACAACATCTTGAAATATGTTACAATGGCAGTTTTGAATTTTATATATTTGTTATTAACATAAACGTGTTATAACTATAATATTTTGGATATTCATCGTCCGTTTGGATCTATGATTGATAAAACATTATTCCATTTTGGATTATATCAATTCACTTGTACGATTGAAAAGTTATTATTTTTACAAAATGCCTGTACTACATTTGATTCAGTAATTTACTATGAAAGCTCTAAAAGTGTGCGTTATAGCTAAAGTATTGCTACTCAAAGCTTAAAAACGTGTACGACACTGTTAGATTGTGAAGTAAATTATTAAATATATTTGCATGTCTCCAAGAAAAATATGAGTATTTTATTTTTTGTTTTAAGTTTTAATTTTGTAGTGATTATCTCAGTCCACTATGCCTCACTTTAGGTTTCCATAAACTTTATCTTTCCAAATTAGTTAATTAAAATCAAGCCACACCTCATACAGGTGTTGTAACTGTATTGTAATTTACTGCCTGGAATCACCAATGTAACCTTTAACTTAAAAAAAAAGTAAAACTATAAATGGAAACCATAAAATAGCAAGCTTAATAGAGATGATTGTGTCCTCGTAATTTGTTGACCTGGAAAGATTGTGTCCAATTCATGAAAATAAATTTGCAAATAAAAAACCATACGTTTCTTAATTTGTATCTGAAAATTGCATTGGAACTAATTCATAGCCTCTAACATAGTTTTATAAAATAACCTCATAGAATGATATGCCATCTTCTAATTAGGAGCCTCTAGATAATCAAACCTTTTTATTGTACCAGTGGCACATTTGGGTAAACGCACTTGTGTGAATGAATGTGGTCCAGATAAATAGGAGCAGTTTGAAATCAAACAGCTGTACTTCGGACAATGGTCTTTCAAACAGTACCTGCACCTGACAAAGACAACACAACAAAGACACACCTGCAATGTTCATTGTTTTCAATGCTCCATTCAAATGTTTTTGTTTTTTTTACCTTTCCATCTTTGTCTAATTTTCCTAATGTCGTGTGCTTTTAGGTACATCAAGTGTAAAATTCTGTTCTCAAAGTTGCAATTAAGAAATATTTTTGATTCATCACAGACATTTAAATTAATTTAATTGCCATTTACCACTTATTTAAGGATTTATTTCAGAACAATAGATTATGTTCTATGTATATCAATAACGGGATGTAATAACAACACGTAATATGCTAATAACAAGTTGTATATCAATAACCATCCTTATATATAATACTTGAAGCCGTTTTTTTGTCAACGCAATTCCTCCCTTATTTCTTGACCAATTTTAATGTTTGAAGTGTAAAACCATTCGTTTCAGTTTATAGTTTTGCAATAAGGTTTTAATTTACGATATTTTTATTCTCAAGGGCACGAGCTGTCCTCACAGTTCGTTTTTAGCCCATAAGATTAACATGGGGAATAATTTTATTTGAATTGCAGCTGTTAACACACTATGGACAGGTTATCAGCAATACCAGATGTTCCAAGTAAAGAATCTATTTCTCTATATAAATAAAATAAATATTGTTGGTTACATCCCTTTGAGCAGTGAAATGCTGTATGCAGCTGAGATATTTAAATTTTGTTTATCTATCTGTTTTTGTATGAACCAGGTTTGTTCCGCGTTTCACAAAAAAAGACTGAACCGACTGAACCGAGCTGAAATAAAACATTTTGCCCATTTTCGCGTGGAGCAGGAAACTTTTAGACTTCTGCAAATCATTACGTTCGTCATTAAGGTTTATGCCCATTGGTCCGCCACTGCTCCAAAGAAGATCTTATGGGTACAGGTTACTCAACCTTTCACTGTAGAAAGCACCATATTTGTTCTAATGAGCATTTAGTTAGATAATTTATCTTTCACCAAGGAATGGAGGAAACACGTGCTTTACTAACTAATCCACAACGGTATGCTAAACAATGAAAAATAACGGCACGGCAACGAAACATTGAGTAGGGAACACATGCACCCTTGCAACATGGCATTTAAAGCTCATTTTGTCTAGGTAGTCATTGTGATTACAATGCTGAATTTAAAATGTGTTTTGAAGCCCTTAATGCATAAACTACATGAGTGACTAAGCAGATATTTGGAAGTAGATAGGTCCATCCCAAAAAGCAGTTATGGACTTATTTCCGTTCCAATGAGGCTCGTCCCTATTAATTACCTTTAACATTTTCATGTACTTACTAGACCGATTGAACAAATAATTGGTAGAAATTTAGCAGGCAATTCGAATGAACCACAAGCAAAATAATTAGGCTTATACTTTCCGTCTCTTATGTCCTTTGCTCTGTTGACCTTTAACATTTTAATTTAAACAACACTGACAACTGGACCGACTGAACGTGCATTTGTTAAGAAGATAGTTCATCAGAATAAAACCACGACCTTTGCCTACCCCTGTTCCAAAACTGCCCTTCAAATGTTGGAGCTATCAAATTTGTGGGTAAAGAAATAAGTACTAATTAGGCCTCATCCCCGAAAAAATATAGTTTTGTATAAAAAGTTGTTCGAAAAACAATTTTGGGCTTAGTGTTAAGATTTGTAAATAAAAACAAAAGAATCTTAGCTGTTCAAAAACAACTCAATTTTAAAAATAAAATTCACTTGGTAAAGTATCAGCATGTAATTTTTGTGAGAATAGTGATTAGAAACAATATTTACATAATTTAACATATAGATTATTAAGTTATGTATCAGTTTACAGACCCATTACAATTTAAGATAGAATAACTGAATGTAAAGCGGACATGTCCAAAATAAAACTAAACGATCAAATAAACAGAGGAACCGTGATGATAGGCATTTTGAACAAACTGACTGGCTTTTACATCAAAGCTCGGTCCCCCAGGTGCTGAAGTACTTTAACAAATGTATCAAACTTGTCAAATATAATATTGCACTATGGTCGCGAAGCCGCGACAGACTACTAGTTATACGTAATTTACCCAAACCAGCGCAAACATCCATTAAACACGTTCATGTTTGGTTTCATGTTGATAATTTAATTATTTTAAACATCATGGATAAATACATTTTTTCATTTTAGTCAGTGAAGACCATTTATAAAAACTACCTTTATTTTACTTCGATTATAATTTAAATTACAATATTGGTCAATTTCAGAGCTTAGGTTTATTATCAGTCGGTCGTGGTAGTTTGAATTTCAAATTTTAATAATCATCTTGTTCACCTAAATATTTTAAATTCATCAACTTATATTGCTACTCCTAAATTACTCCTAAGTCCACCTAATTTTGATACTTTAGAAATTATAGTGTTTTACCAAGGGAGAATTGCTGTTCAAAGTGCATTTTATAACCACGTAGTGAGAGTTATGAACTTTAGAGTTGTAATGCAGTATAGAGCCGAGTGTCCGATCTATTTTGGACTAAAGGTTTCCGGATACGCAAATATAAATCATAAAATTATCAGTTATATCTTAAAGTAAACCTAAAATAGTTTCAAAATATAACCATAAGGAGTGTACAATTTTGGTAAGAATAAATACTATTATCGAGTGAAAATAAACGTTTAATCATGATGTTATGATGATGCTACTATTCTCCTTGTCAACCATCGCGATTTTTGTACATTGTGATTTTTATGTTCGACAGTGTTTAGTTATGTAATTATTATGAGTCTTTTCAACATTTTTATCTGTGTCTTGAACATTTATTTTGATGACTGTTTTTAAAGTGTTATTTTAATTTTGCGCACCACTGCACACACAGTTTGAGGCCTGATAGGCGATTTTCGATTTCTTGACAACGGGTCGGTTCGTTGCAGTTCCGGATAGCTGCCGTCGGATAATTTACCACAGTTATCGAAGAAAGACTGATCAAATAACAGGTCTAGGTTTATTTAGAGCTGCTATAGTTATAGGGTTCAGCTAAGAGATTTGTTAACCAAAGGGTCAAATACACTGCAGGGGACATTATTATAATTATTTTGTTAATAATAATTGGACTTGCTACTAAATGTATTGCTTGATTAACGAACAAATCTCTTAAAATGAAGATGGACACGGTTAGCATTACCGCATAGTTGGTAGACTGAATCGTCTCATCGTGACTCAAAAAACGATAAAATGAAGTACTGTAAACACATCTGAAAGAGACAATACTTAATTAAGGACGGTAAGATGTCATATTATAAGTTCCTTGAAAATGAATTATGGTTTATGGAATACGTTCATTATTTTATTAATCTAACCTATTTTCTGTTGCTCGAATCCAAGCAAGTTAGTACCTAACGAAAGATTACTTGAGTTGGAAACAAACATAACAAAACATATGATATTAAAACGGATGATAACATCTGAGAATAATGCAGATAACGTACTTTCAAAAACACTTAGTTTAGACTTTCGCCGTCGGATAGCGCCACTGTACCGAAAATTCAGTCCTTTGCTGTATTTAATTGATGCCCTCTCTTAAAATTCTGAGTTGTATTGGCAAATCTACGTAAAAATACCTTTAATTTGACACCTCAAACCTTAAAATCCGTCCAGCCGTTATCGAGTTGTAACTGTGAAGAAAAAACCCATTGCATTTTAATATATATGATGATGATGATGATGATTCTTCTTAAAGATTGAAATAGGACTTAGTAGTTGTTATTCAAAAAGTTTAAAATGTACGGGTTTAAATATACAATTTAGTTACAAAGTTCATTTATATACTATAGTGCTAACATATGCCTCTATTTGTTATAAGGAAAATAATATGAATTCTCCATTTTTAACTTTATAAAATGCCATTAAAAAGTATTACCGGTATGTTGTTTCAATTATCATTGTTTAACTAATAGTTTATAATATAAAACTAATAACTTGTTCTAAATTGCACTTTATACTAAATGTGTGTCAAATTAAATTGATGTTACATAATTTGTAGCTCTAAAAATATTAATTTCAATAAATTAATTTCTTCAGCTTTAAAATGAAGAATACAAATAAATTTAAAAATATCACATGTAATCAAAAATTATTTTATGGTAAGAAAATAAGAGTTACATATACCTCGGCTATTTCAGAAAATTGTACTTTACACTGTACTAACTAGAAGCATATTACCAATTAATAGAAAACATTAAACGGTGGATTTTTGTTTTTAATTTTTGTTGCTTTTATTAAAACAGTGTGTTAAATTTGTTTTTCAAATCCAAAATAGGATCTTTAGTATAAACGTTTTTGTGTGGTATAGGTTAAATCTCCAATGTCAACCTTAGGGACATAAACAAACATTTTATGTTAAATAACAATGCATTGAATTATAAAACAACATGATTCCAATTTGCACATAAAGGCTGTCCGTTACAGTTATATTATTTGCCTATGCACAAGAAAATACGTTTTTGATTTTAAATAAATATTATCAAACAACCGTTTTAAGAGATAACGATGCCACAAGTAGCTTAAGTCAGCTGGTAGTATGTAACTGCTTCTTTACTGGCTTAGTATCAACTGTATTTATAACTGGTTCACTGAATGGATGTGCAGTTATATATTATCAATCCGAACCAATAATGTATCCGAACTTCTCAATGCCCGGTCAGTTTTGTTGCAACATGTGCTCCTAGCTTTTGAGATGTACAACCGTCAGTTTCCTACAAACTAGTTGTATGTCTTGTTATCAATTGTACTCACCCGTCCTTCTGTTCGGCGGCGCGGTCACGCTGCCTCCTGTTCTTGAACCAGTTGGACACCTGAGTGGTGGTCAGCCCTGTGGCCTCGGCCAGCTCCCGCTTCTCCCTAGGGCTCGGGTAGGGGTTGTGAGCGTACCAGTCCCTCAGCACACTCCGGGACTTCTCCTTAAAACAATAACTGGTCTCCTCGCCGTCCCATATAGTCCTGGGCAGAGGGAACTTGCGACGTACTCTGTACTTGCCGACGGCCCCGAGCGGTCGTCCGCGGAGCTTCTCCGCCTCCACGTAATGGGCTTTGAGCCACAGAGCTTGAAGTTTCGGGTGATTGTGAGGGGAGAACTGGTGAGACTCCAGTATCCTGTAGAGGTCCTTGAAGTTACCGCGGTGAAAAGCCACCATCGCTTTCGCCTTGAGGACACTCTCGTTCTTGTGAAGCTTCTCGCAAGCGGGTAAACTCCAGAGGAAGCGACCCAAGCGCTCGATGTTGCCGGACTGCTGGAGGACCTCGCAGACGCATGCCACCTGCTCCTGGGTGAACCCGAAGCTGGGCAGCAGAGGCGACACGGGCTGCGGCCCCGCGGCGGGCGAGTGCTGCGCCCCCGGGCTCTGGAGATGGTGCGGCGGGCCGAGCATCTCTCCGCTCCCAACCAGACTGTTGAGGCCGGCCAACATCACCGTGCTATTCTGGGCCTAGGCCGAGGTGCGCGCGCCCATCACCACCGCAATCTCTACCGTACACAACACCACCGCACTACAGTACTAGAACGACGATGCTCGCTACGCGGATGCTGGAGGCACTGTGTCTACGCCGGAGACGTTACCCGCGACCGTCACCCCACCTCCTCGCCTGCTCGCCACGCTATTGGCTGTCTAGGGGGGCGGGGCGAGGGGCGGAGCCTTCACCACCACCTGATTAAATTCAATCACCAGAACCTTGTTACTGCTATGGTTTATGGACTCACGACATGCTTGCTCCTTCTTCTAACGAGGGAACGCCGCCTATTTCATGTGTCACCGGTTATTTAGTACATATCGAAAGGTGTAAGGCCGTATTTCAAAACACTCGTTCGCCATAATGGGCTTTTAAGGATGAGCTTTATAAATATTTACAGTGGATGAATGTCAGCGTCCTGGGAGCTAGGATTTCTTAAAAGAAAACTAAAATATTCCCAAATATTTGTTGTTTCTTTTACCTCTGTAATTAACATGTGTAAATAAAATTGATAGTGATTCTAAAATCAATAAAAAATGTTAATGGTATATGTAGTTTTCACAGTAAATAGTATAAAGTAATGTTACAGTAATATATCTGTTGTAATATAAATATAAATGTTTTAAAGTAATGTTTATTTATGACTTTATTAGTATATTTAAATAATTTCCTTAGTAGCTTTGGTAAATATAATCATAAAATAAACTACATACTAGCTAACAATTTGTTTGTGGATTTAAAATAGATACAGAACATATTTGTAACGTCCTGACAAACCTTTATTACGGATTTTTGTTATTACTATAATTGAATAAAAACTCCCTCTATAGTTTCAGTAAATAATAAATTAACACTAAGTGACCTCAACGACTCTAGTTTTATTATTTGTATTCACTTACCTTTCGTCGGTCTATACAAAATGGTTACATACAAAATGTGGTCAATAACGAAAAACATGAGGCTTCGACCATAGTACTTACAAAGAAACGGCTCAGCAAATGTGTTAGTCGATCACGCCTGATGATGAAAATTGAAATATCGTTTTGACTTGTGTAGGGCAGCAAATGGTACCCACGCTAAAATATATTCGAACTTCATCGATCTTGGAAATATTCTTTTTTATAATATGTATTCATCAATGTAATGTTTTTGTTTATTTCACCGTTAAAGTTTTACTTTAGCTGTTTTTGAAACATCTGGTACTGTTATGATCATTTTGACATATTTTATATTATTATTTGTAATTATGAACACTTATGAACGTAAAAAGCACGATACTAGCATTTACTCCGTGTTTAATATATATGCATATCATGTTTATCAAAAGTAAATAAGCAATTAAAAACAAATATTGCCTTGATGGTGTTTGGATGTTTCGGATCTCTTCAATTTGGTGTTATAATGGCTCTCAATTTGTTTATGTGTCTGAAGACCTAAAGATGATTGCTGAGAATGTTTCTCATTAAGTCTACCAAGCACTGAGCAGCAGATTTAATTTGCCGCAAGGTGGGTAAAACTTTTGCTATGATAACTGGATTACTATTAGTATAAAACCAAACGAATATAAGCTGAGGACGGAGCTTTGAAATGTGAAGCCCAAGCCAAATGTGGGGTGAGGTTGTAGTCCTGTAGGCGCAAAGCGTGCTAGTGTAGCGGATAGACTCAGATAAGAGTGTGGATAGTTTGTAACCATTTAGGGATGAGGTTGTAGTCCTGTAGGCGCAAAGCGTGCTAGTGTAGCGGATAGACTCAGATAAGAGTGTGGATAGTTTGTAACCATTTAGGGATGAGGTTGTAGTCCTGTAGGCGCAAAGCGTGCTAGTGTAGCGGATAGACTCAGATAAGAGTGTGGATAGTTTGTAACCATTTACGGATGAGGTTGTAGTCCTGTAGGCCCAAAGCGTGCTAGTGTAGCGGATAGACTCAGATAAGAGTGTGGATAGTTTGTAACCATTTAGGGGTGAGGTTGTAGTCCTGTAGGCGCAAAGCGTGCTAGTTTAGTGGATAGACTCAGATAAGAGTGTGGATAGTTTGTAACCATTTAAGGGTGAGGTTGTAGTCCTGTAGGCGCAAAGCGTGCTAGTGTAGCGGATAGACTCAGATAAGAGTGTGGATGGTTTGTAACCATTTAGGGATGAGGTTGTAGTCCTGTAGGCGCAAAGCGTGCTAGTTTAGCGGATAGACTCAGATAAGAGTGTGGATAGTTTGTAACCATTTAGGGATGAGGTTGTAGTCATGTAGGCGCAAAGCGTGCTAGCGTAGCGGATAGGCTCAGATAAGAGTGTGGATAGTTTGTAACCATTTAGGGATGAGGTTGTAGTCCTGTAGGCGCAAAGTGTGCTAGTGTAGCGGATAGGCTCAGATAAGAGTGTGGATAGTTTGTAACCATTTAGACCAAGACGATCTTGCTAGTTTTGTAATGGACTGGAACTTGCCTTTGGCTCGTGGGCGTTGTAGGGAGCAACGGCCTTAAATGCCCAAAATGTTTAGCAACATCCCAAAACCTAAAAGTACACCTAATGCAAACAAAACCTAATACATTTAGTGGAGCATTTTAACTTTTAAATGCTTGACATATAAGTAAACTTACATTACTGTTTACTTACATACTTTGCAAACAAGTAGGTTGATCATTAGGAGCTACTTACTATTTTTTTTAACTTAATAATTTATTGCGTAATTTTAATTTAGAAAATTAATAACTGTTAACTCTGATGTTGTTATTTACCAACCAAAGACACACAGTGTAATGCTAAATTGATTTTGTTTTTAAGATATAGGGTGAAAACAACTGTAAAACAATGCAATATTATGCTATTAAAAGAGCAACGGCCTTACAGATTATACATGCACTCAGTATTAAAATCACATTAAAATATGATCCTAAAAAGTTTAGTGTATTTGGTACATTGGTTCGGGTACCGGGATCTCTACTACCATATATATGTTTTTGGACCGGTTTCCCTAAACACGTTTAATAACCTCCTTAATAAAATGTCTCTGGCGTAGTTCTACCAGGAAATAAAATAATAATAAATATCGAAAGTGTAAATAGGACAAAGGACTTGTATTATAATTTAAAACTCAATGTTTTATAAAAAGCCTACAGAGAATATATTTAGTCAGACATTCATAAACGATTGATAACAAAGCGCCTTGATTTCAGAGTAGGCAATTTGACATCTGCATTCATTTTGCATAACCTACCCCTTCAATTAGTGAGTCGCGGTCACAATGGTTCGAACAATACGTGAAATATTAATGCCGAATCAAGACTATATTAAGCTTATAAAATTCGAAAACTACTTACGCAATAATTATGAAGTTTGTTTTGATGTAACGTACTTATAAATTTAAAAAATGGTCATTACATACATTTTGTAAAGTTTTGAAATCCAGGGGAAGTTCGCCAGGCCGGTATATCAGGATGATTTAAATAAGGAAATATATTGTTTTATTAAAGGTATTCATGATTAGATATGCTATCTCGCATCTAAACTGTAATGTCTG